>CM076571.1:547185304-547291595 GCA_034641835.2 Pinus albicaulis
TATAGGATATTATTATAAGCATTTCCACACAATTGTATGATTCTTTGATATTTTCACCTTTTAGGGTTTTGAGAAACATTCTCCTATCCGGCATGAACCATAGGCACAGCTCATTATTACATTTAGTAATTATGGTACCCCACTATATCTTGCATATTCAACTTTTACTCTCTTATTTTACTTCTCTTCAATGTTCTTCAGTGTTAGTGTAGTGGCCAGTGTATGAACAGATCACCTTCCTATAGATAATAATCAAAAAACAAGATTAGAGTTGTTGCATTCCAAATGCATTGTAGCTCCTTTTGTAGATAAGGTCTTTTGCTATGCTTCCAAAGTTTTTCAAGGTTTTTATATACTTTTTTGGCAGATTAAAGGGAATATCTTGTACATTTAAGGTGCAAAGCTAACTTGTTTATCGCCATTGTTGTGGTGCCACATTGTCCATATCAATTGCAAATTGTTGCTTCAGTGCATTATCTTGCTAACCCCATTTGGAGATAGGTAAATTTTCTTGAATTAAAGTACCATACCTAGTAACATCACACCACTCTACATAATGATGTATCTGAGGATGAAGATGTGTGTCTAGATTGTGTTTGTTTTAACCTTTGAATTTAATCCTTTCAACAATTGTTGACTTGATTGCACATGTAAATGTAGCAGAGCTAGAGGGTTTGACCAATCTTGTTATTCTACTTATTTGATATCTTATTTTATGAAATTCCATACATGGTATTAGTTTAAGAATGTATATTTATTTTTAGTTGAAATATAAATACTTTTTTCTTTTTTTGAGGGGAAAAAAAGAGAAATCCATATACAGTTTTGGTTAAATAACAAATTGTCACACTAACTATAAAATGCATTTGGAGGAGACACATAGACAATGCTATTACGGATAAATATGCAAGAGAATGTTGATTGGAGTAGAGAAGAAGGGTTTTGCTTGCCTAGGTGCTAAGGCTAGCAGAAGAACCCAAGAGACAACCACTTGAGCAGATTATTTTTTTAATTGACTATTTCCTAAAGTTAAACTTAAGAAAAAATAAAATTTATAATTTAAATTATGATTTAATCTTGATCGTTGATCATGATTTACTATCAGCCATTGAGAGGGAGATTAAGGTTAACATCGAAATTATAAGAGATAGAGCGAGTTAGTGGCATGTCAATTGAGCACAAGCAGTGTGTGTCAGAGTAGCAGAGGAGTCGAGAGTTTCAGCAATTCCCAGTGTTCCAACATTCGAGAGTGAGGATTGAATTTCCTCAGCTCAAATAGCCTTAGCACAGCCTCCAGTTCGAATGTGTGCACAAGAAGAAATTCTTGCACGTCTATTCTATTCACACGGGGCACAGATAGCCAAATCTACGCAGGCCATATGACAAATTTAGTGCGTGAGAGGGATATTGATTCATCTAAGAGCTAATCAATTGTTTTTCCTGTGATAAAAAGGGAAGTTTCTCCCTTGTATTTCTCAAAATAAAATCCTTTGTTGAAGAAGAATAATAAAAGACACACAATGTTGCAGGTTTTCCCCAAAGTTGGAGTTTCCTCGGTAAATCTTTTGTTCTATGGTTGATGTGTTTGTCTTCTGATTTATTTTCCGTTGTGCATGTTAGAAAACTCAGTGTATTTTCAATTTATGTTTCCAATGCAATAGTTGTTTGTAGTTCTGGTTTTTACAATTGCAAAATTGTAAATCAGTTGATGGGTTTTAAGGAAATCTAATAGAGAATATATAGTTGAGTTCATTACACCTTCAAACCACTTTCTTGCTAAGTTTGTACATGAAAAAGTGTTAAAAGGGTGATATAAATGTTATTATTTGATCTCAATTTTAAAGGGTGATATTGTTGGAAAATCAGAAAGGCAGTAGTAGAACTTCGACATTGATGCAGTAGAAACTTCAACCTTGATGCAGCAGAAACTTCCACCTTGATGCAACAGCACTTTGACCTTGATGCAGTAGAAACTTCCACCTTGATGCAGTAGAAACTTCGACCTTGAAGCGACATCACTTCGACCTCCCAGCAACAAAACTTCGATCTTCCAGCAGTAGACCAGTAACTTAGCACGAGTGAGAGAGAGAGAGAGCCCAAAACTTTGATTTAGCCTTTTCTTGCTATTCTCTTCCTTCTGCAACTTCGCACTTTTCTGCTTCTCCTTCTTCAATATCGAACTTGAGCGAGTGATAATCCAAATGATTCGAACTGCACTTCTATATATAGCCCTTTCTGTGGGTCGAATTTCCCTAATGTAGGTCGACTTCATCAGGTGAGGGTCGGCTTGGTGTGGAGGTGACAAATGACTTATTTGAATCAATAATAATTCTTTTTACATGATACAAAATCCCAAGAAGGGTCTCATAAAATGGACAATGACTTAATGACTCAATATAAAACCTAGAAGTCCACAATGGGGACTTTGACTTAAAACATGATGACCCAAGCATGAAACCCATGCTTTAATAAGTCATAATAATAATAATAAGAAATTAATTTTCTTTCTTTTAATAAATACATTTCATTATAACTCTAATACAATTATGAAGATTGAACCTAGTTACATTCTTCAACACTCCCTCTTAACTAGGAAGGTATTCATAATGACATAGATATACAAGTACAAGGAAGATCTCAAAACACATGAACCATGAAGAGTTTAGGCACTCACAGTGCCACAGACTATATTCCTGACTAGGGCAATCTATCGGGTGGGACTAAGATGGATTAAAGCTTTCAACCACTCTAGGTACCATCAGGGTTACTTGCTAACCATCAACCTAGAGAACTAGGTGCATAATGCAAGGTCAGAGCTCTATGACCAACGCGACCCTCCCTACTTCACGAACTAGACATCAACACACAAGCTGGTCAAATGTCCTCCCAAGAATTACAAAATGCCTCAACACTCCCGATTTTTCAAATTGGTAACAACAAATCTCTCCCGATCAAAAAAACCGGTAACATCAAGCATGCAAAACATGCTTCCAAAACTCCAAGAGATTTACATGTACAAACACAACCCCAATCAGTAACAAACTTTCAAATATGCATAAGTAATCACAAACCTTCGGGGTCTTCAAACATCTTGATGTTGCTTCACAATTATAATAGGACTTAGAGGCTTTCCAAATGAATCTTGACAAAAAGTTTTATCAACCATACAACTTCCTTTCCTACTTCATACGCAGCAACATATTCTACAACCGGATCCTGCTTTCCTTAATTTCAGCAGTAACAACAAATCTCTCTCGATCAAACAGACCAGTAACATCTGTTGAGAATTTGGAGGGCTGGTGATTAATACAAAATTCTCTTCTTGATAATTACTTGTGAGCTTACTTGGATTACTTATGTCTTCTCTTCTTTAACTTAGTTAATCTTTCATCAAGTCAATTATCAAAATAAATTAGACACACAAATTAGGCTCCTAGAGCCAGGGAAAAACCTCTCCCTCTTGGAGAGGAAAACCCACGAGAAATTCTTCTTATAGATTTCACATGACAAGTACCATGACCTAGAATTAGACTCTTGACATATTCATGCATCCAAGACCTTGTCCTTACTGCTTTGATGTCCTTCAATTCCGATCCTTCTCTTCGCCAAATTGCATTGTTATGTACCAGTACTTCCTTTTACCATTCAGTTGAATCTTCGGTTACTTGAGATATATATATATATATATAGGCTAAAGTTTAGGAAAGTAAATCTCATATTTACTTTCCTACTTTATATCACCTTCTTACTACATTGTCTATGTGGAATATTTACAAGAATTTCCCAGATCACTGATTCAACTTTACAAGAAATGGAGATGAATACCAACTTTACCCTTTTATCTGCAATTTAGCTTCAGGACAGTCCACATATTGTTCTCATACAAATTTGTACTTCAATATATAACCACAGCCCTTAAACGTTGCATTAATCAAACACTATACTCTGTAACTACTTACGGGTTTAACTGCACAATCTTTCATGAACAAATAGAGACAGTCTGCATATTGTTCTTGTTAAAGTGCAACTCTGTTTGGTACTTAGATATCACACGATAATATATATGTTGAACAGTCCTGAAACACTTTAAACGTCCATCCTCAAATCCGCACTGAAATTCTCCTTTTGATCCGTATTGCATTTCAGATATGACCGAAAAATTGTTGCTCAAATGGCCGCAGAACAGAGGTATATATAAGAGAAAAATCATGGACTTTAGGCCGACCATACTTCTCGATTGTAAGCCGACTTGACATATTGTTGTAAGGCCGACATGACACATATCTTGTAGTTGATATTCCATTGTAGATTGAGGGCTGATAATAGCCATTCTTCCAAGGTTTCTGGACTAGGTCTTGGACCATTCTTTGAGACTAGATCCTTCATATATATAGCACATAATTACATTTATATTTAGAAGACAAAAACCTAGATAGACATCAAGAAGAAGTCTTCTAACCTATAATAAACTCTTGCTCATGAAACCCATGAAGCAAGTACAAAATTCATTTTATTATCTTTGTCTTCTATTTTACATAAATCCATAATTACAAAGACATTATGAAGACCGACCTAGTTACACTTTTCAACAACATCAAGCATGCAAAACATGCTTCCAAAACTCCGAGAGATTTACTTGTACAAACACAACCCCAATCAATAACAAAATTTCAAATATACATAAGTAATCACAAACCTTCAGGGTCTTCAAACATCGTGATGTTGCTTCACAATTATAGTAGGACTTAGAGGCTTTCCAAACGAATCTTGACAGAAGTTTTCTCAACCATACAGCTTCCTTTCCTACTTCACAAGCAGCAACATATTCTACAACCGGACCCTGCTTTCCTTCTTTCAGCAGCACCTCAATATACATTCTCCAATTTCTTCTTCAAGGTATCCATCATGACTATAATATGCCCTCCCTCTCAATTTGAGAGATATTCCCTTTCTTTTATCTAGGCTTCCTCTTAACTTTGGGAGATCAACTACTTTCTATGACATCAGAGAATCTTACATGGCTTCCATCCTTCTTATCAGAGTTATCTTGATCATCATCATTCACATAACTTCCTTCATCATGCTTATCAATCAGATCAACTTTACTTCCGAATATCTTCAACATCTTGAAGATTATGTACCTGCACAACTTAGGTAGCAAGTACAACCAAATACATATATAGAAGCATGAAGTTAACTATTTCATAATCATACATTCGACTTTAGACATCAAATACCTATACTTAGTTAGGTTCATAATCAACTAGAGACACATACTTCTATACTTCAACTTCTTGCTCAGGTTTGGTTATAAACCCTTGATCACATCAGTAACTCAATCAAGATATCAGTCTCATTATATCTAGGGCCTCAATATGACACATTCTTCTATGATATATAGCAAACCCTAGAATCAATTCAAACAAGTACCATTCTACAATGCATCTAACAATTTTCAAAATTTATATGTTATACTTTTACTAGGATTTAATGCAAACCCTAGATTCCATATTAAGCCTTAGATATCAACAATCAAAACCAATTACGACACAATTTGAGGTTTCAACAATATAACCAATCTTTCTAGACTTTATCATCACATCTGAAACAATAACATCATATCCTAGAAAATCAAACTTTGACAGGGTTTAGTTACAAACCCTAGAACTATGATCATCAACAATTAGGTTAGCACATATCTAGGATTGCATATTCATGCAAAAGCATATCACAACAACATCTATCAGGAAAATCCAAGATACAAACATTAAAGTTAGACATATAGCAACTTGATCAGGCTAGGGTTTTTATCAGACGGACAAACATACACCTAGGGTTTCATTCGTAGGATCTTACTCTAGATATATAAGGGTTTTTCTCATAAACCCTAATTTACAAAGAACTCTAAATGCCTAGGATTTCAATATAAAAACATTACCATCCAACCCTAAAGAACTAGGGTTTCCATAACAATACCAAAACCCCAAACATCAAAAGAATAGAATTTTCTAGATTTCATCAATAACCCTAAGTAGACTAGGGTTTTCACATTAGCATTGACATACCCTTAGGTTAGGGTTTTACAGAGAACCTTTTTAGGGTTCCACAATATGATGAATGATTTTAATGGGGGTAGATTCAATCTAATGATCAATCACCCAAATAAGAATCTTTATGACTCAAAGGTCCTAGACATAACGATGTTAGTAATGTAAAGCAAATTTATTAAAAGGAATGAATATACCTTTATCATGAAGAGAACAAAGCTTGTAGTCTAAGGCATACCTTTGAGTTGTTTTAATGAAAAACCTTGTATGGCATCAATTCCAATAGAGTTTTTATCATGCTTTGTCTTGTGAGGTCTTATCCATAACCCTTGAGCATTCAGCAAGCCTTTCCTAAACAAAGGAAATATGAAAGAAATGTTATTAGCATCTAATACAAACACGTCTATATAAGAGAGGGAAACCAAATATAAAAAGATAATGCAAGGAGTAAGATAACTTATCTTTGGTAAAATGGTGAGGGCTCCCTCTTAATCCAATCTTTAGGGATACCTATAACTTTATCGAAACAATTCAAAAATGTTCTAACTTCTACCAAAGCAACTTAGACCTATGAGTATTAGAAATCAAAGCATAAAGGAAAACAATTCAAAACTTGGAGTAGAAGGATATGTAAGGGATATATTCCCTAAGAGTCCCTAGCAAATAGGTATTTGACTTTGAATCCCTCCATCTTGTTCTTCTTTGGTGAATCTTCGTTGGCAATGTTTGTTTGATCCCTATCTCTTCTTTTATTCCTTGGATTCTCAGGACAATTTCTTCTATAGTGACCCATCTTGTGACACTTGTAGCATTCAACCTTGGATAGGTCTACCTTCTTCCTTAATCCCTTACACTTCTTGAAGGTTCCTTCATTCTTGTGGTGAGCGGAATAGAAATTTGAATTTTTCTCCTCTTAATTCTCTTTGTTGTTTACTAATGAAATTTTGACTTCTTCTTGACTGCATGCATTCCATCATTGCTCGAATTTAGGAGTTTCCTTCCAACTGTTGATCCCTGAAGCAAAGGCACTCCAAGATGGTGGCAATCCCATACATGCAGTGATCACGAGCTCTTTTTCAAGTACGATCTCATCTATTGGTTGGAGATCATCTCTAATTCTAGCTATCCTTACAAAGAAGGAAGCCACAGTGTCATCCTTTGTCATTTTCATGGTTCTCAGTTCATTCTTAAGACTTGGAACTTGACCAAGATTCTTGATTGTGAACAACTTGGATAAGGCCTCATACATCTCTTAAGCAGAATCTATGTTGGAAATGTATAGGATGAAGTTATCCTTTATTCCATCTACCATTAGGCTCATGGCCACTATTTATGACTCTCTAAACTTTGTTTTTTCAGCACCACTTGATTCATCTATAGTTTTCTTCACTTTTCCTTTGACTAGATCCAAAACTTTATTCTTTTCGAGGATGAGAACTATCCTCTTTTTCCATGTCGAGTGATTGGATGCTCCTTCTAATTTGTTTTCTCCCTTTATCGAGTTAGACATGGTTCTTGAAGATAGTAGGCTTCTCTCCTTATATGATCCCCTTTGATGACCCTTATTCAACTTCTTGAGATTTCCTTAGTCTCCTTTCAATAGATCTTTAGGCTGCCTTTTTTCCTTCTTCTTCACCTTAGCTCTGATACCATGTTGGAAAATTAGAAAGGCAGCAGGCGAACTGTGACCTTGATGCAGTGGCACTTTGACCTTGATGCAGCAAAAACTTCGACCTTGAAGTGCCAGCAGTACTTCGACCTCCTAGTAGTAGAACTCCGATCTTCCAGCAGTAGCCCAATAACTTAGCACGAGTGAGACTTGCAATTCTCTTCCTTCTGCAACTTCGCACTTTTATGCTTCTCCTTCTTGAGTATTGAACTTGAGTGAGTGATGCTCCAAATGATTCAAACTGCACTTCTATATATAGCCTTTTATGAGGGTCAAATTGCCCTAATGTAGGTCGACTTCATCAGGAGAGGGCCGACTTGGTATGGAGGTGACAAATGACTTATTTGACTCAATAATAATTATTTTCACATGATACAAAAGCCCGAGAAGGGTCTCATAAAATGGAAAATGACTGTAATGACTCAATATAAAACCTAGAAGTCCACAATGGGGACTTTGACCTAAAACATGATGACCCAAGCATGAAACCCATGCTTTAATAAGTCATGATAATAATAATAATAAATTATTTTTCTTTCTTTTAATAAATACATTTCATTATGACTCAAATACAATTATGAAGACCGAACCTAGTTACATTTTTCAACAGATATAATGCACATTATTTCAATTTTAAAGTGCTCCTATTTTTTGTCCAAACTTGTTTTTGTAAATTTGCAGTCTGATCCTGCTCATATGGTTGTTTTCACCTTATGCTATATTGGGTTGTCTGATAAACAATCTAACCATCATATATGAAATAGAACTTACACAAGTGCACCCGCCTGACCAAGCATAACTTACACCAGATGAATTAAACACCAATTTTAATTTTCAATGGAGTGCAAAACAGGGCATTTATATACAGCATTGTTCCTTTTTAAAGAATGATGATTTTTAAGTGTACAGCTCAACACATGAAAGAATGCTTGACCAATATCAGAATGAGCGAAGAGATGCAGCTTCAAGCACATCTTCCTAAAAATGACAGTGGGGTACATTTATAGTAGTCAACTTTCAAAAGTGCGTGTGAAGAGCAGAGCAGAACCTGTGACACCTCGCAATATTAACATCCTTGAATCAACATATGTCCCACAGACCAACTTTGATATGTCAAACATTTCCTGGGGAACCTGTAGGCGAACTTCAAGCAGAACCTTACTTGGCAAGGAAGTACCTTTGGTAGCGTAGTCAAGATTCATTGTTACCTCTACATCTGATGGGACCAACTGCACCACAGGAAGACTTGAAGGTGTTTCTTTTGGTAGGAACTGGCTTACTTTTCTCCATTGTCCATTTCTTGAACTTTTCCGTGTCGCTGGCACTTGAGAGGTTGTGAGGATGCTCTCATTGCTCTCACTGTCCTTTTCCTGAACGGCTCCTTGGTCTATAACCTGGGATTGAATTTGGTAAATTCTCTCTCCATTTGTCATCTCAACATTTGAAGTGATGTGTAGATTTCCTTCTTTGCCCCTTTTATCATGAGGCCAATGGGTATCAACCATGACTGTGAAATCAATATCAGCTGCCATAGAAAAGCTTCTTTTGCTGTCTTTGATTGGCAAAAAACTAAGATAAACATTTCCAATAAGAACTCTCGGGGTAGCCTACATGAAAAATGCAACTGCTGGAAGTTAACAGATTCATAAGGTACATGAGACAGTAAAGAAAACCAAGAGACATATAAGAAGTTGAGTTTACCTCACGAATTGTTATGCCTATTTGCCTCCCTGTATGATACAATAAACGCCATTTTCCAGGCAGTAATGCATGCCAGTTCTGCAAGTTCAGGAATTGGTACAGAAAGTATTTCAGAAGAAGGGTGCAAGAAAAAACCTCAAAGTGTATAGGCTATGAAGAAAACAATAGTACCTTCCAATCTGAATTAGGATTCAACCTCTCCATAAGGTCAATGTAGTGTGCCAACTTGTTACGCTACACGAAAGGCAATATATTATCTTTAGATGTGCTAGACAAAATGTTTCATTCCATTGAAAAGCATTGGCATCATAAGGTAAACATAAGAAATGTTCGGCAGAATTTAATCCTTTAAATTGTAAAACATAATTAGCATAAGATTTGGGTTCTTCGCAACTAGATTATTCTTAGCAGGTGAACATTCAGGCTATTCTAATCAGATAAAGAAAATTCCTTAAATATCTGTTAGGCTACATGTTAGCAATTTATACAAATGAGGAATGCTTAGCTGTAGGCACGTGTATGTTTCACTATTCAATGCCTCTACTTTCTGAGAAAATTTCAATTTGATCAAAACACATTTTCTGGTACCCATTCACCAGAGAGGAGCTGAAAGAAGATTGGCGTGAGGCTATGAGCATAAGTATGTTTAAAGAAACTGCATACCTGATGAGGACCATAAATGTACTCCTCGGCAATGCGTACAGCTGTTGAACCTAAACCCCAACGAATGATCCCAATAGAAGGCTCCACAGGCCATCTTGGTCCGCATAAAAAAGGATGTCTCAAAGCATCCAAGCAACTGTGAACAAGTTAAAGCAAATTCTAACCTAAGTCTAGAATTTATTCCCCCCATGGTGTATTCTAGCAAAGCCTTGGTTCCCAAAGCTGGTAAGACAGAATAAGAATAAAAAAAATTCAACGAGAAGATTTTGAAAATGATTTAAATGGACTTTTGTATGTAGGTATAATAAATCCAAGCATCAATTCAGGCCTGGTTTTATATGTCTAGACAAAAAACTTCAATTTTTCAGCTACCTTATCCGGTCTGAAGGCTTTGTGGCAAGCATTAATGCCAAAAGATTCCAACCTGCACCCCAGTTCCTATCCAATATCTGTCAACCAAATAAATACAAATCAATCCTAAATGATAAAACTTGTGTTCATATAGATTATAGAGAAAAGGAAAATTTAAAAACTTAAATATCATTTTGTAGTTGCTGGTGTTTTCTCAATTACTAATTCTACATTTTTAATATATGAGAACTATAAAATTTCCAATTTTTACCACTGAGTTAACATAAAAATAATTCCAACCCTTAACTCCATATTATTATAAGCTTACATCGAAAAAAGTTAAAATCACTACAATACTCATCTCCTAATGAATACACCCTAGCTACATAATTTAGAACAAAAGCATGGTGGAAGAAAGTCCCTGTCTAGCAGAGGCAGGGCAGTTTCATATCCAATTGCAAAAACACTAGACAGCCCTGCTAAATTTTCTAATGAATAAAGAAAAAGATCTGAAAGGCTATTAAAATGAAAACATACCTGTACACCTATACTTCCAGCTGGAGACTTTTTATAGAAAATTGGCAACAAAAACTCACGCAAGCATGAAGGATTGTTTTCCTGAATTCATACTTCCAATGTTTCAAAAAGTTCATAACAATGCAGACATGCAATACCAATTTATAAACACAAGAACTTGTCTGAAAGCTATGTTCTTCAAGAGCTGATTGATGCACACCATTGTTAAGAAGGACTTGAACTTCATGAATATGGAGGGATCCATGAGCTCCCGCAAGACCATTTTAGCCATCATGAAGCCCACGCACCTGAAGTCCATACAAGAGAAATGTCGAATCCAAGTACATTGGAGAGAAAATACAATTATTTTTATATTTTTAAAAATATGACAAAACAATGCATGCTTCTCCTAGACTACCTGATATCAAATGCAATCATAAGTTGTCGCCTGTCAATATTGCTATCAACTGCACTAGACTTTAAGCTGCTATCATGGAAATCAGCTGCATGTCCAAGTATCCCCACCTGCAGAAATAAGGAGTATCTTGAAATTTCAATTAAAATCCAAGATTGGTCGTTTTTACTGTATATTCATCAAACTCCTCACACAGTCCCAACTCCTGTAACTATTGTCATACACAAGATACTATTAATAAAATGCAGGAAGAGAACAGTAGTAGTTGAAAATTCAAAATTGTCATGAATTTCAGTGTCAAGCAGTTGGTAGTTAATATCAAATGAATAGACCAGATGCCCATTCTTGGTCTAATACAGCAACATTCGATCACCAAAAACATTCTGAATTGGATCTTTCTAAGGTGATTATGGAAAATCACCATTAATCAAGGAAGTGAAATAGCCTGATTTCAAATGTCAAGGTTTATGCATAAATTGCAATCTAAAAGACTTGTTAAACTGACAACTAGATTGAAAAAGATTCAGAATAAGAAAAAGGGACTATTTATCCAATATATCTAAAATTGTGGCTCCATAACTTGAAAGTGCAAGCTCACAAGACTAGTACAGACTGATCAAGATAACATATATGAAAGTACAGGCCTTTTAAAGTGGACTAAACATTAAACTAAAACAGAAAATATAGGATGGAGTCATTAACTGAAAATGAATGTCTCAAATACCTTTTGTTTGGTATGAATCAGATGTGCACAAATCGCTTATCAATCTCTGGGACTGTGGATTTTGTGGTCAAAATGAAGTCTGAAGCACCTCTTCTTTGAATGTATCTATGTTAACAAATTCTGGGTATATATATTAGTTTGTTGGCATTTGCTAATCGGAATGAATGTTGTGAGGCAACATAATTTACCTGTCTGTTAAGATGTTTAATGTGGGTGGGAATGAATTGGATATAGAATATTAATGGATTTTAGGGAAAAGGTGAAATGAAGAATATTCTAATATTGTGCAAAGGAGGCTCACTGACTTTGACCTGGATGTCATAATTTGCAGTGTGGTTTTGCAGGTTTCATTTCAGCTTCAACTCAGGTACATTTGTAATACAGGAGATCATCGTTTTATAGTTTGTCATGCACCTGGATATGTTAAAAGAAACACAGATAATGCTGGAACAATGGGTAGGTTTGACCCTTATTTTATTCAAGGCAGAGGCAGACACAGAAGCAGGGAAGCCCATTCCCCTGTGAGAAATAAATCCTATAATCATCCTGTTGGCTGGACAATGAACTTGTAGAAGATCTCCCACGTGGTGATTACAGCTGGCCAATCCAATATATAGTGAATCAGGTTGGGAGATTGCTGAAGAAAAAGAAGTATTAACCCTAAGCAAAGATCCAGATTACATCAATCTAGCTCACATCAGTGTTGAGATATATATTAAAGTAGCCTTATATTTTGCTAAAAATATCACATATTTGAAAACTAAATGGGCATTATCAGCTGCAAATTGGGTAGTACCCCGACTGTTTTAATTTTGTATTAGAACTGATTGAAATGGTTTAGTCTTAGACAGGGAGGATTCGGCCTGTCTTTTGGCTGGTCTTCTCTCACCTCTCAGTTTTGAACTAGCATAAATTTATATTAGCCCAGGATTCATTGAGTGATGAGAGGGATCAGAAACCTCAAGGTGAACTTAACAGAACTGGCGTTAAGATGGATATATGCTAGTTTTTTTTTTTTTTTTACTGGGCCAATGCCAATATGTGTATTTGTATGTACATGTATGTTACATGTATGTTAAAGAGTTACATAAAAGCATGAAGTAACAGGGATCTCCCCCACCTGGGCCATGAAGCAACTAGCTTCTCTCAGCGCAATTATGTTGAATTTTAGTGCCCAAATGTTTTAAGTCAGGATTTCTGGTTCTCTCCCCTTGGCATTTTTCAATCTTCAAGACTCGACTGTATTCAAATCATTGTGTTTGTGCACTTTGCACTTCCACTTCATATGATGGACCGTATGGTCATCAACCACCTTACATTTTTGGACCAGAGAAACAGCTAATCAGATGATAAAGGATAATCCTAAGTGACAGGTTGAGGAAAACAATACATTTGATTAGTTTTTTGTGGCTCTGATATTCTATAGTTCTAGATGATGACACACAGTAATATAATTGTGTAACTGGATCCCATTATGCTCTCTATTCAGTCTTGGCTTATGCGCTCTTTCTTGCTGCTCAATTTCTGATATAAACCAATATTTCCAGCTAGGAAGTGGCATAGCTTTTACTGTAAGTCTTTTTTCCAGTTGAAAAAAGAAGAAAATGCAAATGCATTTTTTATCAAAATGACAAGCCACAGAAATTCATCTATCAGCTAGGCCCCAGAAACAATGCCAGAAGATGTAAAATAGATGTAGCAAATGTCATGAAATGAAATGACTGCTAAGGCTGAAACACATGTTAAATATATGCAGCAAATGTGCTTTTGAATGTCATGGCTGACTATGGAAAATTTATTAATTCTTCTATACATACCTCTCTCATTTGACACTCCAATCCCCACAAAATGTCATTATCAGGATTTGCTTGAACTACTGGTTATCACATTAAGAAACAACTCTGGCTTGAAATTGAGGAGTTGGGTTATTTGCTTTGAAAAAAATTTCCTTGGTGACAGTTCAAAATGTTTGTTATTTGCATAAATAAAAATAGAAATCAAAGGAGAAAGCCCAGAAAGTGTCTGATAGTGAGTTCACAAATTAAATGAATTATGTACATGTAAATCTCAACACATGCAATTTGAGTTTAATTCAGAGGGCAGTTCGATTTTGCTGGGGTGAAGCTGGTTATCAGTTCCAGAGGCCGAAATACATTTCCAGAGTATCGGAGAGGCAGTTTCGCAGTTAGCAACAGGCAGGACGACTTAATTTGCAGAAGTTCTGAGTTGAAGCGTTTGAGGGACTGCGCAGAGGTGATGCAGGGCCTGCACAAAGCTAGGTGGACGGCTTGCTTTTCAGACGCAATCAAGTGTTGGGATTGCTCAAAGTGAGGGTAATTTCCCTCAAATAATTTTTGCTAGTATTTTCTCTGCAGGATAGCCAGTATTTGGCATCCAGATTATACTCAAATTATTTCACTGTTGCATAATAATAAAAGCCCTCAGTTGTTGCACCGGTTTTCCCGCATTGGGTTTTTCCAGGGACTTTAGTCCAAAAATAAGTGTCATATTTTTATGTGTGCTAGAATATTTCTCAGTTTCCAACACTATTATTTTCCACAGTTTTATTTGTGAAGGTTGTAGTGTAGTTTATTCAATATTTGTCATAGCAAATAAATTGTTAATTAATTGACAATTAGAAGAATTAATCCCAGTTGTTACAATAGGATTTCAGTGGTGTAATTTTTACAAGGTGGTCGGTGCACAATCCGGCAGCAGCAGCGCAGATGGGAGAGGCACAGAGGAAGTCCACGACTAGAACAAGTGAGCAATGGCGGCAGGAAATTGTTGGACAAAGGGGGAAGTCACTGTGGCCGAGGGTTGCATGGACGCAAAATAGTCAGCACTGTTGATATTTGTGTAGCATCAGGAGGTATTCCCACATGCCAAATAGGCCTACCAAATTGACCATAGAAAATTATGAAAAATAAAATTAGAATTGTAATTGTTGGGGTTCATGTAGGGTACAAACATCAAGTTTGCCCCACCATGAAAGGGTGTGACCCTTGGTCAAAACCCACTAATTTGACCAATATAAATACACAAGTCAATCTCCAAATTTGAACCAAATAGCATCACATCACATCTCTTCTATTTTCTGATCCGCACGTGTGAAGTCAAGAAAGGATAATCTGAAGTTTGACCAAGTTAATAGAGCGCCCATTTGACCAAATTTGACTTGCCCTATTTGACTGGAGATCTCATTTGCCCAAATTTGAGAGTTTGACGAAGATTGACCACAAAGAAAGGCTGACTTTGACAGCATAATAAGAGGAGACTTTGATCGCAGAAAAAGGAAACTTAGACTGCAAAAGAAAGCCGCAGTCAACCTTAGTTGACTACAGTTGACCATAGACTCTAACCTCAGGTCTGAGTTGACCTCAAGCCGAATTTCATAAAAATTGAACAGCTTTGACCAAGATTGATTTCTTTGATTTTTGGAGGTTTGACCAGCATTGACTAGCTGGTATTTGACCAGGTTTGACTCGTATCTTGGACTTGGTTTTTGGCACAAATTTCTAGAATATTCTTCGGATTATAATTGCTAAAAAACAATTTCTCCTTCGATGAAGTTTGTTGGGTTTTTCCCAAGGTTGGGTTTTCCCAGGGCAGATTTGTTGTCTCTTTGTTGCTTGGTTGTCTCTTTATGATCCTACTGTTATCATTGTATTATTGTTGAAATTTCCTATGTATAATTGCTTAATGATACATGTGACATAAGTTAACTTGATCAAACAATCATTGGAAAGTAATTATCAGATTAGAAGATCAGTTTCTCTTGCAGAAAATCAACATTGTATCAGAGCTTGGTGAAAGAGCAACCATTTGAAGTCAACATAAGACACAATATGAATCATTACGTGTCTAGAGTAAGAGGACCCTAAAAGAGGCCATGTTTCTGTGATTACAGTAGGGGCCGATAAAAAGGTCTGAACCCTAGAAAGGGTTGGACTATGTCTGTCTGGCTCGCAGATAGAAGGGATCTAGCAGCAGGCTTCATGAAGAGCATTCAAGTAGTTGAACACGGCTAAAAAGAATGGTATCTGAGTAATTGGTGTGAGGTCTATTCAAGCAACTTGAAGGCTAATGTTGGATAGCATTCTAAATGAAAACTACAAGAAGCAAAAATATGTCATGAATGTTCTTGAACAATCAAAGACGAGGAATTTATGTTGACACCAACAAAAAAAGGTGGCTTTGAGAATCAAACTGCATTCCTGCTATGGAAGGCATTCCCTTGATACAAATTGAGGTAATGACATGGTTAATAATGAAATACCGCATCCTGTTAACATTCCTACAGGCCGAGGGACTACAATGCTAGTGAAATCTTCTCCTCCAAGCGAGGAACCTAAAGTATTTTTTAAGAGTAGATATACTTGGAATCGTCATAACTGAAGGAAGATTTCCATTGGAATCTACAAATAATAGTTTTGGATACATGGATGACAACAGTGTTGTTGAGATTGGGATAAAGGAATTTGAGACAAGGCACCTCCATCATTTGGAATTTGAAATCGTTGTCAGCATTATTGTTGCTTAGACAATGGTTCTTGCTAATCACTAAAACAATGTTGCAGTTAATGCTCACAATGATATTGAGATACATTTTGTTGTAACTGATTGTTCCTGTATAACGGATATTTTGTATATTTTTTGAACAACAATGCAAGTTACTACACAAGAAGTGGCATGACAATGTAAGGTATCTGTTGAATATTTGAGAAAGAAAGATGCACAAGTTCATGAAATCTAGACATAAAAGGTACGTGTATATGAGAAGATTCAAGAGTTTCAGAGAAGAATATGACTTAGATGAGAAGTCTACTATATGGATGACAACAATTTTCAAGCATGGATTTGATGACAAACACAAACTTATTTTTGACATGGAGTCAAATCTTTGTTTATTGTCCATGTTAGGTATGGTTAACTTGACTATTTGGAATTTGGACCAAAGGGAAGTTGATAATCTAAGTACACCTCTGTGATTCATACACCAAGGAAGTTACTCTAGAGCCAGAGGGAGCTGAGGAGAAAGGCCCCTTCACCTATTTGTATGAAGTAATAAAAGAGCCTATCATAACACTTGTATTAAAGTATGTGCCTTTTCGTGAAGTCTTTATGGTTGTGTGGTACAAGAGTTGGAAGACTTAGGGTTTGTAAAAGCTAGAAGACTTGGCAATTACAACTTGTATTGAAGTTTTAAATGAGAAAGTCCTAGGGTTTGTGAAATGAAACCCTAAAGCAAGACCTAGAATGTTTGATGGCATAAGGATGACTTGGTATTGATGCTAGCTTGTTGTTGAGCCTTTGAATCCATAGGATAAAGAAACCCTCGCTGTTATGGAAGAAAAACAAAAGCAACATGCATTAGCAGTTGATGATGAGAATGAGGATGAACATCCACCTTAGAAGAAGACAAAGGAATTTAAGCTTGATGAGATAGCAAAAGGACTTCATTGATTTTAGAAATGAGGAAAGGATCAAGAGGGAATAAACAATCAAAAGATAAGTAATTTGTATCTTTCTCCCTTGACTAGCTCGATTTTATTTATTGGTCAACCTCTTGTATTTGTACTTTTCTGATTGGTTATAATTGTTTTTTCTATGACCTCCTAGATGAGGTTTGCAGGTATATCATAAAGGTTGTCAAGGGAATCGAGAAAAATGAAGCAAAGTTTGTAACAAGAAGGTTCTCCCAAGAGGAAGTGGACTACAAGGATATTTTTTCTCCAGACACAGATGATCAAATTCTTAAGAATTTTTGGTGTTCAAAAAGGAAGAAATTGTACAAATTGTTAGGATATCCAAGACCATCCCAGATGACAGGAAGATCTTCCAGTTCCGAAGGAGCAACAGTGACAAAAGGATTTACTTCCAGGACAGAGGGTGCGGCTAGGATTACCACAAGAAAAGTTGTTTCAGTGTCAGAGGGAGTTTGGCCTTGAAAATTGAAATGAAAGATTTTGGCAAATACATTATTTCTTGGAATTGGAGATTCATATTTGGTGAATCCCACGATGTACAAGTTGTTGATTAGATTCGTGAAAGTACCTAGTTCACACTAGTCCAAATATTTGCTTTGCAGAGAACATCCGAAACCAAGTTTATGGTTGAACCGAGGCATATGCAGTGGATAATAACAAAGCATATGGTACCTATGTTGTACAATTGATCTAAGATATGTCTCATGAAGAGAAGTAAACCTTTTCATGAAGCAATAAGGCTTTAGAAGCTAGAAGGACATGGTCGGGTTACTTCATCCGAGACATGAAGAAAAGAGGAGCAGCAGAGCTCCAGTACATATCCACAAATGAGTAGATTGTGGACTAAGACGAGCTTAGTATGATGCTAAATGTCTCCCTCATTAGAATAAAATGATGAGATCTTTGCAGGAGTGGGCTAATCATCTCCTGAAGCCATAAAGGACTTCGGTTGGGTCATAAAGGACTTTGACCAAGAGGAAATGAATAAATTCACCTTTGAAGCCAAAAGGATTTGGCTAGGTCGGCCAAAGGTGAATGTCCCAGGGAAATTATAGGATTGGACAGATCTTTTCCTTAGAAACCAAAAGGACTTGGCTATGTTGACCGAAGGAGATAGATGTAGTTCACCTTTTAAGCCAGAAGGGCACGGCTAGGTCATAAAGGACTTTGATCAAAAAGGTGAATGGTCCAAAGGTAAATTCTCTCCAAATAAAACTAGAAAAATTTAGATGCCTAGTCTAGGTCATGACTAGAGGAGATTGATACAATTTGCCAAAGGAGACATAATGGCCAACCCTAGATATATGAGGAGCTACATTTCCCACTCCAGGATGGAATTATTTTATAGACAGACATCAACATGATAAGCTCGTGAACTTTTCTTATGAAGGACGAAATTGCGGCAGAGAAAAATTTGTTGCAACAAAGGAGAATACCTCCCACACCAAGAGGAAGTGTTGATTTTTGTGTAGCATCGGGAGGTATTTCCGCATGCCAAATAGGCATATCAAATCGACCAAAGAAAATTATGAAAAATAAAATTAAAATTGTAATTTTTGGGGTTCATGTAGGCTCCAAATCATCAAGTCGACGCCACCATGTGTTAAAATCTGAAAGTTCTATGCAGAAATTTAAAAATTCTTTGCAGAAACTTGAAAGTTCTATGCAGAAAATTGAATGTACTTTGAAAAAAACTGAATGGAACTTAATGTACTTTGCAAAAAGTTGAATGTACTTTGCATAAAGTTGAATGTACTTTGCAAAAAACTGAATGTACTTTGCAGAAAACTTAACGTACTTTGCAGAAAACTAAATGTACTATCTTGTTACAATTACTTAGAATGTAGATTTCTTCTTCACAAATTTTTAGATAAGCAATTGTAAATATAACATAAACTTAAGGATCATATGAAGACAACCAAGCACAAATATGAGACACTGAGAGTTAGGTCCAATGACCAGGGGACAACCCACAAGGGGAAAACCCAAATGATTCTTCGTCTATTAGATTTATTCAATTGTTCAGTAGAGTACAAAGAGAGAGAGTGAGAATGAATAAAGTCACCAATGTTTAATCAACTAGCAGCTGAAGTGCTCTTGCTCTTTGCTTGAAGATCTCCTCCTTCTCTTGATTAGATCTTGTCCTACACACTTGCTTCAGCTCTTCCCTTGCTCTTACTCTTCACTTGATCTCACACTCCTTTACAATGAACATGTTACTCTCAACTCTCACTTTCTCTTGCTTAAACAGATGAGAAAGGAGAGGAGTTAGAAAATGAATTCATTCCTCGAGCCAATAATAGGAGAATTGAATTCCATGAGGGAGGAGTTACTTGAGGAGAAGTGTAACTCATCCCAAGAATAGAGAGAGGGGTACACTTGTCTTGAGGAGTTACAATTCGAATGAGGGAGAGAGAGAGTTACACTTAGACATGAGAGAATATTTGGTGAGAGTTACAAAATGAATTGAATGAGAGAGTTACAACTGCATTTACTGAGGAGGAGTTACACTTTTGTCATACATTGAATTAGTGAGGGAGAGTTACATTCTCGTAAGTGTGGAGTTACTATTTTATTTGATGCAGGGGCATTAGGCTCAAGACAACCTTTGTACATAAATAAATATAAAGGAGGGTCTCATGTTTTTATTTCCTTGTGAAATTATTCATAGCTGAGTATTTTTAGTTAATTGCAGAGAAAATGTAATTGCCCGAATGATTAGTGGGCATGGGAAGAGATAGTCCGTTTCAGTCCATCAAAGGGTTAGGCTAAAATTAGGAGTTGAAGAGTCTGTCGAATGATTGCAGGAAACTGAATCGATTGATTCCCAATTTGTATAAAAATAAACCTTTGTGGCAGAGTCCTGTAGACCTGCATAGGGCTGCGTAGAGTTGTAGGAGAATCTGCAGAAGATTGGTTGCAGAATGTAATATCCCCAAAGGGAAATAACCAGTAATAAACAGAAATATGCCAGACAGATAAAGAAAATACAATGCTGAACCAGATCACTGAATAATGACACATAGAATTCCAGGAAACTGAGCCATTTTATTAATCTGAAAGTACATAGAGAGGAGTACAAGAAAATCAGAATAAGTGCACCTATCCTTGCCCTAGGCAAGTGGAAACCCTCTCAGACAGAATAATGGCTGCAACAAGGACAGCGTCCTAGCTGCTCTGAAGGCTGAAGACTGGAAAACAACTGATCTCAACTCCAAACCCCTCTCCCATGAAAAACGCTGTCTCTGCTAGTGACAGCGCAGAAACAGATGAAGCACTAGGCACCAAAAACTCCAGACAGATAGATCAGCTACTGAAGGCTAGAAAAACGCGGTTGAGCCCTCTCACATAAGCCTACTCCCCAGATCAGCGTCCTACCTGGTGGATCTGTCTCCTGAATGCTCAGATCTGCTGGATCTGAAGCCTCCTATCAGATCTGCGTCCTATCCCTCCTGATCTGCGTCCTCCTAGATCAGATCTGCTACCAAACCTCCAGATCTATGCTGGATCTGACAATATGTCTTCAGATCTGCAGCCTCCAAGGCTGGATCTGATGTTATCTCTTCAGATCTAGGCTAGATCTGCCAATATCTCCTCAAATTTGTAATCTCCCAAGCTGGATCTAGTGCTATACCTTCAGATCTGCAACATACAAGACTAGATCTGCAAATATCTGCTCAGATCTACCCTCTCCAAGACTGGATCTATCAATGGCCTTCAGATCTGCGTCCTTCCCCTCAAGATTGGACAGCGTCCTCACTCCTCAAGCTGAACTGCGTCCTTCCTCCTCTTGGACAGCGTTTTCCCTGCTCCGATCTGGACTGCGTCCTCCCTGGAACAGCGTCCTCACTCTCCCGACCTGATCAGCGTCCTTCCTCCTGCAGAAACAGCGTCCTTCCTCTCCTGAACTGTGCAACCACAAGAGGGCTTCTTCTCTTCCCAGATCTACACCAGAAACTGCTGCTACCTTGCTGCTGAAACTGAAAAGTGTACTCAGAGCTAAGGGTGAAACCAAAAATAACCTTACCAGGGCAGGCACTCGAAGTCCCCCGAGGCTAAGGGTGAGATCTCCGACCGGAGACACTCGTGCACTAAACAGTGCTGCAGACCGACTAAACAACCGGCGTGCTGAAGCAGACAAGAGTCCAGCTATCAATAAGAATATCAACTCATGAATGATCAAATGAGGTGAGAGCCTCTCCTTTTATAACATCAAACTCCCTCCAAAACTTAACTCACCCTGGATCTGCGCAGTTTACCTTGGGCTCACTTCGACCCCCCCCCCATCATACTCATGGACCCCCAAGGCCCCCTCTCTAAGTTACAACGTCAATCTACTAGGAAAAAGAACACTTTATTATAAAGTGAGGTGACTAAAGGGAGGGACCCTCTTATTTCTCACTTTATTTATTATTTCTAGCTAAAGGCAAAATAGCAAAACGTAATATTCCACTAGTGGTACAATTGGAATATATGTACTTCCTGCAAAACGTTGTCATTCTGCTAACCTGAGTGATGGGTGCCGTAAGATCTTCTCACCCTCCCAAGTGGCATCCTCATCCGGGCAGATTCTTCCATCTCACCAAGAACTCTCGACCTTCCCGTTCCCCACCGTCTCTCCCCGGTGTCAATAACGTATTCGGTCGTAATACCAAGTGCCCTCATCATCTCGTCGGTGGTAGTTCTAAGGATCACACTGCAGCCGGCCCAAAGGCCTTCTTCAGGCATGATACATGGAAGATGTTATGAATCCGGCTGCCTTGGGGCAGCTCCAACTCATATGCAACCTGTCCGATCCTACGTATCACCCTGTACGGTCCATAAAAGCGAGGCTTAAGCTTCTCTGCCCCCTTCTGTTTGAGTGAAGACTGTCGGTATGGCTGTAACCGTAGGTAGACCAGGTCCCCTACCTCAAAGTGTCTCTCCACTCGACCCTTATCAGCATACAATTTCTGCTGATTTTGTGCTGTGGCTATGTTGTCCTTGAGAGCCCGGAGGATGTCTTGGCTCTCTTGGATCCATAATTTGGCTCGCGGAGCCCTGCTAACACCAAACATCACGTCCACAAAAGATAGGGAATGGTATCCATACAACGCATAAAAAGGTGTCATGCCAATGGACATGTGGTGGGTCGTGTTGTAGCAGTACTCGCCCAGATGTAGCCATTTCAACCATGCTCTCTGCTGCCCACTGACGTAGTTACGCAAGTAGCCCTCCAGCCACTTGTTAACTATCTCTGTCTGCCCGTCCGTCTGGGGATGATAACTAGTGCTCGGTGTCAACTCCGTCCCCACTAGTCGAAAGAGCTCCTGCCAAAACCCACCCATAAAACGGCTGTCTCTGTCACTAACGATGGTCTTGGGTAGACCATGTAGTCTGAAAATCTCCCGAAAAAACAGCTCTGCCACCTGTGCCGCTGTATAATGCGCCGAAATGGCGAAGAAATGAGCATACTTCGTTAGCCGGTCGACTACTACGAAGATGCAGTCCTTGCCCTGCACTGTGGGCAACCCCGTGATGAAGTCCATCGAAACACTCTCCCACTTCCCCTCTGGAATGGGAAGCGGCTGCAACAACCCCGCGGGATGGCTCATCTCACCTTTGTTTCGCTGGCAAACCTCACACTCCCGAACATGCTGGAGTACGTCCTCCTTGAGGCCTTTCCATGCAAATCTCTCCCGAATGGCCCTGTACATCTTGGTAAACCCCTGATGGCCCGCCAATGGTGAATCATGAGAAGCATGGAGTATCTTCTCCTTGAGCTGAGACCCCTCAGTCAAGAAGATCCTATCCCTGTAATAGATGACCTCATCAGCCACCCTGTATCTGCTATCTGCTATCTGTCCATCCAACACTTCGCATGCAAATTTATCTTTGGAATACTCAACCAGTAGTCGAGCCTTCCAGTCAGCGTCCAAGCTCATGAGTGATAACGTGGCTGGTCTACGGGAAAGGGCATCTGCTACCACGTTATTCTTCCCTTTGACATACTCTATGTCAAAGTCGTAAGCCTGGATCTCGCTGATCCACTTTTGCTGCCTCTCCTGTAACTGCTTCTGCTCCAGAAAGTACTTCAGGCTGTTATGATCTGTCCTCACCCTGAATCTGCCACCTACCAGGTACTGTCGGAATTTGGCCAATGCATGCATGATGGCCAACATCTCCTTGTCATAGATGGGATAAAGCCTCTCATGTGGAAGGAGCTTCCGGCTCTCGAACGCAATCGGATGACCCTCCTGCATCAAAACCGCTCCAATCCCTTCCCCTGATGCATCGCACTCTAGGACAAAGGGCTGAGTGAAATCGGGCAATGCCAACACGGGGCAACTACTCATCACCTCCTTGAGCTTATCAAAAGCTCGCTGCGCGATATCCGACCAACTGAATGCCCCCTTCCTCGTCAGCTCCGTGAGGGGTGCTGCAAGCTGTGATAAGCCCTTGACGAACTTCCTGTAGTAAGTACAGATACCAATGAACCCTCTCAGTTCTGTTACATTCCGTGGCTCTGGCCAGTCCCTGATAGCCCGGATCTTCTCCTCGTGGACTCTCACTCCGTCCACTCCTATGATGTGTCCCAGATACAGCATCTCCGTCAATCCAAACTCACACTTGGAGAGCTTGGCAAAGAACTGCTGCTCCTCCAGAATATGCAAGACCGTCTCAATGTGTTGGAGGTGCTCCTCCCAGGTCCTGCTGTATATAAGGATATCATCAAAGAAAACCAGCACAAACTTCCTCAGATGATCCCGGAAAATATGGTTCATACACGACTGGAAAGTAGCAGGTGCATTGGTCAGCCCAAACGGCATGACCAGAAACTCAAAGTGCCCATAGTGACACCTGAAAGCAGTCTTGGGAATGTCCTGTTCCCTCATCGTATCTGATGGTACCCGGACCTCAAATCAATCTTTGAGAAGAACCGTGCTCCTCTCAACTCATCCATCAACTCATCGATCCTGGGAATGGGGTACCTGTTCTTCAGGGTCTTTTTATTCAAAGCCCTGTAATCAATGCACATGCGTAATGTGCCGTCCTTCTTCTTTACCAGCACTACTGAAGAAGCGAAAGGACTGGTGCTGGGTCGAATGTGCCCAAGGGCCAGCAGCTCCTGAATGGCCCGTTCTATCTCATCCCGATAGGCTTTGGGATGCCTATACGGTGTGGTGATTACCGCCTGTATCCCCTGCTCCAACTCGATCGTGTGCTCAAACCCTCGATCCGGTGGCTGTCCTGGCAGAATATCTCCAAAAACTACTGCATATCTGTCGAGAAGAGTCTGTAGATCAGGGTGTACCGTCCGTCCTGTATCTACTGCCTCTGAAGCCCGCAACTCGACTGCCCACTTTATATCTCCCCTGCAGAATGTCACCTCCATGCTGTGTGCCGATACTGTCTGGGGTGGATATGTGTTCTGCCCTCGGATCTTCTCATGCTTCCCCGTCTTGGGATCATCCCACTCCATCTCCAAGGCCTTCCAATCTGTTGTGACTTTTCCCAGAGTAATAAGCCACTGAACTCCCAATATCATGTTGGTGTCCGGAATGTCTACCACAAAGAAGTGATCGGTCAATGTATAGGTGCCCATCGTCACTGATAACTCTGGTACATATCGAGCACAAGCCATGGTCTGATCTCCTGGAACCAAAACGGAAAACCCATCAAAGCCCTCCGTCGGTATGCCTCTCCGTGCAACCATCTGGGCATCAATGAAGTTGTGGGTAGCCCCACTGTCGACTAAGACCGAAACTCTTTGTCCGCGCACTGTCCCACGCACGCGCAATGTCAGATACTTGGGGACTCCTCGTAACGCTGCTAGAGCTCCCCCGGTAGGTGCGAATGGAGCCCCACCTGCATCGGGCGGTGGAGACGGTAAGGTACTCTGCGCTGCATAACATCCTCCCGTCTCCTCATCATCCCCCTCATCCTCTTCTCCGCTGCTCTCGGAGAAGACCTCTATGAAATGTGCCTTCCCTGCCGTACACTTGTGTCCTGGTGCCCACGGCTCCTGGCAGGTGAAGCATAATCGCTTCCGTCTCAGCTCTCTCCTGGCCTCATCATCATACTGTCCTCGTCCTGGATTCGCCTTGGGAGGCGGAACCCTCGTGTCCTTACCCTTAGGCTGGAAGCCCTGTCTCTGGGGATAAGGTGGCCGAGTCCTAGGCAAGACATCTTGTAGGTCACGGGCCCTACTGACAGCATCCTGTAGTGTAGCCGGTTTGTTCGACCGGACTAGGCCACGAAGTGGTTCTGACAGCCCCTCCACAAACATCGTGACCATCCGAGCTGCTGATAAGTCAGGTACCATCACTGAAACCCTCAAGAAGTCTGAGATGTATGCCTCTGCACTCCCCGTCTGTCTGAGCTTGGTCAGCTCGAGGAAAGGCTGATCCGGGTCCTTCTTGTCAAAACGTTCCACCACTCTCTTGGTGAACTCGGCATATGTCGTCACTGCGGAATGTCCCAGTGTTGTCAACCCATGAAACCACCAGTTCTGGGCCTCACTCTCTAGATGTAATGCAGCCATCTTAATGGCCTCCCTCTCTGGCATCTGGTTAAGCTGAAAATAGAGGTCTAGTTTCTCCACCCAAGACTTGGCCGTAGTCTTCTGTGAACCATCAAACATCGGCAAATGAAATTTGCTTGCTGCACGGTGATTATCCCGGTGGGAGCCACGTCCCTTGTTTCGCTCCCGATCATAAGACTTGCCGCCACATCGGAACTGGATATAGCGATCAAAAGGGAAAGCATCCATGAATGCCTGTCCCATGCTCCGCCAGTCTGCAAACATAGCCGCATGTTGAGCTGGACCCCCATCTCTTGGTGCAGTTGGTTCCTCTTCCTCTACCGGAAAGGTAGGCATAGTGGGTCGCGTGGGTGCGGAATCGACCTTCTGCGCTGTCACAATGGGAATAGCGTCTGGTATGTAGCTAGACACGCCCGATCCTTCCCCTACCTGGAAAACCCTAGGGGGTTCTCTCTGTGTTCCCTCGATGTAAGCAAATTTCTTGCTTACATCCTGCATGAATGTATCCACCTTCTCCGTCAACTTCATAATGATATCCTCCATTGGATTCCGCTGTTCTGTCTCTGAATCAGAATCACTTCCCCCGAAGAGACTCTTGTAGGGGTTATCCCTGGACGTCATAGACTGCTAGCACAGGCTGAGCCAGATCTATGCTCTGATACCACTGTAATATCCCCAATGGGGAATAACCAGTAATAAACAGAAATATGCCAGACAGATAAAGAAAATACAATGATGAACCAGATCACTGAATAATGACACATAGAATTCCAGAAAACTGAGCCATTTTATTAATCTGAAAGTACATAGAGAGGAGTATAAGAAAATCAGAATAAGTGCACCTATCCTTGCCCTAGGCAAGTGGAAACCCTCTCAGACAGAATAATGGATGCAACAAGGACAGCGTCCTAGCTGCTCTGAAGGCTGAAGACTGGAAAACTGCTGATCTCAACTCTAAAAACCCTCACTCCTGAAAAACGCTGTCTCTGCTAGTGACAGCGCAGAAACAGATGAAGCACTAGGCACCAAAACTCCAGACAGATAGATCAGCTACTGAAGGCTAGAAAAACGGCCATGAGCCTTCACATGCCTACTTCCAGACGGCCACCACTCCGGGTGGATGCTAGAGAACTGGGACTGGCCGGGTTCGAGCCTCAAATCGGGACTGGGCCCTATTCTCCTGACCAAGGCTCCTCCAGACGGACTGCTACCAAACCTCCAGATCTATAAGCCGGATTCGATAATATGTTCCTCGTGACTGTTCTGGCCGGATTCATGTTATCTCTTCGCATCTAGGCTAGATCTCGCCAATATCTCCTCTCGTGGACTAGAATCTCCTGGGTTGACGAGGCTATACTCAGATTCGAGAATATACAAGACTAGATCTGCAAATATCCGCTTCGATCTACCCTCTCCAAAACCGGATCTATCAATGGCCTTCCCTGACCAAGGTTCTCCTCAAGATTGACATTGGCCCTACCTCAACCCGAACCGCGTCCTTCCTCCTCTGGACGCGTTTTCCCGCTCGGGACTGATCAACGTCCCTCCCCGAAATCGTCCTCACTCTCCCGCCCCGATCGTCCTTCCTCTCGTGCATCAGCGTCCTTCCTCCCCGAATCGCGCCCACAAGAGGGCTTCTTCTTCCCCAATCCGCACTGCAACCGCCGCTACTCGCTCGCCGAAACCGAAAAGTACCAGAACAAACCTACTAGGCGTGTCCCCCGAAGCTAAGGGTGAAACCAAAGACCCTGCTCAGGCGCGTGCACTAAGTCCCTCGAGTTGGGAGGGTGAGATCTCCGACTCGGAGACACTGGGTGGCACTAAACAAGGCTACAGACTTACTAAATTAACCGAAGGTGTTGGGCGGAAGGAACCGCCTATCAATAAGAATATCAAATCATGGATGATCCAAATGAGGTGAGAACCACTCCTTTTATAATGTCAAACTCCCTCCAAAACTTAACTCTCCTTTGACCTGCGCAGTTTACCTTGGGTCAGCCTGATGCCTCCCCCATCATACTCATGTGGACCCCCAAGGCCCCCTCTCTAAGTTACAACGTCAATCCACTAGGAAAAAGAACACTTTATTATAAAGTGAGGTGACTAAAGTGAGGTGACCCCTCTTATTTCTCACTTTATTTATTATTTCTAGCTAAAGCGGCAAAATAAAGCAAAAATGCAATATTCCAATTAGCAAGGCTAATTGGGAATATTACATTATATAGTAGCGCAGCTCTGTCACAGTTTGGTATTTAGAAGTTCAGTGCAAAGTACTTTTATATAGTTATATTGTGAAAAGAGTATGCTATATTGTCCACCTAAAACACCATCCAATTTCCAATTTCCAATCAGGAATATATATGTTTCCAATCAGTGGTGAATACTATATAGTCATTGTCAATACTATATAGTCATTGTCAGTAATATATATATACTATATAATCAGTAATATAATTTTAATACTATATTTTTAATACTATATAGTCATTATCAGTAATATATATACTATATAATCAGTAATATAATATATTAATATATTACTGAATAATATAATCAGTAATATATATGTGGTGAATATTATATAGTCATTGTAAGTGCTTAAATTTATTTATTTTTATTTCAAAATATATATATGTGGTGAATACTATATAGCCATTGTAAATGTTTAAATTTATTTATTTTAATATATATGTGTGGTGAATACTATTTTATCATTGTATGTGGTGAATACTATTTTATCATTGTAAGTGTTTAAATTTATTTCAAAATATGCGTGGAAATTTTATATAAAATTTATTTCGTGTAAATGTTATAGAAAAGATAGTTATTATCAGTAATATTTATGTATGTGGTGAATACCATATAGTCATTTATGTATTTTAATCAGCAATGTGGTGAATATCATATACATAAATCAGTAATATTTATGTATGTGGTGAATACCATATAGTCATTTATGTATTTATGAATTTCCAATCAGTAATATTTATGTATGTGGTGAATACCATATAGTTAATTTATGAATTTCCAATCAGTAATATTTATGTATGTGGTGAATACCATATAGTCATTTATTTATTTATGTGAATATTATATATAGTCATTGTATATTTTATGTATGTGGTGAATACTATATAGTCATTGTAAGTGTTTAAATTTATTTCAAAATATGCATGGAATTGTGGTGAATACTACATAGTCATTGTAAGTGTTTAAATTTATTTCAAAATATGTATGGAAATGTCAAAAAAGATAATTATCAATGTATGTAGTGAATATCCTAAGTCATTTATGTATGTGGTGAATACCATATAGTCATTTATGTATGTAAATTTATTTCAAAATATGCATAGAAATGTCATAGAAAAGATAATTATCATCGTCATCGAGTTTCCAATCAGTAATATTTATGTATGTGGTGAATACTATATAGTCATTGTAATACTTATGTATGTGGTGAATACCATATAGTCATTTATGTAGGTGGTGAATAAATTTATTTCAAAATATGCATGAAAATGTCATAGAAAAGATAATTATCATCGTCATCGAGTTTCCAATCAGTAATATTTATGTATGTGGTGAATACTATATAGTCATTGTAATATTTATGTATGTGGTGAATACCATATAGTCATTTATGTAGGTGGTGAATAAATTTATTTCAAAATATGCATCAAAATGTCATAGAAAAGATAATTATCGTTGTCATCGAATTTCCAGTAATATTCATGTATGTGGTGAATACCAATATAGTCATTTATGTATGTAGTGAAATACCATATAGTCATTGTGTCCCATTTTAAGTGTTTAAATTTATTTCAAAATATTCATGGAAATGTCATAAAAATGATAATTATCAAATTTATTTCAAAATATGCATGAAAATGTCTTAGAAAAGATAATTATCATGGTCATCGAATTTCCAATCAGTAATATTTATGTATGTGGTGAATACTATATAGTCATTTATGTATGTGGTGAATACTACATAGTCATTGTGTGTCATTGTAAGTGTTTAAATTTATTTCAAAATATCCAAACTATTTATTTCAAAATATCCATGGAAATGTTATGTGTAAATTAAATATTCATGGAAATGTCATTGTAAATATAAATTTATTTCAAAATATCCATGGAAATGTCATAAAAAATATAATTATCATCGTTCAAGAATATAACCATACACTAATTATAAAATAAGTTAGTTTTATAATCTTTTTAATTTTAATAATATGTTGAGTTAGTTTTTATATTTTTTAAAATTTTAATAATATAAAATCTATGATGAAGTAAGTTAGTTTTATAATCTTTTCGAATTTCCAATCAGTAATATTTATGTATGTGGTGAATACTACATGGTCATTGTGTGTCATTGTAAGTGTTTAAATTTATTTCAAAATATCCATGGAAATGTTATGTGTAAATTAAATATTCATGGAAATGTCATTGTAAATATAAATTTATTTCAAAATATCCATGGAAATGTCATAAAAAATATAATTATCATCGTTCAAGAATATAACCATACACTACTCACTTTTTTTAAATTTTAATAATATAAAATCTATTATAAAATAAGTTAGTTTTATAATCTTTTTAATTTTAATAATATGTTTAGTTAGTTTTTATATTTTTAAAAATTTTAATAATATAAAATCTATGATGAAGTAAGTTAGTTTTATAATCTTTTCGAATTTTCAATCAGTAATATTTATGTATGTGGTGAATACTACATGGTCATTGTGTGTCATTGTAAGTGTTTAAATTTATTTCAAAATATCCATGGAAATGTTGTGTAAATTAAATATTCATGGAAATGTCATTGTAAATATAAATTTATTTCAAAATATCCATGGAAATGTCATAAAAAATATAATTATCATCGTTCAAGAATATAACCATACACTACTCACTTTTTTTAAATTTTAATAATATAAAATCTATTATAAAATAAGTTAGTTTTATAATCTTTTTAATTTTAATAATATGTTTAGTTAGTTTTTATATTTTTAAAAATTTTAATAATATAAAATCTATGATGAAGTAAGTTAGTTTTATAATCTTTTCGAATTTCCAATCGGTAATATTTATGTATGTGGTGAATACTACATAGTCATTTGTGTGTCATTGTAAGTGTTTAAATTTATTTCAAAATATCCATGGAAATGTTGTGTGTAAATTAAATATTCATGGAAATGTCATTGTAAATATAAATTTATTTCAAAATATCCATGGAAATGTCATAAAAAATATAATTATCATCGTTCAAGAATATAACCATACACTACTCACTTTTTTTAAATTTTAATAATATAAAATCTATTATAAAATAAGTTAGTTTTATAATCTTTTTAATTTTAATAATATGTTTAGTTAGTTTTTATATTTTTTAAAATTTTAATAATATAAAATCTATGATGAAGTAAGTTAGTTTTATAATCTTTTCGAATTTCCAATCGGTAATATTTATGTATGTGGTGAATACTACATAGTCATTGTGTGTCATTGTAAGTGTTTAAATTTATTTCAAAATTTCCAAACTATTTATTTCAAAATATCCATGGAAATGTTATGTGTAAATTAAATATTCATGGAAATGTCATTGTAAATATAAATTTATTTCAAAATATCCATGGAAATGTCATAAAAAATATAATTATCATCGTTCAAAAATATAACCATACACTACTCACTTTTTTTAAATTTTAATAATATAAAATCTATTATAAAATAAGTTAGTTTTATAATCTTTTTAATTTTAATAATATATTTAGTTAGTTTTTATATTTTTAAAATTTTTAATAATATAAAATCTATGATGAAGTAAGTTAGTTTTATAATCTTTTCGAATTTCCAATCAGTAATATTTATGTATGTGGTGAATACTACATAGTCATTGTGTGTCATTGTAAGTGTTTAAATTTATTTCAAAATATCAAAACTATTTATTTCAAAATATCCATGGAAATGTTATGTGTAAATTAAATATTCATGGAAATGTCATTGTAAATATAAATTTATTTCAAAATATCCATGGAAATGTCATAAAAAATATAATTATCATCGTTCAAGAATATAACCATACACTACTCACTTTTTTTAAATTTTAATAATATAAAATCTATTATAAAATAAGTTAGTTTTATAATCTTTTTAATTTTAATAATATGTTTAGTTAGTTTTTATATTTTTAAAAATTTTAATAATATAAAATCTATGATGAAGTAAGTTAGTTTTATAATCTTTTCGAATTTCCAATCAGTAATATTTATGTATGTGGTGAATACCACATAGTCAGTGTGTGTCATTGTAAGTGTTTAAATTTATTTCAAAATATCCAAACTATTTATTTCAAAATATCCATGGAAATGTTATGTGTAAATTAAATATTCATGGAAATGTCATTGTAAATATAAATTTATTTCAAAATATCCATGGAAATGTCATAAAAAAATACAATTATCATCGTTTAAGAATATGACCATACACTACTCACTTTTGTTAAATTTTAATAATATAAAATCTATTATAAAATAAGTTAGTTTTATAATCTTTTTAATTTTAATAATATATTTAGTTATTTTTATATTTTTAAAAATTTTAATAATATAAAATCTATGATGAAGTAAGTTAGTTTTATAATCTTTTTAATTTTAATAATATAAATTTATTATAAATTAAATATTTTAATGTTTATTATGAATAGATATCTATAAATTATTTAATTTATATAAAATCTATTAATTTTATTAATTTTTTTAAAAATTTTAATATTATAAATATATTATAAAGTAAGTATTTTAGAATATAAAATCTATTAGTTTTATAATTTTTTAAAATTTTAATAATATAAATCTAATTTTTAAAATTTTGTTATAATTTTTTAAAATTTTAATAATATAAATCAATTTTTTAAAATTTTATTATAAGCATTTTAGAATAAAAAATCTATTAGTTTTATAAATTATTTTTTTAATTTTAATAATATAAATCTAATTTTTAAAATTTTAATAATATAAATCTATTATAAAGTAAGTATTTTAATTTATACTTTATACTATTGTACTTATTATTTTTTCCATTATTTTTATTTTAGTTTACGTAAAACTCATAAAAAAATTATAACGTTTGCACTCTGCGTTACCTTAAAAACCATAAAAGTTTTGCAATAGAAGGGTTGGCATTTCTCGTTTTCTAGACTGATACAAAATGTTCGTAACGACACCATACCTAATTTGTGAAGTTCGCACTGAAAAGAGATTGGTGATTTTTTTATCAATCGCAAAATTTTAAATTTATTTTAATGTGTGAGAAAACTAATCGATTATTATTATTTTCATCAATTGAAATGAACTTCAAAATTTTGCAGTGTACCACGCATAATAACTTTGACAATAAATCCAAAATGAGATACCATGTAAACCTGTAAAATTGCATCAACAGAAGTAGGGTTCACCCGCTCCGAGCAAGTGATTCATCATCGCTGAGCTAGGGACTACCATCACAGAACAAGGGTTTCGCACCTTCTGAAAAAAAAGGGTTTCGCAGCAGAAGGGAAATTCAGAGCTAGGGAGGGTTTAGCAGCAGAAGGGAAACTCAGAGCTAGGGTTTTCAGCGACCATCCAAAAGACTGAGCTAGGCTTCTCACAAAGCAGTGGTGGATTGAGGTGGGATTCTCACAAAGCAGTGGTGGATTTGAGGTAGGATTCTCACAAGCCTGCTTCCGCCAAAAACCTAGAAGCCAAAATTCAAAAAACTTACCAACATGGCAACAAAACTAGGGATCACCGACCCCGAAAAAGAGATTCACCATCGCTGAGTAAGGATCACCATCGCTGAGCAAGGGCTTCGCAGAGGTAGGGAAAACTCGGAGCTAAGCTTGGTCAGAGTTAGGGTTTCCAGAGCTTTATGGCGGTTTGCAGAAGATAAACTCCCACTGATAACCACACGCAGAATAAATTAAGCCATAGGGTTTCCAGAGCTTTATGGCGGTTTGCAGAAGAGAAACCCCCACTAATAACCACACGCAGAATAAATTAAGCCATACATTACATATACAGACGCGGAGCCGCTAAAAATCTCATTGTCCTCTCTGCTTTCCTTGCTCACCGCTCAATCATTGCAGGAGGAGTCTATCTGCTCTGAGATGACCTACCTCGCACTTTAAAGAAGAAGTGCCAAAGACGATACGCTTTGACAGAAGCATTCTGATAGTTTACGGAAATGCATATGCAATTGTTCTGTGTCCAGTGTGTTTTTTGGCATGAAAATTTGGTCTGTTCCGGGGATAACTTCTTCAGCAGATAAGTTCAAAATCGTGTATGCGAGAACTTATCGTTTACAGAGAACTTATAGCTAATAACTTATCTGAAACTGAAAACCCATTGCTGATAACTTATATCCAGATGATAACCTATCTCTGATAATTTATACCCGAATGATAACTTATATCTGATAACTTATTGCAAAATGATAACTTATGTCTGATAACTTATTGCAAAATGATAACTTATGCATGATAACGTATCCCCAAATGATAACTTATCTCGAATAACTTATATCTAACGGATAACCTATCACCAATAGCTTATATCTATTAGCGATAACCTATCAAAGAGTACTTATCTTTGATAACCTATCTCTAATAACTTATTGCCAATTGATAACCTATCTCTGATAACTTATCTGAAACTAATAAGCTATGCCGATAGCCGATCGCTGATATCTTATCTCCAACTGATAAGCTATTGCCGAATATTTATAACCTATCGCTCAAAACTTATGATAGCATATAACCTATCTCTAATACGCCATCTCCATATGAACCTATCTTTGATACGCCATCTGCAACAGCTTATCTATCAATCCAATAAGTGATCCGACGGTCGAGATATAGCTAGATCCGACGGCGCATATTGCTAGAAATTGGATGGCTCAGATTTGACAAGATTGGAGGGTTCAGTGATTCGACGGTCGAGATCTAGCTAGATCCGACGGCGCATATCGCTTGACATTGGACGGCCCAGATCTGACAAGATTGGAGGGTCCAGATTTGCTAGATCTGACGGCTCACATTTTTCGGATCCGACGGTCGGAATCTAGCTAGAACCAACGGTCCAGATCTTTCAATATCTGACGGCTCAGATTTTCCTGATCCGACGGCCCATATCGCCTGACATTGGACGGCCCAGATTTGGCAAGATTGGAGGGTTCAGATCTGCTAGATTCGACGGCCAAGATCTTCCAAATCTGACGGTCGAGATCTAGCTAGATCTGACGGCCCATATCGCCTGACATTGGACGACCCAGATTTGGCAAGATTGGAGGGTCCAGATCTGCTAGATCTGATGGTTCAGATCAGCAAGATCGGACGGTCCAGATTTTCCAGATCCAAGGGCCCAAATTGGCCGAGATCTGACGGCCGAAATTTGCGTGATCCGACGGTGCAGACCTGCCTAGATCGGGCCAGAGCCGACTATGGGTTGGTTGCATGTGTTAGCAGGGACCTCTTGGTCCAGACCAGCAGCATCGTGCGCTAATATGTGATCCCTGCCACCATTCCCGGCATTATGATTCCTGCAAACACGTGCTCCAACAATGGCGATCGAGATGTTGCTGAAGGATTTATATTCTGATGAAAGGGGACCCGACTTCCCCGCCCGTGCCGAACTAGGTAACAGAGGTGATTCCTCGCAAGGCAGAGAGCGAGTCGCGCTCGTGCCCGCTTATATGCCCGATAACTTCTCCGCGGAAAAGGAAACTTCCTTAATTTTGTTGGAATTCCTTACGAATGGATGCATTGAGGAGAGGTTCGAATCCAGCTTTGTGAATATTGGCCCAAACAGCGGAGATAGCACCTCTTCCCGGACGCTGCTTCTTTTCTTATTACAGGATCTGCTACAATGGCCAAATCAGACGTGATTTCAACCCCTGCCAGACTAGGGTTGAGATTAACTTAATTCGTTGTAATTTGGAGAGTTGAAGGGCGGAAAACGTACATGCAGTTTTTGTTCCGGGGGAAAAATGATTAAGTAGTGTCTGAAAAGCTTTCCATTTATTCATTTGTCTGCAAATATAATTCCTATCACACAACTGTGCCACAGGTTGAACTGGTAATATCTCCAGAATTTATCTGGAAGGATCGTTTGAATGGTTCTGCTGAGTGTTGGTGGATATTAGTTGAGGGATCCGAAAAATTCTCAAACGAAAGAAACTCCAGTGTTCCTTGTATTTTAAAAATTTAGATAGAGGAGATGTTTTACTTAACAACCTTTTATACTAATTTAGTCTTGAGTCAAACAAATCATTAAAGGAGAATCCTTACTTAAAGAAATTCCCCCTGGAATTTGGTTGCAAAAGTTTGGCCCCTTTCCCGATTGGAGATTGTTATCCGGTTCAATGCCAACTTTGGCCCCTTTCCTGATTGGAAATTGTTATCTAGTTCAATGTCAAGTTTGGCTCTTTTTCCCATTGGAGATTGTTATCTGGTTCAGTGCCAACTTCCAACCTGATGATTGCTCTTCAGACCCACTTATGGTTTATCCTTCTTTGAAGATTAATAAAAGTGTGTTGTCATCTTACACTCTTATTTGGACTTTCTTACAACTCTATTTGGACTTTCAATTGCTTCTTACCATTGGAATAGAAAACAAACTGCCCATCCAAACGACTAGAGTACACCACCTTCATCCTTCATTTTATGTTATTTGTTGTGTTTATAAAATTAGATAAAGTTTAGAGATACAATTATAATTACTCATTTTATTTATTTTATATCGTTATAAAATAAGATAAAGTTTTTCTGTTATTTTTTGTTTTTATAAAATAAAATAAAGTTTAGAGATACAATTAAAATTACTCAGTGTGAAATTAATTATAAAGTATGAGTTTTAGTTTTTATTTTATCACAAGTTGTAGTTTGTTTCTTAGAATTAATTAGGAAAACAAAATGATGTATAAAAAATAATATTCTAAGCTCTCTAAGTGTGACTTGGCAACATGCTATTTGCAGATAATATCCACATTCTTTACAAACACTTTGATTCTCTCTCAAAAATCTGATATAGAGCAAGCTCTCGCAATTATCGCATTGAGCTCATGACCTATTAATTTTAGCGTAATCAATACTTAGATTCTTGTTTTTCTCCGTCTCATTGGCATCCTTACTATCCCTTTCGACCGAATTTTTGAGTAATCCAGTTATTTTACGCTTGTCTTCGAACCACTCCTTTATAGACATAGAGTTTTCCTTCCATATAAAGGCGAAAATTGTTACTTTTCCTATCTTATTTTGTATGAAGAGAAGTCATATAAGTATAAATACAATGATGAAAATTATTAATCAATAGTGGAATGAATCATTGAGAAATCATCTCCATTCATTATTGATTAGGAACCTAAAGTATCGATCCGGGATTATGATAGAATCCTTTATTCTGTTATAAAGAAAGATTCTCTCCTATACTGCGATGGAAAGGAATCTTCATTTCAAATACAACATATTTTGGGGTAGAAGGGATTTGAACCCTTGACTTCATGGTCCGGACTCCTCGCCCACCCCGAAAGGGGACAAAAGGGAGGCCGGGGGTAGGGAGATTATGATTGGGAAGAAATGAAGGAAGAAATGCTTCTCAAATGCGGTTCTGATGGTACCGAATTTTCTAAAACAGGATTCCCAGACAAATGGTACAAATATGGTATGCAGATAAAGCTTATATTTCCTTTTCGTTTGAAGCCTTGGCATAGCCAATCTAAAAAAATACTGCGTTTGCGTTGGGGTTATTTAACGACCCTTGGATTCGAAACTGACATGCCTTTCGGTGATCCAAACCCAAAGCTAGGAATTTTTTCCGAATTTTTTCAACCTATCTTCAAAAAAGTGAAGAAAGGATTGAAGAGAGAATTGATTCTCTTCAAAAAAGTGAAGAGACGATTGATGGGATCTACAGGAATAAGACACGTTCCACGAGTTAGATATATAGACAAAAGTGAACTTAATGACCGGATACAAAATAAATTACTAAGTGAGACCGAGACTACCCCTACGGGTAGTGCAAATGATTCTTCAGAAGTTAATGATCAATTTGGATATGAAACCCAAACAATTAATGTGAAAGATCCAGATGACTGGACGACCACAATGAAAGAGCGGATCGAATCTATCGCGATCATAAATAGCTCTCCTATAACTGGAATGTCTCTGATGGATTCAGAGATTCATACCAGATCGAAGGGAAGTTTTAACATATTGGGATCAACATTAAAAAAACGATTGGTTCAGATTCGACGAATACCTGGTCGATTTCGAAATAAAAGTGTCCAATTAATTCGAAAAAGGTCTATTCAATGAAATTAATGAAACTTTTTCTCAAAAGAATGGACCGATATCTCTTACTAAGTGTTATTCATTTCATTGGGTCAAATATAAAATTTTGGATTCGATCCGCTGGGATTCGATCCACGGGGAATATAGCAACAATTTACGGACGAATATTCATTATCAATAATGATATTTCAAAAATAAATAGAGGTAAAATTACCAACTACTATTCGATCAACGAAAAAAGAAAAGATTTTGAAATTCGTCCCGATCGAAACATGTTATCAATGTCCCAAGCATATGTATTTCACAAGATATGGCAGATAGGGGCAATCGACAGGTCCTATTCAAAGTATTTTTTGAAATATCGAGCCCAAACATCATATCCCTTGATCAAGAAGAAGATCAAAGAATTATTAGATATACAAAGAATATTGGATCACGAAAAACCACAAGATCCGAAAGAGAATGACTGGAAACAATGGTTGAGATGTTTTGACCGGTACAAATTATCCCCACAGATATGGTCTAGGATAAACCCACAGAAATGGAGAAATAGAGTCAATAAGCAATGTACGCGCTATGAAGAACGATTCATTCCCTATGAACAAAAAAAAGATTATATATTTGCGACTGTGATAGAACCTTCTTTGGGACTACTTCGAAAAATGAACAAACGTTACAGATACGATTTCTTATCATATAGTTATCTCAATTCTACAAAAGAATTGGATATTCTCAATTTGACAAAAGATTCAGATATTCTCAATTTGACAAAAGATTCAGATATTCTCAATTTGACAAAAGATTTGGATACTCTCAAAATCGAGAAGAGAAGATCCAGATTAGATTTAAAATTCTGGTTATTCCCGGAACTTTCGGGAAAAGAGAACATATATGATAACTCGAATTTCATACCAGGATATTCGATTTTAAGCAAAGCGCAAGAGCGGAAAAAGATAGAGGAAAAAGAACGGGAGGAAAGAATCAAAGTTATAGAGGAAAGAATAGGTATTATTAGATCAGATGTTCAGAACAAAAAAGTAGAAGAGAAACAAACTGGTACTGGTGAAGTAGAAGAGAAACAAACTGGTACTGGTGAAGTAGAAGAGAAACAAACTGGTAAGGTAAAATAGAAACAATTTGGTTTGAAAGTAGAAGATCAAAAAACTGATGGAAAGAAAAAAACTAATCGAAATAGAAAAACTAATCAAGTTCTTGTTCAACACAAAATACTAAAAGCTATAGGGGAAGAAAAGATATCCGATCTGGCGAGGATGTGCAGAATTCTTCTCGAAATCGAGGATCCGGCAAAATTTATGCGGACCTATGAGGAAAATATTAACCTGAATCTAATGTTCCTTATTATTTATGAGGATCTAAAAGGCTATGAAAAATATATCAATGCAAGGGATAGCAATGCAAATGATATCAATGCAAAGGATAGCAATGCAAATGATATCAATGCAAAGGATAGCAATGCAAAGGATAGCAATGCAAATGATATCAATGCAAAGGATAGCAATGCAAATGATATCAATGCAAAGGATAGCAATGCAGATGTTCCAAAAAAGAAAGAAGATGAAATCCCTAAAACAATAGCATCCTCCGAGCCATATCGTTTATCAAGCATAGTTAATGATAATCTCCTTATATATAAAATTGTTAGTATGTGGTTGAAGTCGGAAAAAAGAAAAAGAGCCGGTCTGGGGGATGACAAAAATATTTTGAGTTCCTTCAATTTAGAAGATATTCTGCTTCCAAAACGTCGTAGAGAATTTTGAATATTGAATCGATTTGATCTGGAGAACGATCATGTAGGATTTTTAAACGGAAAATCCATACAAAATGACGAAGAACTCATGGGAAGAGACCAACATATTAGTGTAGATACAACACAAAGAATTAAACGTTTTCTTTGGCCTAGTTATCGATTAGAGGATCTTTTGTGCATGAATAGATATTGGTTCAATACAAATGATGGGAGTCGATTCGCGATGTTGAGAATACGTATGTATCCCCTCACTCATGGATCACATTTTTCAACCTATTACTCATAGTTTACAGAAATAATGAGATTCCTCATAGTCAAATTAAAATGTTTGTTTTTAGTTTTCGTTTTCATTTTATGACAAATTGAAATTTGCTTAAAGTGATTTATAAAAACAAAAAAAATAGAAAAATGAATATTCTAACCAAAGTGCATTTTGGCATAGACATGCTATTCACACAATATGGATCACATGGATGCTTATCAATTTATCACATCATATGGTCACAACCTTAAAGGGTGATATTGCAATAGAGGAATTATGTGTTGTGGATCCACCATCTAATCATATTCTTTTTACCAATAAAGCAATAACTAAATCAATACTTTTTCACTCTCATCATTTAGTCCACATTCATGTTGAAAATCTAGTTGATTAATGGTCTAACCATGACACTTAAGAAGAGAATGCTTCCCAATATTTCACAAGGTTTATGTCATAATGCAACATCATCTTGTTGTTTTGTGCTAAAGAAGGTTTGTGTTAGTTATTCTTAATAAACCACCTCATTTCCAAATGATGTTGAGGCTATTACATGTATGACAAAAATATGGAAGGTTTGTGTTAGTTATTCTTAATAAACCACCTCATTTCCAAATGATGTTGAGGCTATTACGTGTATGACAAAAATATATGCATGTTATCAATTGCAACATGGTAACATGGTAAGGCCTTACAATAGTGACCCAATAAACAAATTGATTATGTTAAACATAATCGTTTTGAAAAAGTATATAGTGCAATAATGTGACCAAGTATGGTGAATGAAGCAATAATTTTAGAATAAACTTATTTAAAGTAGTGGTATTGGTAGTGACATTAAAAAATAGTATATAGTGGAATAATGTGAACAAGTATGGTGAAGTAGAGGCATTGGTAGTGACATTAAAAAAATAGTATATAGTACAATAATGTGACCAAGTATGGTGAATGAAGCAATAATTTTAGATTAAACTTATTTAAAGTAGTGGTATTGGTAATGACATTAAAGACTAAACTTATTTAAAATAAAAAATGGTACTGGATATGGGGATAAGCCAATACGAGGGAGAAATGGAATTCATGCATATGAAACATTTGAAATTCAACCATTCATTGTTTCAATATTCTGATAAATAAAAAACAATAAAACCATATAATACTCAAAAGATCATAATTTTGGTATTCATCTATTCAAAACATCATAATTTTGATATTTTGATAAATAAAAAACAATAAAACCATATAATACTCAAAAAATCATAATTTTGGTATTCATCTATTCAAAACATCATAATTTTGATATTTGTCTTCTAATGTCATTTTAATGTGTCATTAATAAATACTTTTTATTTGGTTATATTAAACATTTGACATTTTTGAAATGAATTTATAAATTTAATATGTTGATTACAAAACATTAATATGCACGGTTACTATTAAAATATTAACTTTATTTATGCATAATTACTATTAAAATATTAACTTTATTTATGCATAATTACTATTAAAAAATTAACTTTATTTTGGCATTTTTTTTCTAACCCTACTTCAATTTAAGTTTGGTAATAATAATAAGGTACCACTTCAATTTAAGTTTGATAATAATAATATAGTGCAATGTTGACTTGATAGCTCATTTCAACAAGCACCAAGAACCAATTGTAAAAATCTAATATAAAATTGTTGTGATGCAATCTCTTAAATAACTCACTTAACAAAATTCAAATTCAAAACATAGAATTTAAATAAAATTCCTTGAAAGTTAAACATTAGATATAAAGTTAAAATGTTTCCACTACATAGTTTATATTATATAATAAAATTACAAATAATATTACAATAATACTAACTATTTACAATAATTAAGACATCCAATGGCAATCATGCAAGCTTTTAACATTGCTCATAATTAATATTATATAATAAAATTACAAATAATTTCTAATAGTTTGAGTGGTAATTTCATTTTAGGGATTCCTCTACATAATTTCTTAACATTGCTCATAATTAATATTATATAATAAAATTGCAATTATTCTTTTTAGGGGTTCTTCTACATAATTTCTTAACATTGCTCATAATTAATATTATATAATAAAATTTCAATTATTCTTTTTAGGGATTTCTCTACATAATTTCTTAACATTGCTCATAATTAATATTATATAATAAAATTACAAATAATTGCTAATAGTTGGGTGGTAATTTCTTTTTAGGGATTCCTCTACATAATTTTTGTGGTTTATTTTAGGGAATAAATAAATTCTATTTCCTCCTAAAATAATCAAATTCTATTTCCTCTAAGAGAAATTAATAAGTAGCTCAAATTACATAATTCTAATTATAATTATAATGAGAATATAATGACATATTCTTATTTTACAATGCATAACATTGTATAAAAGCATCATCATTCAAATATTGTAAAGTTATTCTCTTTACATGGTATTACCATTCTCATATATATTGATATTATTTACAATGGCAAAAAAACAAACAAAAAAAATATAATTTTTCCCATGCCCTTGCCCTTTATACAAAGCCTTTTATTAAATCTACTCTGCATTTTTGAAAGGGGTTTTAAAACCTTATAAGAAAATCATGCTGGCATAAGAGTATCATCATTCAAATATTGCAAAATATTTCTCTTTACATGGTATACCATTCTCATGCACACATGATTTACAATGGCAACAATGGCAACAAGAAACAAAAAGTGTACTTTTTTTCTCATGCTCTTTATACATAGCTTTTTGTTTTCATTTTTGAAAGCGATTTTGAGATCTTATAAACAAATGATGCTGGCTAGCTATATATAGGGATACCTTGTGTTGTGCACAGTAAAAACTAGCCCATGTTCATCTCTCCCCTAAGCAAGTCCATCAAAAATAAACCACAAAGGCTGCAGTAATATATGCATTATCGCATCAATTGAAAGGTTGCAACAATATGTGCATTATCACATCAACAACTAGCCCATGTTCATCTCTCCCCTAAGCAAGTCCATAAAAAACAAACCACAAAGACTGCAACAATATATGCATTATCGCATCAATTGAAAGCCTACAACAATATGTGCATTATCACATCAATAACTAGCCCATGTTCATCTCTCCCCTAAGCAAGTCCATAAGAAAAAAACCAGAAAGGCTGCAACAATATATGCATTATCACATCAATTAAAAGGCTGCAAAAATATGTGCATTATCACATCAATTGAAAGTTTTTTCTGTAAATATCTGTAATATGTGCATTATCACATCAATTGAAAGTTTTTTCTATAAACATCTGTATCAATATGTTTAAACAATAGTGTCATCAAACAAGAAATTTTAAGGATTAAATTGCAGAAACAATATGTTTACCATAAAAAGTGATGACTTAGCCCGAAAATTAAATCACATGCCAAAAAAGCCATCGTTGAGTCAACTGCAAAAACTCATGTATAATTAATGTTCTCAATTTAATTACTTCAATCTCAGCTCCAATAGTCTTCAACCCAAAAATGCTGATTCAGTAAATAATTATAAATAATTATAATATTTCCAACCCTGGCAAAGGGTATGCATAAACCAGTTTGTCTGAATGCACATGAACATATGAAAAAAACTCATACATAAACCAGTTTGTTTGAATGCACATGAACATATGAAAAAAACTCATGTGGTGCAAGGAAGGGTTTCAAAAATATAAACTGAGAAACCCTCAGAAAGAACATTCATAAAATATGCTCCAATGACAGACTTTCAATTTTTACATGACCCAGAAAGAAAAAATTGGGACCAGGGTTGCACCTAGATACTCATTTTCATTTACATATCATTTACATTTACTGAACAATATCTTATGAAGATTATTCATGGTATTCTTGTAAATAAAGAGTGCACTTCAAATTGTTCTTATGTTTCCATTGAACTACCTTGAGGTGGTGCCAAACCTTGGTTACTTAATGATGGATTTAATCTGACAATCCCATTATTTGGGGGATGTCCAACACCCCATTTCCCTTCTTACTCTGAAGGGAAATAACATGAACTCCATATGTTTTTCCAAGAAAAAATTGATTCGGTTTGGATGGATGTGATGCAACGATTGGAGGATAGGCCTGGGAGATCAGGAAATATAAGAAAAGGAACAAGCCAATGTAATATAAAAAGGATAAAAATATTTTATGATGATATGAAATGTGATTATTAAAATTAAATAATGTGATCTATTTATATTACATTGAACATAGTGACCTAAAGGAAAGGAGATTAGCATATTAATTAACTAGGACTTTAATCATTAATATTAAATATCCTAGTTAATGGGTCATAAATATGGATTTAATAGTATAACTTATATATGTTACATAAACATAATTCATGAATCAAAAGTAATTCAAGTTCATTTAGAAATGTTTGCATTAGCATCATATTTGACTGGATTTACCTCCACATCTCCTAAAGTTGTATCTTGCTAACATGAAGGACTTACTCTTAAAGAATTAGCCTCAATATATCAACAAACCCTTATTTTCCATTGTTAAAAAATGGGTGAAAATTTATTCCCCACACAAACTCAAAAAAGTGACATACCTCAAAAATTCTTTCTTCATACACTATTCTTGGGCATTTCCATCTAAACACATTCCTAATAAACAAAATTTGTGATTCCAAAACAAATGATGCAATAATTAAAGCACATTAAAATGTTTGTATCCATATCTTTGACTCACTTGACCACTGCATCTCATAATGATGTCTCTTGCTAGTATGAAGGGATTTCTCTTAGAAACGTATCCTCAAGAAATCATCAAAGCCTCGTTCTTCATTATTGAAATGGGTGCAAAATTTATTCCCCAAACAAACTCAAATAAAGAAAAAATCTTTGTCTTTGAAATCAATGCATGGGGTACTAGTCTAATTGTAGCTAATTGAGAATGTTTGGAGAGACTTTAGTCTATCATGCTACAACATATGAACCATTATAAACAAGTCATTCCACATACCAATTTCCAAAACAATTTTGGTGTCCATCCTTTAAGAGCATTTCCAGGCTTTTTTTTTTTCCTTCACAAGATTTTCACCCGAGAGGAATGCATTACTTGACATCATAGATAAAGTTATTTATCTCTTTGATTCTCAAAGGGGATTTCTTCTCTAGGCTTGAATAGACATAGATACTATTAGTTTTTGTGGCATTATTATTACTTCAATACATCGACATTTGTATTGAGCATGTCCTTTCCTTCAAGTACCTTTTGTATGCCCTTGGTCACCTCTACCACCTGAATAAGGAGATCAACAAGACAGTTAGGGGTTACATATTCTTGATTTAAGTTAAGCTCACTTGGAATCCTCCCCTCAAACTGTATGCCCCAAGATGGCATGTTATGAGAATTTTATGTAGCTATGCAACAGTCTCATTGTTAAAATGGCCTTAAGACTCTAATCAAGTAGCTCAAGGTTTGTTCCAAAAACTTCCACATCAAGAAAATCAACACATACCACATGGAGAGGATTTGAAATTTTTTCCATCTTTAGGATATTGAAAGGGAGGAATTCTTTTTCTTCAAATGTCGTATATATTATGAGATTCATGGGAAATATCATTCGTTATCTTCTCATTCTAGTGGGTATACTTCCACCACCATTTCCTATCCCACTTAGACATGTCTAATATTTATACATACACAAGGAAATCACCCACAAATGATACACATAACAAAACATTTCTAGACCTTGCACCACTAGGTTCACCACTTCCTTTTTCTGACATATCTTCATCAGTGAGGCACTAAGCACAATGAAAATTCACTAGCCATGTAAGTGGGAAACGTCATATTTATGAGACAATGTAAATATTCCTACTCAACCAATAGATGTATCACATCCACAAGGTCATGGGATCATTCATGCTCCTTGCTCCCACCAATAACTACTCCTCAACCTAGATTTTGTAGTGAAACATCCATTACTAGATTCTTCTCTTCTGCTTCAAATTTTAGGAGAGTTTTTATATGTCATACCAACCTTCTAGGATCATCCAACTAGGCCCTCTTGCACTCCTCAAAAAAAAATATGAGGGTGTGCATTGGCCCCTCCACAATAATAATTGATGACAGGGATGCATGTGTTCCCTCACTTATCTCTACCTCTATCTCAATTATTGACAATTGATGTTGAATAATGTGTCCTCTGTTTCTATGGTTTACCTTCCCTATTCACCATTTCTTATGTTATTTTCTTCGTTTATCATCATGGCACCCCCAAAGTCCAATGTTGATTGGCTATATTTAATGGTCCAATTGATATATCCTTTGGTGTTTTTTGGACATTAATCAACTCATATTACCTTCATAAACTATTCTTGGACATTTCAATGTGCATTAGTTGATATTAGTATATCACTATTTCTACTATCAATTTCCCTACATGACACAAATGACTTAGATTATGTTTGACTTTATACCAATCTGTTCATAATTTCAACACAATGGCACTGTTTCCTATTTTTCTCTCTTAAATAATTTGTAATTAGATATTGCACGATCAAGTTTTCTTATTTTGCAGATACAAAAAAATGCAGCCAAAGAATTTCCTTACCAAGAAACAAGGTCACTTTGACATATCAAATTTAAGGCAACTCTAAAGACAGGCTAAAGCCTACCTGTTTCCCATGTTTAATTTTATACCACAAAAAATTAAAATACCTCAATAATCAATGTATTCCTAGACCCCACTAACTCTATTTTCAATGTGCTTGAGACAAAAAAAGATCACATGGAATATCACCAACTTTTTCAACGTTTATTGTGTCCACTTTCAGTGTGTGTGTGCATATGTGCTCTATATATTTCTCCTCCATAAATTTCATGGCAACCTATGTATATATCTCATCATGTTCTACATCATCAACAAGAGATTCAAGTGAATTCTCTTAAGGTAAGTTCACTGGTGTAGATTGCAAAAAGTCATCGAACTGTGGGAACTGCAACAAGTCTTATGATTTGGAAAAAAAATTCCAAATCAATATTGATTTATTGTAAGTCATATTTAAGGTGAGACTTCAATTCTCTAGATTCTATATTATTATCAACACTTCTCTCAGTCTCAGGTGGCATTTCTTGCATATATTTTTGTAAGTATCCACCAACTAAAGCTACAGACTATTTTCATTCCTATTATCTAGCCACAAATTCATCCACATGAATAGATGATGGCCTACCACCAGTAAGTCCTCCACACTAAACATTAAAAACATTGGAGATACTACACATACCATCATTGTTTCTCCCTCTTGCAACATAATCATCAACATGTAGAGAAGGTGGTCTAATAGTATTACATTTGCGTTGCCAAAATGTGTCTCTTCTAGTTGGACCAGATGAGGAAACAGTTGTGCCTCTTGTATCAACAAATGATCCAATGGATTTGGCTTCTACCTGATCCGGATGTATGCAGGAATGCAATAAAATACAGAAATATAAATAAACACAGATATGCAGTGGAAATAATTCCTCATTTCATTAATATCAAATAACAGAAATATGCTTACAGACATAATGGAAATAAAATAGCTAGGGCACTGATAGCTTATCTCTGAGAAGAGATGTGGTGGATACAAGCCTTTGAACTGTGTCACAATGAGGCTTGAGGGCCATTTATTATTTAGAAACAGTGGAAAACACTAAGCATCCAAAAACCTAACCCTAGGAGATGAAGCGCCAAAACTATGGGCCCTATTTGGGTAAATTGGTGTTTCAACTTCCCGGGGACGTAACTTTGGCATACGATCTCCATTTGACACACACCATACCTCGTTAGAAAGATCTATCCTAGGAGTACCAATTTCGGTGTGAGAAACATTGATCCATGGACCCATGTTGCTCCCAGTTTTGCCAAAAAATGTCGTTTAGGGCCTCAAAACGGCTTCAAAAGTTCAGGACCGGAAAAAACTACTAAAAATGGTAAGTTGTGTTGAAACTAAAAAACTGAAAGAACTGATGGTGGAGTTTGAAATGGAATAGGTGGGTGGCCACCAATATCCACCTGGATCATTCCTCCCCCCTTAAGAAGCAATGGTCCCCATTGCGTTGAGATCCTCCATGAGATGAGGCAAATTCTGTTGAACTGGGTATTAGATTTGTCGAAGATGTCATGGACCCACGGGCGGACTTTCTGGATACGTTCAGTAAATTTGGCTTCTTTATTAGCCTCAAAAAATACATGTGTGGATTTTGTCTGTGTAGTCGCATTAAAAACCCCCCTAAATTTATATGTAAAATAAATGGGTGAATCCCCATGATACATAGGAAAAATGGAAGGCGATTTTATTAATAATATAACATGTAGATATAATTTTCTTGGCGAATTCCTCATGAGATTATATTATCTTGTAAAATCATGGAAAATCACCATTACAAATGGCGAATCACTAGTACAAAATGGTGAATCGTTGTCTAGTGGAGTTTGGGGTGTTGATTCCAATGAAGATATGGTAGTTGAACCAAGAGTTGAAGGAAGTGAACCACTGAGCCCAAGCATGGAACATGGTGACTCGTGAGGGAAGTAATTCTCGTGTAGTTTGGAAAACACGTTATTGTTCTACTAAGCTTAGTGTTGTTGCTCATGCTACTACTCACATTGATATTGAGGTTGGAGAGGAGTTTGAGGAAGCATGGAAGGTAGAAGTGGTGGAGAATTACAAAGAGAACCCCATGATGGGCTCCATTTTTCCCTTTGGTTTTTGGGCCTGCAAGATCTTTTGTCCATTGAACCAAAAATTAACCATTCAACCAACAATCAACTTGACTGATTTGATTAGGTATGAGTCAACTTAGACTAATATTCAAAACTATGCTTTGCACTATACCATATTTATAACACTAATGCCACACAACATTGTGCATTTGCACCCAACTCTCATGCATGCACACAAAATTTTCATTAACATCTATAACCCTAACCAAGTGAGAATTGATCAAAAAATTTCACCAAAGTTTGTTATAGTGTTGAAAGTTCGTAAGAAATTTAGATCCATGGTAGCTTAAATAAATTTTGAGATAATCGAGTCCACAAATTCGACCACAATAGAGAAAACTTGTGATAAATTTTAAACCTACAAAAATTAGGATTCATGTTCCTAGGAACGATCATAAGAAGTAGTTGGCATATAGGTCGAGTTTTGAGCCTTGACACATTGATAATGCAATGGCTTAGGTAAAAACTCACACATTGAAAAGTCATCAATGAAGAGAAGACAAGATCATTATGAATTACACATACTCCAAACTTCCAACAAAATTCTACTTAGTTGTCCGCAAGTCAGCTATACATAAACTTATAGTAAATAAAAATTCCACAAAGCCTTCTTCACATAGCTAATAAATGGCCATTGGAAGAGCACCCCTTATATAAAAGTAATAGTAGAAATCAATATATTATTTCATATTGAACTTCATATCCATAACACTCCTATGTATTGTATAATGTATTCAACTTGCATTATCAAATGTAGATAAAATCATACTTTTTATTGATACATGTAAATCATACTTGTGCACAATGTTGAATCGTGTAATGATCTATAAAATAATGAAGAAACTTAGTAACACATCACAACTTTCACGTTTGAAAAAATTATAAAGCTTTTATGCAAACCCATTGTTGTTATAGTTACTTCTCTCGACCATGTTCCACATAAGCATAGAAAATCAAGTAATATTAAAACGCATTTATAATACTTTGAATAAATTAATGCCTATGGTGTCTTTTAATACCGAGTTATTACTCTGCCCCAGTTGTAATTTATGCGATTAGATTGTATTGAATCCTTACAAAGCGATTGAAGAGAGGATAGTTAGAAACTATGGATCAATATATTATATGAATTCATGCCTTGAACAATGATATATAATGCATACAAAACAAACAGGATCTGGGTAAAGCACAAATGTGGCAATCTCGTTGTACACAGTAAATGGCATTGAGTTTGACATAAGATATTGTCTTTTTCCAGTGTTTTATTATATATTAGTGCAACTTAAAAGCTACAAGATGTTATAACTTTAATGTATCTAAATTTTACCTGAAGGGATAGTTAGAAATACATAGATTTTATAAACAATAATTCTGCAAAGAAATCTGAATGTTTAATTAACACACAAGTATGCCTCAAATAAAAGCATCTATAAAACCTTTTTCCTAAAATAAATTCATCAGTTTGAAATTTTGAATATTTATCCATGATATTTAGATTGTAGGAGTATATATAGTTTATATACCAGATTTCTTAAATTAAATATTAGCTTACAATATGAATTAGAGTGCATAGATAGAAACATTGATGCTTTCCAACAAAAAACACCCAAAAGGCAGCAAAATTCAAAGGAGATGGTTATTTCACTTCTTTGGTGCTGGTCTTTGATGACCACCATCATCACCACTTCCACATTCGTCCTCCTGCACCTCAAGAGTTGCAGGTACCACTCTTCCCCTGCAAATAGATCAATGAAGTGAAAATTGCAATTAAAACATTCTATATTTTTACAAAGAGTTACAACGCACATTCACAAGAACGACACCAAGCCTTCTTAATTAAGAATTTCCATGCTAGTGAAAAATGTCTACATAGGGCATAAAACACTATTATCAGAATTCAATCCTATATAAAGAGGATAAACACTGAACCCAACTAAACATTTCCATTTATTGGAACTACCCATCATCAAAAGTAAGTAAAACCAACCTACAAATTTATGATTAAATTACAAACATGATATGTCACAGAGGAAAATTTTCTTAATAGAAGGTGCCCTGCCACTCGAAGGATCACAAAAAAGGAAGTAGAATATGATACTAAATAATTATTTCAACAGTTTTTCATTGGAAAAGATTTTATTTAGCTTCCACATTATTGTCTAATAAAGTCTATTATTTAAAAACACAGTAGTATTAATATGTAAATGTCACATTTTAGAATACTTTTCTACTAACATCTAATTTTGTTTCATATTATTATGATATTGTCGAGTCTCAGAGCCAGCCAACAACTCCAACCCACCTTCTTGTCTAAATTTTAGGGGATTCCAACTTTCATAGGAAAAACAGAGTCTTTACAAACAATACTGAAATATCACTGGAACATCACGCAAGAGCCTTGACACTTGTGTGCATAATAAATCATGTTAAAAGAAATCATCTTTACAATCAAAACCAATTCAGAGCCCCTGCATCCCAATCTAATCTTAAAATAATTGCTACAATTTAAAAATATGTGGAGGTTCAATGCCAACTATAAAACGTGTTTAACTGCATTATTGTTTCCAAATCAAAGTTCCCATCAGAGAACCTCTCTCTATATTCCTCTAGTTTCCACAACTTCCTCCACTCCAGATATCCTTCATGTATCAATGTGTAAAACTATGATTTTATTGGCATAGAATTCGGGTTGTTTCGTAACCAGTCAGCAATAATTGCTACCAAAGCAATAAAAACACTCTCCCCTGCAATGCGTTCACTTCGTTGGTCAATTGAAGCAAAAAATACTTTAGTTTAGAGCTTCATTTGTCCATCTCTGCTAACCAGTACTTTATGTTCCCAACTACTGATGGTAAATTTGTCATCTCCAAAGTCTACCCAGACATGTTTAGAGCTACACTGGAATCAATCTCATTGACCTGCAATAGATAAACAGGTATTGATATCAATATCTACCAGATATTTCAAGAGATAGTTAAATACAAATGAAGCAAAAAACAACAGGGTTCTATCGGTTTCTAAATTTATGTTGAAGTAAATTCAATACTTGAAAATAATCCATATCTAGAAGCATCGAATTGTAATAAAAAGTATTCAATCCAAAAAAAATATTTCAAACACTCATGATTCATGCAAAACTAAGTAACACACATCCAAACTTGTTTGTAGCACCAAACGAAGCACTCAAAAATGCCAAAAACAGCACAAGCACCCATCAGTATTACACTAGTACTTTTCGCTATGGTATGAATAATGTGACATAGTTATAAGGGAAGATAACATCAAGAGACTAGTTGTATATCACTTGGTAAGGCCACATGGTGAAGCCTGATTAAAAGGAACCCAAGTCACCAATCATCTCACCTGGATAAAAAATAAACATAAATTCATAAAACAAACAAAATGTTTGATATGTTTTTACTTAAAAATGTGAAGATCCCAAATTGTAATCACACGCATTCAGGCCAAAAACATCACCATACATGATACACAATCGTTGATTGTAGCACCAAAATAATGAAATCAAATATGCCAAAAATAGTGCAATCATGCATCATTATTCCCTTGATTTTATTTTGGAGATCTTGCAGAATTCATGTGAACAATAGCAAGGGATATTGGGCTGCTTATAATCCTTATCTCCAAGCATTATTAAGTCTCTCTGTTGTCTAGAAGAAGAAGATAGGATTTTTAAGAGTTAGTAAAATGGGCCAAATAATTAAGGGAACCCACTAAGGGTGCATTAATGTAGGTTGAAGGTTCAAATTGATCATAATTGTTTCTCACATCATTAAACCTATCCATGTTGTCTGGGCCTCCCACCACATCTCCCACCAAGATGTTTGGATTGGGTGCACTGTTGTACAGAGATTGGAATCCTGCTTTCCCGAGAATGGGTTGATTATGATTGGCCTTGGAGGGCAGAGAAGAGGCTGTATGATGAATATGTTTTGGATAGAGGGAACCATATCCAACCATGTATGCGATCCTCATAGGACTATCTCCCAGTATGTAATCAACCTTCATCAACACAAAATTTATTTAGATCCTGCATACATTAGTAACTTTTTGAAATAGTAGGAAAATTAAGCATTGGGCTATTATGAATCTATACCTGATGTTTTGCAAGTGCTCTTAGCCTGTGAGGAGTGACTGCCACTGTCCCACCACAAGTTACTACTTGTTTGGAGGAGCTCAAGTATTTTGCATATGTCAAGAGCAAGAAGGAAGAAGATGTAACGTATTGAAAATTAGTATCATGCAATGTGTAAAGAATACCTCAGGCTTACACAACAACATATAGTGTTAAATTTAGAAGAAGAGAGAGAAAGTGTAATATATTTTAATGCCAGCAAAATCTAAGAGATCACCTGGAGTATATTGAGCATGTGAATAGGATGTTCCAGGCAGTAGATAGAAAATAAAATTGTTTGAATTCCCTTTGTATTCCTGAAGAGAGTGAAAATTTTGTATCAAGAACTCGTGCACACAAATGACATGAATACAATCATTCATTTACATAGAACACCCAATAGATAATCAAACTGCCCAAAAAATTCTCTCTTTAGTTAATTACAATAATAAAGAGTTATTTGAATATTAAAATCTATTAGGGAATTTATATGTGAATTTAGGAAGGGGTATTCAATGCTTTTGGATTTAAACATGTTACCCCTTAAAACTAAACACATGTTATTGTACTAATTGCTAAACTTATGAGGATTTCAGATTCCAGGAATATCTAGGAATTTGAGTGTCACTAGAAAGGCCAAACAATTGACCCTCTTGTAACCATCAAATTTCAAGATATTCCATAAATCTGAAATCAACATAAGAATACCTTGCTACTAAATGTTAGGCAAGCCCTACTACTACTGACTATTAGACCCACTCAAACTATATATACATGTGATAAAAGTACTTGAGCTCTTGCATGTTTGTTATCCCACCCAAATACATTATCCAATTGGCCAGATCCTAAGGATGGGCCATTTACCTGAATGTAGTTTATATATATTGGATTTTGTGTTGCCTTGTAAAGCCAAGCTTCTCCCCAAAGTAGTTCATCTTGTAATGATCCCAAAAGGAAGTCAGTTGTAAATCTTTAAATTTGAACTGCAGGATAAGAAGCTTGGAATTGAACTTATTTAAGCTTGCCTGATATCAACTAGACAATAGTAATCAAATATTTAATTTCAAAATGGAGGAGACTTATAATAACTCCCATAAACCTACCCAACATGATGATCACCTCCCTCCTTTGTAGTGCTCACATGCAGAAGAAATAAGTTACAGGCAGAGATTAATGCCACCTCAGTATGCAGATTCATGAGACCTTGAGGAGAGCCATGACCTCCACCCCTGAGACCCTTGCAATAATGTCTCTATTTAGGCCCTTTTTACAATCAAATGAGACACCCTCCTTCCCATTGATCCATGTCTCTGCAAAGAGAATCCTTGTTGTGCAGTTTTCTGCTGGTCATAAGACACATATGTGTTTGATGTTCAGACAAGCATCATGAATATACATTATTTTTTGGCTGTGCACATCCAAATAATGTAGGGGAAAGTTGGATTATATTGTATTTTGATGTTTGTAGATGATGTGTCCCTTTTAGTCTCATCCCCAAAAAAATTGCAAAGACATCTCGATTCCCTGGCCCTTTTTTGTGATCTTCATCAGTTGACAGTCAACCTAGGTAAAAACCAAAGTCATAATCTTCAACTTGTTGAAGAAAACCCTCCTTGATCACCATTTCTTTCTCAAAGGAGAGGAGATCGAGATCACCAACTCATATACTAATCTAGAGGTACTATTCATGAGACCTTGCTTTAGTTTGCAACATGCACTTCAGCCCTGGCATTCTCCAACATTATCCAAAATCTCCTAAAGGAAAAAAATTTGTTGGCTTCTTCTCACAAAATTTGAAATATAATTTCTTCATATTTTTTGTCCTCGATATAACTTTGATTTTTAAAATAAGGAAAACTAATATGTACACCTCAAAACACACAAATATAACTATTTGTTTTCTTTGTCTTCAATAGCTCCCTGAGATAAGGTCAAAACAATCAATTTTGAACCCAAATTATAAGCAAGTAATAGCCCAAAATCATTGAAGCCTAAAGTAAAGCTAAAATTATGATAATGTGTATTTACCACAGACGAGCTCTTCTGATTCTTGGTAGTAGAGAAGCCCACACGCAATCAGCACAGAGCATATCGAGACAAAATGTTTCTTCATATTCACTACCATCAATACACCTTCCACACTTGTCACAACGTGCAATACAAAATGTACAATCCCAACACTAACTGTCTGGTATTTTTTTCTTTTGGCAACTTTCATTGGTGTAGTCGTAAACAAGCCTTGCATTCCCACATCTAGGGCAAGCTTCAATATCAATTGTACTGTCATCATCATATGAAAGTGAGTCATAACAACCATTAGGATAAAACCATGGTTTTGCTGAATGAGACTTATGATGTAAACCACCATCCAAAAGGTAATTCAACTTCTCAAGGTGCTCTCTTGTTATCCCAAAAAGACCACTAATTCTCAACTGCTTCAATCCGTGCATGCTGCACTCTCTATGTGCTTTGAAATTTTTACAATGCCATCGATAGTCAACCTTGTGTAGCCTAAAAAACATAACTGCAAAGCCCAGAAACAAGTGCACCACATATAGTCAAGGGCAGAGTAGGCCCAGTACCAAGAGAAAATTATATTTCACACAAAACCTCTGAATTAACGAGCTTAACTTGAGCAAGTGTAAGATAACCATATAATTGCATGACGAAAACCTAATACACTTGATAACAAATATAAAAGTCCATAATCAATGAAAAATATGGCACTAGGACAAAATGCCTAATTAGTTACTAAAAAAACAACTAAAATTTGCATATAAATGACTATTTTTCGGTCTGTGACCAATAGTAGCTAATTTACAGTATCTTATAACGCGACCAAATTTTGGTCATATTTTTCTTAGTCATTAATTAGATATCTCAATTTTGTTGTCTAGTAGAATATTTGGTCATTAATTTGGCCATTAATTTAGTCATTGAGTTAGTCATTGATTTAGTCATTGATTTGATCATTAATTTAGTCATCGATTTGGTCATTAATTTGGTCATTGATTTAGTCATTGATTTAATCTTTGATTTGGTAATTAATTGTCACAATTAATGACCAAATATACAACACAATATATTACTATATGATCACTCGAGAAAACCAATTAATGACCAAATAAATATGACCATAATGTTGTTCATGTTATGAGATACTGTAAATTAGCTACTAATAGTCATATATATGCAAGTTTTAGTCATCATTTTAAACCAATTAATGACCGAAGAAATATGACTAAAATTTAGTCTTGTTATAAGATACTGTAAATTATCTACTAATAGTCGTATATATGTAAAATTTAGTCGTCATTTGTAATCACAAATTTATCATTTGCATTAGTCATTTATTCATTATATAAACAACTAATTTAGTAGTTTATATTCATTTCATTTACTTTCATTAATAATCATTATAAATGACTAATTTGGTCATATATTCATTTTATTTGTGTTCATCATTAATCAATATAAACTACTAATTTAGTAGTTTTAAATTGATTTTGTGTTCATTATTAATCAACATAAATTAATTTGTATGATTTCAAAAACGTCATACAATGCGCATGTTCATCTTATATGAAAACACAAAGTCGCATATTTTAATTACAATACTAAATAATATCAAGTGCAACTATAAATAATTTCAACCACATAAATTATATTATATGAAATGTTAAAGTATTACAATATGATTTTCCGACTTAATATTGGTTGGACTATAATTTACACACGAAATGGTGTTTCATCAATTCAAAACATTATCGTTGTGTTTTCAAGGCATAGCAAGTGATTTCACCAACTCTAAAGACTTGACCATCAGTCTTTATATGTGTTTCTTATGCGAGATATTGGCTCTAAGAGTATCACCAGACCAATTCTCCTCTCTTTTTTTTTGCATTTGTCACTCCAATGTTATTGCTCCCCTCTTTTTTCAATTCTTGCTTCTTACCATCAATACTGAGTTCATTTTCTGAAAACAAAAGAAGATACAATGCAGAGTGTAAAACATGAAAGACAATGAACACTAGAATATAAACTTAATTAGACTATAAATAGTTTATACAATATATACCTCAACATCAGCAATGTCAAAGACATTTTTCCCCACACAAGTAAGAAACTCGAACAAATATTATTCATTGGGGCGATAATTTCCACTATAATGTGGCCAGATAACCTGTATAAACAAAGCAAATAAAATGTCACCATATATAGAAAAGAACACCTTAGTAACCTAGTATTAAAATTTCAAGGAAAGTTTAGGAACAATCATGTCAACTAAGTTATATGCTAAAAATATCAAGCTGTAGATAACTTGTGAAAACAAATAATCTGAGGTGTGATGTTTAATCCTTGTTGTTTTATTCACAACAACATGTCATTTTCTAACACACGAACTTAGTCAAGTATATAAACAATATGTACTCAAATAACAACATGAAAGTAACTTTTTCTGATAGTCATGAAAATATTTCAACACAAAATAGCTAAGGATTTCAATCAATATAGTGTAATACTAATTTCATCTTCAAGCTTTGGTTGTTGTTCATATGGACATGGTACTAAGTATTTTCAATTTCATAGTTAAAAGAAAAAACAAAATCAAAAGAAACGTTCAAAATACAATCAAACAATAAAGAGAGGATATCATGGAATGGAAATTGAAATTATAAAATTTTTGTTTTCATGTCCATCGATGCCGTGTCTCGAATTCCTAAAACATTTTCTTTCCCAAAATAAACATGAGGTGAAATAATCACAACATTAAAAACCATAAGAATTCCTCCTTGAAACATTTCCGAAGTCGATGGCTTAAGTGTCTAAGCAATCTCTAACAGCGAATGAACCATATCCAAGACTTGATATGCATCATCTCTCCATCCTTTTTCCAATCCCATTTCCTGTAAACTTCCCACAACAGAGTCAAGTAACAATCAAACAAAGACATTGACATTTGTTTTTATCTTTTATGTCTAGAAATTTTGAATATGATTTGTATGATGAACATATTAATTCATATTTAAAGCCTTCATGACATGTGAGAAAGTATCAATCAAATAGGACATCAGAAAAATCGACCTCAATGAGGTCCTCAAACAATTTATAAAATATCAATATTTTTCTTGTTATGATATCTTGGGTAGAAAAAAGAACATATCTGCAAAATAAAAATGCATATATTACTTATGGTCAAACTTTGTATATGGTGTATTCTTAAGCATTTTTTAAGATGTTCCTCCTCCCTTACCAAAGTGAATTTTAGTTGGGTTAAACTATGTATCCTTTCATTCAGCATCAATTTCTGCAAGATAAATGTCACACATTATTCTTTCCCATTTCTCAACATGCTACATATGATAAATTGAAATTCAATAAAACCAAGAGCAAACCCTTTTCTAAACAAAACAAACAAGAAAACATTGTCTCTAATAAAACTTCATTATAATATTAGAAAATGAAAAGAGAGTGGACCATTTTTTTTGTTTGACTTTGCCTGTTTTTGTTATGAAAGTGCTTGAGCTTCAAGTCTAACCAACAAATGTGAGGTAAGTCGTAAATATGAAAAAAATTATGTTGACCTAATTTGTAGACTTCTTCAAAATGATGTGAATAGTGTCATTTTCGGATGTGGTAAATCTCATAATAAGAAATGGCATGTATTCTAATAAATTACATTGTAATGACTACCATGGGCCTCCACGGGTTATAGGTCCTCGGTATGTTAATCTTTATGATGAAAGAGAGATGGAAACGATAAGTATGGGTGGTCCTAATTTGTATGGTGGATATCTTCAAACCAAGGTCGTCATCTCAATTAACCTAGGTTCTAACATGGTAAACCTGGATCTGGTCTTCACCTAATTTCATTCCATCATACTTTGTCAAGACTCAAGAGGGCATAATGGTCCTTCAGCTTATAATAGGGTTGCTTTTGAGGTTATAGATAAAGCTTATCCAAAGAAAATGGATTTTTGGGCTCTGAGAGATATGGATAATTTAAATGATAAAAATTATATGTCTTTTTCCCAAGATTCAAATGTAGGCATACATTTTGTGGATTTTACTAATAAATGGAATGAGAGAAATAATCCATGAGGAGAATCTACTGGTCATTGTGATTAGGGAAATACTCAGAGATAATAAGTGTATTTAGGTTCAAATGAAAGATGGTGTTGATTCTTGTATCTCCTCAGTTTTTGGTAGTTTTTAAGGTACGAATTTCAGTTCTTCAAGGGTGGGGTCCTTCAGCATAATTGCATCTTCCTTGTTCCTATCACCCACAAGAAAAACATAATCAACAAAGAGTAAATATGTCAAGTTTAGGGCAATTCCTATTTGTATAGTTGTCAAGCTTATAGTTCTCTTTGACTCTGTTATAAGTTTGTTGAGACCACTTACTCTACATTAAAAAATGGTAGAGGAGCCATTAGTCATGCCTACCCATGGTCTCTTGTAGGCATGATAGAAGAATAGGCTGAGCCATTAATTAGAATTGCACATATATTGAGGAAAGACAATTCATTATCTAGTTAACCAATTGCACATTGAACCCTATATGGATGAGTAGCCCTAAATAAAGCCAATTTTCTCTATCATATGACTTGGAAAGACAAACTCGCTAAAATTTCTTGTAATTTTTTGGTTTCATGTTATAAATTCCTTCTTGGGAAACTCCTATTCCATAATGGTTTTGTTTCTGAGGAAGGATGCAAAATTGTTCTAATGACATGGAATCAGCTTAGTGGATTTTGAACCTACATGACCAAGGAACTCAGGAGCCTTGGGCACATCAACAATAGCATCCTCCAATGAAAATAGTATAGTCTCCAACCTAGAAACATCAAAATTATATATAGTTATAATTCATAATCGCCAATGACCATAGACTGTAATAGTCCTTAAATAAATTCAAACTTGAATAAGAACAAACACAAAATTTCACACTACCCTTTAGTAAGTTGTCCTTGATTTAGCAAGAAAGGCTTAGACTTGCATAAATGTGTAAGTAGATTCCCCAGAAGATCAATTTCAACATATTTCCTGAAAAAGTAATCTAATATCCAAAGCGAAACCATAGTTGAACGGAAAAATGGTGCTTTAAGGTCATCTACACAAAAAGTTACCTCCTTCAAATCTCACACTGGATGGTATGTCATGCAAAATTAATAAAAAGTCAGGGAAACTAGTCAACTTCTCTAAAATACATAATGAAAATGCATGGAAGATTTGTAAACGAATGCACCCGTAATATTCTTTTATTGGAATTTCAACCTTTTTCCTAAGTTGGACATCGATGAGTTTTGAACTCAAAGTTCTTTGAGAAGAATGTTCTTACAGTTGAAATTCAACATTTGCAGTCTTCTCACCTCTGTCACCTAATGAGTATGAATTCTTAAACTCTCTTATTTCATTATGCAAAACATTTCTTTCCTAGACACATGATTTTTCAAACAAAGGCTTTTCTGCAACATAAGTCCTTGTCAAAAGTTAATCTCTCATACCAACTCGCATCTGGTCAAAACTGCAACCTGAAATCGGACCTGCACCTTTTCATCTATTACTTAGAGATTTGAATTGTGGAATATCTGCTAGGGAACTCTTAGCATATGGCAAAGGCTGAGCTCTCCCTTAGGACCAATAGTCAAGTGGCCATCATCAGAAGCTCTGTGTGTTGAAGGGCCTGGAATAGAATGATTTTCAAATTGAGCCATATCCACAATCTGAGCATCTTGACTAGTGAATCCACGGTCACATGGTCCCATATGGGGTTGTGGCCCTTTAATACCACCCATATGTGGAAGTGAACCTGTCTGTGCACCTGCCATGTAAGGTGGCATTGTGGGTTGATGAGGGTCCCAAGGCTGAGGTATGATAGGTGAGGTCTGAGGTTGGTATGATGAAGGGAAGTGTTGTAACAAATGGCCAAGATCTTGAAGAAAGGACACTTTGGTTTTATGGATCGCTTGTTTTGCATGGATGCCTTGACTATCTTACAAGATGAAAAAACAACCTTGCCTTAGCCTCACCAAATGGCCTTATACAATCGGCATTCAATTGATTTTAAAGAAATACCTAAGAAACTTCCTCACGCTAGGGATTTGGAGTACATAATAGAACATGATCCAAGTCAAGGCCTTGCGGTAGCTCACTCATACAGATATAGCCATTTTTACTATGGCTTAAATCGAAAGGCTTGTTCAATAGTTGTTAGATGCAGGGATCATAACTCCTAGTCAAAGTGCTTATGATGCACTTGTGGTATTAGTCAGGGATCAATATGGGTCTTATAGATTGTGCATTGATTACAGAGAACTCAACTGCATCACGATGAAGAATAAGTTTCTCATACCCCGTATTGATGATTTATTAGAGGAACTTCATGGGGAAAAGTGGTTCTTCAAGATTGACCTTCAATCTGGTTACTACCAAATTCCTATTAGGTTACAATATTAGGGAAAAACTACTTCTCGTACTCACCAAGGTCACTTGAAATTGAATTTTATGCCCTTTGGCCTGTATAATGCACCGATAACATTTCAAGCCCTCATGAATAAGGTATTTGGCTAGTATCTTCGTCAATTTGTACTTGTCTTTTTTGATGGTATCCTTATTTATAGTCAGACATTTGCGGACCATCTAGTGCATTTGGAGGATGTCCTTTATATTTTGTAAAGGGAACATTTTTATGCTAATAAGTATAAATGTGCAGTTGCCAAGTCCTCTTTGAAATACCTTGGGCATATCATTTCAGCAGATGGAGTACGCATAGACCTCGCTAAAATCCAAGCAATCTAAGACTAGCCAGTGCTAATCACCCTAAATAAGCTTCATGGATTCTTAGGGAGGATTAGTTGTTTTTTATCGTCAATTTGTGAAAAAATTCTCCATTGTGGCATGCCCCCTAATAGACCTTACAAGGAAGGATTCCTTCCACTAGTCTACGTAAGCTCAAGAAGCATTTGAAGCCCTTAAGGTATCCCTTTATTTTGCACCAATTTGGTATACTCCAAATTCTTTTGAGCCCTTTGTTATTATGTGTGATGCTTCAAGTATAGGTGTTGGTGTTGTACTTTTGAAGAGTACCCATCCCTTAGCCTTTTTAAGTATAAAGTGGAATGAATGAGAAAAGAAGCTATCTACTTACAATAAGGAGATGTTGAAAATCACCCATGCAGTGGATAAGTGGTTACAATTTTTCTTGGGAAGTATATTGATTATAAAAATTGATCACTAAAGTCTCAAGAATTTGCTAACCTAAGGTATCAGATAAACACAAGTTTTTAGAAAATTAAAGGCTTATTCTATTTAGATCTTATACAAGAAGGTCAGGCAAAATGGTGTGGTTGATGCACTCTCTTATCAGGATGAAGGCCCAACCCTTAATTCCATTTCCTTATGCTGACTAGATTAGCTTAATGATTTAGTGTAGGCCTATAATGAAAACTCAACCATGGTACAACCATAGCAAGCAATCTTAAATGGGGAAAATCTAGTAAGGTTTAGTGTAATGGGTGGCATCAGATTAAGTTAAAATTAACAGGGTTAGGGTGACAGCTGAACGACGCCATAAGGGTTGAAGGGATTTGATGGGATGGATCTAGTGTCATTTTTCAATGTATTAAATGTTGAATAAGTAACGATTGGGAAACTCTCTTTCATGAAAATCCCTTGCACGTGTGGATGAATCCCACCTGCCACTTCGTAGTAAATGTAATTTGGAGTTTGAATTCCTCGACTTAACATTTGTATCATAATTTTTTTTTATCATCGTTTTGGGGCACAACTCTATATCACACTAGTGCCTCATCTTTCCACTACCCCAAGAAAACAAGATAGAGATATTCAGAAGCTTCAGCCTTTCATTACCAGAGTTTATCAACAAGGCATGTAGTCCTAGTTTGTTATCATGGGTAAAGGTTTAGGCACAAGGAGAAAGGAAGCATTGGCCAGTGAAATTGTGGATCCGAGGGTGGAAATCTTGGGTGACCTCCATGGTAAAGTAGAACAAACATGTTTGGTCAACCACGACTTCACTAATAGAAATTTATTTCTAGACTTGTAGCCATCAGTCTACATGGACTAGGTTCGCTTGGAAACTGAGGAAATGAAAAATTTGTTGAAGTCCAAGTTTGAGCCACTAGATGACTCCTCTCTGATAACTTTTTTGGACCTTCCCACTTTTTGTAGCACCAGTGAAGTTGCCCGACGTACAATTTTTTTTCTAAATTGCATCCACTAGAATTCTCTTTTGTTAGATCATGCCTACTCAATTCATGATCATGATATATAGGCACTCGCGAGGCTATCCAAGGAGAGGAAAGATATTACATATGCATTTTTGGAAATGACAAAGCATGGGAAGAGGGTCATGGAACATAGTTTGTATGAGAAGCATGGTACCCAGTGGGGATGCCATGGGGTCATCCAACTGATTTAGAATCCATAGGTTTTCCTCGCATGCCAAATCATAACCTGTCACCTCATGTGAAAGTCTTCCAAGGGCGTCTTTTGACACCCTCTCTATCACTGAATTTTTCATTCAGGGTGTCCGATTTCATTGGTGTACATTTTTCATGAATGAATTGATGGATGCATGCATGGATTCTTATACTATAAAGGGTCTATTAATTTTTTTATCTTCTACTAGCCTTGGCTATGCTAATTCATAGCCACCACAAGGTCTATAACCAAGGTCTACCTGGGTCAAACGATTCTTGATATGTAGTATGAGCCCTGGTGGTTATCTAAGGATGCCTAGAACATTTATTTCAATGATCATTTGCCTATTGTATCCTAGACTCCACACTCAAATATTTTGATCCTTGAGCCCGAGCACCAAATTATCAGAGAAATCATTTGTCTAGTGACAAACCCTTATCTAATAAGACCTCGAGTTCCCCCCTTTTCTCCTCTCATAAAAACCCCTAAGCCTGATGGCCTATTAGAATTCCTAAGGTACCTTCCCTAGAAAAATCCTAAGGCTTTCGTTGAAAACTCCTACATAAGAAGCACCTTTTCTAAATTAGGAGGAAAACAAGTATCAAGTAGAAACCTCCAAGTACCATAGATGGTATAAAATGTCCTCACGAGAGCCAGATCAATGGTCCTCATTTTCTCATGGGAGGTGTAAATGTTGAGGGGAAAATCACTGTGAACAACCAGTGTTTTCCCCACAAAATTAGATCAGTATCCCCAGACCTCTCACGATGTTTGAATCTATCATAGGGTTCAAAAGCTCAAGTTGACATGAACGGTTGTGGCTCACCTAGACAGGATAGATCAATTGTTCACACTTAATCATGGGGGGGACAAGTGGGAATGGTGCCTTTCAAAAATAAATGCCATGAACATAATAGATTTACCCCATGAAGGAAGATATATGGCTGAGGATGACCCGTGGGGATTTGGGGAAATGATGGGCCACAAAATAGAAAATGTCGTGAGTGGTTAGAATTAACCCCAAAAGGCATATCAATGGTACACATCTTTTCATGAGGATCAGGTCCATCCGCAAAAATTGATAAATTTATTCATGGGTGGATAGCATTTCATCTTCCCAGGAGGATCCATGGCCTACAAGTTGTCATGGGGGCCACCCACCACTAGTGTGAAAATTTCAATCCCAGCCCAAGAATATTCACCTGTGGAGAATCATAAGGGGAAAATAAGGGTGAATATTTAGTTAGGATTCCATGGGCCAGATCTCCCCAACTAATGAGGAGATGCCACATGTCCTGACCAAAAAGAAAAGTGATGGGTAGTGTGCAAAAAAATCGATTTATTAGTCGCATGTAGAATATGAAAGGAAAACACTTATATTCGCTCATTTTGCATGAAATCATGAAGAAAAATAGAGCTTTGGGGAGAAGGGGCAGAATTAAAAATATCTCCTGATTCCACCATTCAAATTTTATGTAACCTCCACCGTTGTGATTAGCATCCATTATCGACAACAGGGTATTAGCTATTTCCAAGGTCAGTATCCTAACACATAACCTCTCAGTCATTTTTCCTCTACAAGTATCTTTTCTACCGTGCTCAGAGTTCATAGGACTTCCTCAAAGGAATCCTCCACCCACTCTTTAATCCATTGCTTAGACACAATCAATTTATCTCCCTATCAAAATCCCTCCTTTGTCAATAGTCTCGCCCAAGTAGCTCCCCCTACTATAAAATACTCGTCGCCTCGAAAAATAATAGCTTTTGTCTTTAGAAACCTCACTCGATTGGATAGTAATATCCCTTCCCTTGAGGAATAGAGAAACTAGTACCCCTCCCTAGCTAATGACCAAAGGAAGAGCATACTATGAAGGCTACTCCATAACTAGGGCCCTTCACCAAACCAACCCTTCCTATAGAGAACCCAGAACATTACCAAGTGTTTCCAATAATTTGTGGCTCTGTTAATCATCATGTTAGGGAGGGATTACAACTCTACTATATATGAAGCTATGCTAGACCTCCTATATAGATTTCAATGCCACTAGGTTTACTCTTTTCACTATGCTAAGTCCATTTCCAAAATCATTAGGGAACAATTCAATTAGTAAGTTGAGAAGACCAAGAAGCTTTTCCAATATCCCTCTTACCTCGTTTACCTCTTCATCTTCTACCAAAGCAACTCCCTGACCCACCTACATCTGCAGCTATTTCAATATGGTAAACTAACTGGGTGTATTGATTGGATACCCTGGGTTAGGAAAGATGATAAGGACTCTTCCCTATTCAATTAAATCAATAGGTTTATTTATACACCATTTTCAGTCATAACAGGGAAGGAACCGAGAATAATGCCCGAAGAAATTAAGCTCTACGTTCAAGTGAGAAATAAGCATTAGAGGGGGGGCATCATTTTGAGGGGAATACTTCAAAAAGATCAAAATGTATGGGTTAGATTTGGCTCATTATAGGTTTCTCATGCTCCTTACTCCTAGGATTTTGGTATTATAATATGTAAGGCAATTGGTGTATATTGATGAAGCATGTTTTTTGAAGTCAAAGAAGAAAAGTCATATCACTTACCCAATTTCCATGGGGGATATGCCTTCTCAAACAAGAAAGGTGGTAGGGAGGCTACAATAATCATGGAGGAGATTAAGTTTCCCTTATACAAGTGTTGGAAGTATGACCCCCCTTTTTTCATAGTAACAATAAAGGGAAATAAAAAACTAGGGCCAAATGATCATGAGAGTAGACCAGCTAAGGAACTATTTGAAAATCTACACTTAGAGATGGAGGTGAAAGAAATCATGGCTACGTAGGTAGATCCTAAGAAGACCATGGTAGAATCCTTTCCTCACCCACAACCTAAAATAGAAAATCTCCCATCATATTACACTTTCTACGGGCCCAAATATGTAAATGAACAATGCCATCCTAAACTGCTAGCTGTGGAGAAAAGACCAAAAATCCTATGGTTAGGAGCCGATCTTGATGCTCCCATCATTGAAATAATAATTTGTAGTCTACAATATTTCTATTTTGGTTTGAAATGAGTAAATATATACCTGTAATAAGTAGTGGCATGGATAACTCAAAACCTAGGTTATTGTGTGTACATAAGGGGTGTCAATTTGTGTTTATAGAAGGGACTTGCTACTTAGATTGATATTTTACATAAAATACCACCAAGGTTGGATCCCAGACTAGACCATTGAAAGATTTTTTTGTGACTCACTACACCCTTTAATGTAAACAAAGCCATACACCTTCACATTGTAATAGATGATTGTTGTATACAATGGGAATGGTTGCAACATCTGGTTTTGGTAGGAATTTTTTCATGGAATCGGGTTTGATAATGGGGTTTAGAGGATTGCCAATGCTAATTTTTATCCACTATTACATGTATAAATCTCTGTAGGGAAATCAGGACTCATATGTGGCGTTGTACCTAACTATAGTAACCAGAAGAGGCCTTTCAAATCACAAACTCCAACTGAGTCAAGTAGATGTAGACACTAAAATAACCAAGTCATTCCCTTCAAAGGCCTTGAAATAAATCCCTATATGTGGTGGTCTTTCAAATGGCACATTCAGTACCATAGATAGTGCCCGGGCACAAAATGATCGAATTTACGTCTTTACGCATACCTGCCATAAAATTCTTAACATATATGTGTATGTTGGCTGATAAAATTGTTAATATGATTAGTTATAGATGTAATGGAAGGACTGCTAATACTTGCACAAGGTCAGGGTGAGGGTTGAATAGGTTTACTAAGCCGGCCACAAAACCATTTTTATGTTAGTTCGCACTCTGCTCAAGCCATGGCGGTATGATAACCTAACATAATTCTATTAGCAAGAATTATGTTAATAAGGGCTCCAAGCTGAGGTGAAATGGGTTTCTTTTGACTCCATCATATAACAATTAGGAGCACTGTGATTAGAGACCGAATTATTGTGAAATCATGACCTCAAGATTCTCTGGTATAATAAGGGTTCAATGGAATATGGAATATGACTCTTAAGCCTTACCTTGTAACTAGTTATTCATGAGTCTAAATTCACTGGAAGTAGTGGTAGAACCATATAGATCATAACATTTGTGTGTAAAAGCCTATTGCACGAACCAATGATTGGATAGACTTAATGATTCCTTCATACTTAATGCACATCTGTTATAAAAAATATTTAGGCGGTGTATGTCAATATAGAGGAAGAACGATTTAGTGTTGCAACCTTCAAAGTGGAATGATAATGCTTCGTTGATAACACCACACTTGGAATCTATCTTAGGAATATACTAATATTGCAAGTGGCATGGTCTAGTATAAAAAGTACCTCCCTTGTCCATGATGCATGAGTTCTCCCCACGAAGGTAGATGGATATGAACACCATTAATGGTATAAGTAAATAGAACTCATCCTCCACCTCTGAATGGGGAATCACTGCACTGGATACCAAGGTTTTCTCCTTATTTCCTGGAGGTTAAATCCCCTCCTTCCAATCTTGTTTTCACTCACTCGCTTTTATAATACATAGTGGTATTGAAATAACTAGGTTGTAGGTTGTTGGCCCCTTAATTCCTTTAACGGCTGTGATATCATTCATTATGTATGTAATAATTTCATATGTGTTCCTTTGGTGAATGAAAGAATCTCCTCGATGCAAGAAATAACCGTTATCTTCTTGAGGAAATTATACTTAGCGAAATATGGTGGAATAATTAGTGAACGAAATAGTTACTTTATCAGTAGCTTCTTAAAGCCACAAAAATATCTTTTGATCTAAAGAAACATTTACTTAAATAAAGAATACAAAAAATGGATGTGACTAACCTCAATAAAATAATTTTATTCGGTGTAATGTCACAACTTAGAGAAAAAAAATACAACAGTGATTAGAAAATATTACTTACCAGTGAATTGGGTGGAGTGGCAGGGGAAAAGGAATCCATGGAAGAAGAGGATTCGGGAGCAAGGGGAATGGAATTTGACTTCAAAGAGGCATTGGGGCAGGAGCATGGTGGTGTTGTTTCAGATGTTTTTTATGCTTTACTGGAGGAATAGCCTCCCCTACAACCGGGACCGGGGCTTCTGCAGCTTTTTTGTGTTTAGGAGGAGTTGGAGCAGAAGCCTTTTTGGCATTGGAGGGTGGTGGAAAAGGAGACCCTACAGAATTTTTATGTTGGGAGGTTAGTGGTGGTGATGGAGCTTCTATGGAATTTTCTTGTTTTGTGGGACCCACTACCTCTGCTGGAGATCTGCTTCGGTTCTCGACGGAGTCTCAGAAAAAATGGTTGGAGCTTCGGAAGGAGCGTCGCTCTCCAGCGAAGAAACTGACGAAGCTTCAGACAGAGTCGTAAATGGGGGCTCCTCCGATTGACCGGTTTTCGGCGGTGCGCAGACAAGTGCCGCTGCAAGAGATGCTTTGGGTGGTGACTTCGCGGGGGACTTAGACGGGGGCGAGGCTGAGCTCGGCGACAGAAGAGAAGTAGGAGATTCCACAGGAATAGTGTTGGATGTGGGTGGAGCCTTGGGTGTGGTGTCCGGTGCTTTTGGCGTGCTCTCGGAGGCATTAGGGTTGGCGCTCGGGGCTGCTCAACTCTTAGGGCTTTCGGCCGCTGCAAATGCAACGTTGAAAATTCCAGTCTCAGTTGCTAAAGCCTGATCTCCCATCTATGCTCCATCATGAGCAGCTCTGCAACAAGCAATTTGAATGAATAACAACACAAGAAAGGTAGAATACAGTATGTTGTTGAATCCCATTCTAGATCGAGCCGCAATCACAAATTACATGAGTTTGAGAACCACCAGATCTGAAATTGAATTTTATCTGTTGTATTTTATGAACTAGCACAACTAAGTAAGTCACACATGGTGAACATATTTTATGAACTAGCATAAGGTAATGGTGACAGGGCATTATTGATTCTGTGGAAATTTGATGGTGAGGAGAGGGTCAAACTATTGATTTTTATTCAAATGCCAGATTTCGATATACTAGTACAACAGGCTACTAAGTAGCTAATGGTAAAGAGACACCTTTATGTGGATAACGGATTCCTGGAAAGTTTCTTGAGTGAATCATGAACTATCGAATGGCATACAAACTATTTCATAAAATGAGCCCGCAGAGGAAAATAGTTAATCAGTCCACTTTTCACTAATCTGATAAGCAGTCTCAATGTTTAGTATAATAATTTTATAATTAAATCAAGATCAATGTGAAAACATAATTAAAAATTAGATAAAATTCTAAAATATATTATTATTAATCCAAGATCATAGAACCGAAGTACCCTTTCCTACTTTTCATATTTCTCAGATCTGACCCAGAGTCACGACCTTTAAGTATAAATCATCTCTGAAACCCCCAACTGAGGGATCCAATGATGATTTCTCATGTGCCATGCATTAGATTGAAATATAAATCCAGTGAATATGCTAAATGAAACAATGTCAAGAGAAAATTTCTTTCATCAGAATTACCTTCCAATCATATGATGGTGCAGTTGATGGTGAATATAAATAAATTTAAGATATTTTGTCGACTTCAGCTACCACCTCCCTGTGGTATGTGATGCCTCAGATCAATAAACTCGCATAAGCCTGACTGTAGTTGTGGTTGTGGATGTGGATTATATATATATCTATATATATATATATATATATATATATATATATATATATATATATATATATATATATATTAAACATGGATGAAAGGTTAATGGACTAAAATCGATAGAATGATAGAAAAATATATGACAATTCACATGTAACAAGCACAGAGAATGAGAAAATTCCAGTAGGTATCCAGCGTGGGGCCAGATATTGGGCCTTAGCTACACATAAACCGATTCAATCTTCTTGCTTTTTTTCCCATGAATATATTATATATTCAATTTTTTTACCTGCTGAAGTAAAGATTCGTGTGGAAAAGAGGCTTCGAATGCCACTCCGTATCTCTCTATTTCAATCTGAGAGCTACTTAGTTGTTGGTAAAAAAGAAGCGGGAGATGACCAAAACAAAGTGATGTGTTTTGGTCAGGAGAAATTTTATTTTAACTCGTAAAAAGTCTAAAATTTAAATGAAAAATGAATACTCCTTTCCATTTTTCCAAGCATCATTTTTAATATTATGCCCTCCAAATATCATATCCATTGTTGTTTTGATTCAACAATGGATTTAAAAGGAAGCTTCAAAAATAAATTCAATTTCATCTTAGTAAATTTATTTTAAAAACATTGATGATGAACCACACAATGAGTGGTTCGAAAGGCGTCGACTCTAAAAAAAATTATGTGATTTATCCAATAGAGTTTTTAAAGAAATTAATTAATTAATTATTAAAATAAAATTGAGATAAAATAGTAAATTTAGGGAAGGTTTTTGGGTTCCAGGTTTTTGCAACCCATGGTTTTTCTCATGGTATTCCACCTTGCCAACAAGGGGGAATTAACCTGATCATAGGTCCCAACTAGACCTGCTCTCGTTTGGAATGGCTAATCCCAACGAGTTTTAAGGATTGTTATAAGGGTTAAGGGAATAATGAGTTAGTGGTTAAGGGATTAGGGGCTTAGGGGTTAGGGTAATATGGGCTTAGGGATTAGAGGTTCATGGTCTATGGGTTAGGGGAATAATGAGTAAGTAGTTAAGGGGTTAGGGATTGGGGGCTTAGGGATTAGGGGATTTAGGCACATTTAAGAGTTAGTGGAATAATGAGTTAGTGGTTAAGGGATTAGGGATTGAGGTTAGGGGAATAATGAGTTAGTGGTTAAGGGGTTAGGGATTTGGGGGTTAGGGGATTTATGCGCATTTAGGGGTTAGGAGAATAATGAGTTAGTGGTTAAGGGATTAGGTATTGGGGGCTTAGGGGTTAGGGGATTTAGGCGCAGTTAGGGGCTAGGTGAATAATGACTTAGTGGTTAAGGGATTAGGGATTAGGGGCTTATGGGTTAGGGGATTTAGCAGTTAAGAATTTTAGGGGTTAGGGGTGAGGGGTTAATGGGTTATGGGTTAAGCGTTAACGGTTTAGAGGTTAAGGGGTTAGGGGTTTAGGTGTTAGTGCTTTAGGGGTTTAAGGGTTTAGAGGTTTAGGGTTTAGGTGGTTAAATCGGTTAGGGCTTTAGGGGGGTTAAATGGCTTAGGGGTTGGGAATTAGGGCTTAAGGGGTTAGGGGTTAGGGATTTAGAGGTTTATGGTTTAGGGGGTTAAATGGGTTAGGGGTTTAGGGGTATTGGGGGTTAAATGGGTTAGGTTTTTAGAGGTTTACGGGGTTAGGGGATTTATCAGTTAAGGATTTTAGGGGTTAGGGGTCGTTAGTGGTTAATGGGGTTAGGGTTTAGGGGGTTAAATGGGTTAGGGTTTTAGGGTTTTAGGGGGCTAAATGGGTTAGAGTTTAGAAATTAGGGTTTAAGGGGTTAGGGATTAAGGGTTAGAGGTTTAGGGTTTAGGGGGTTAAATGGGTTAGGGGTTTAGAGGTTTAGGGGATTTAGCAGTTAAGAATTTTAGGGGTTAGGGGTTAGAGGTTAAGGGGTTAAAGGTTAATGGGTTAGAAGTTTAGGGTTTAGGGGGTTAAATGGGTTAGTGGTTTAGAGGTTTAGGTGGTTAGGGGATTTAGCAGTTAAGGATTTTAGGGGTTAGGGGTTAACGAGTTTAGGGTAGGGGGTTAAATGGGTTAGGGTTTTAGGGGTTAAATGGGTTGTGGGTCAGGAATTAGGGTTTAAGGGGTTAGGGGTTAAGGGTTTAAAGGTTTAGGGTTTGGGGGGTTAAATGGGTTAGGGGTTTAGGGGGTTAAATGGGTTAGGGGTTAAGGTTTTAGGGGTTAAGGGTTTAGAGGTTTAGGGTTTAGGGGTTAAATGAGTTAGGGGTTTAGAGGTTTATGATTTAGGTGGTTAAATAGGTTAGGGGTATAGGGGTATAGGGGTTAAATGGGTTAGGGGTTTAGAGGTTTAAGGGGTTAGGGGATTTAGCAATTAAGGATTTTAGGGGTTAGGGGTTAATGGGGTTAGGGTTTAGGGGGCTAAATGAGTTAGGATTTTAGGGGTTTAGGGGGTTAAAAGGGTTAGGGGTTGGGAATTAGGGTTTAAGAGGTTAGGGGTTAAGGGTTTAGGGGGTTAAATGGGTTAGGGGTTTAGGGGTTTAGGAGTTTAGATGTTTAGGGGGTTAAATGGGTTAGGGGTTGGGAATTAGTGTTTAAGGGGTTAGGGGTTAAGATGATAATTTCGTTGGTCTCTGTTTGTGCACAATATTTCCTTATTCTTTGTGTCTCAATGTAAAAAATTTGTAGGTACAATTGCTTGTTGCCATGTCTATCTATTTATTAATTTCTAGTATTTGTTAGCCATTGCTCTACATTTATTGATGAAAATGTATGTTGAAATTAAACCAAATGTATGTTCAATATCCAGTTTGAAACTCAGCCACAGTGTTGTCACACAATTTAAGTCTAGAGAATGGCCATTTGATGAAGTCTCAATAACCAAACTGCACCTCATGACTGCTACAGAAAATTTTAAGTTCGAGTGTCCCACATTCATGAGAAAGTGGGAGGATTGGAGGGTAGAGAGAGAGAGAGAGAGAGAGAGATTGGGGAAGAGAGAGGGAGGTAGGAGAGAAAGGGAGAGAGAAGAAGAACAAGAGATAGGACTTAATAGAGAGGAACCAACATCATAGAAGAAAGAATATGTGATTGTATTAATCTATAAGGAGATGGGATATAGGGGCACCCTACCTACCTAACTAAATGTCTAAACCAAATGTGGTGTAATCATCTATAATGGTGTTCGATTATATGAGGAGAGGATTTTATGAGGAGGCACTGGATTTTTAATGTGATATGCAGAAAAAAATTACTGAACCTAACCATTTCACATTCACCAATGTTCTGTCTGCATGTGCTAATTTGGTAAATTTGGAACATGGCAAAGGATTCCTTTTTCTTTTATCACCTCCCACGAGGATTCACCAATTGTGAGAACACAACCCTTGTGGTTGCATCTTCTAAATCATCATCACTTCCACCAACACCTCATCCAATAATGCTAGTATAAAAAGTGTTAGGCTCTCGTCACCGAAAAGGAACATAATGCATGTGCCCTCAATCTCTTATAGATACTTGTAGCTCTAGTCCCAAACAAAAGCCACTAGTGTTGTGTGGTCACTTTGCCTTGAATCTTGTCCAAACATCCCAAGGTAAGGAACTATTGCACCATGGTATGGATCCACTATGTGTCATATCCATTGAAGGAGGACATGTCCCAAACAATAGGCAAATTCTCACAACTATCCCTTAGTAGGATGTTGAGAACTCCAAAATGCCACATGTTCATTAATGAAATCTATAAATTGAGAACTTTCGTACAAGACTTGAAGTCATACTGAACTTGGACCAAAAGGCTCAGGATCTGGGTAGCGCAAATTCACTATGGCACTAACCCTTTAAGAACTCATTTTCTATCCTTGAAACCTTCTCTACTATCTCTAGCATACATCAGACCTCCAAAATAAACTGATCATTTGCTCAAAATGAGCATTGGCTTCCCAATCTAGGCCTCCATCCACTATTAGCCCTAGGCTACTAAAAAATTCTCTGTGGCTTCTCGACCTTCAGAAGTATTACAATGATTCTGAAAATCCTTTCATTGGATTCAGAATGTCTGAAAAAATCATAATAGACTATTCACTTGAATAAATTAGCCTTCGGCTGCTCCGATTATGCCTCCAACACCTGGTGGCACCCCATAGCTCTAGGTTCACTGAAAACATATCTGAAGCATCTCGACCTTCAAAGGTCTTCAAAATCTTCTGCAAATCCTTCCAATGGATTCAGAATGCTCAAAATAGTCAAAATAGATTACTAGTTTGCTAAGAATGGATACTGGCTGCTCTGGATAGGCCTCATTCTCCTGCTGGCACCTGATGGCCATGTTGGCCCTTGGAACTTCTCTTAAGCGTCTCGGCCTTCAAAAATCCTCTACTAGCTCTCCAAACCACACCATTAGTTCCAGAATGTCTAAAACATCCAAAATTGACTATTGTTTTCCTGAATAAGGCCTCTAGCTGCTCTGGCTAGGCCTCAAACTGTTGTTGGCCCATGGTGGCCCCTTGAACTTATCTGAAGAAAAACCTCACTCAGTTGTCCTTTGTTGGCTCTGAAACCCTCAGCAATGAGTCTGAATGTCTGAGATAGTCGAAATTTACTATTCACACCCTCATAGTGGTCGAATCTAGCTCAAGATAGAGCCTAAATCAGCTCCACCAAAAATGGAGCACTCCAGTTAACTGGAGATAAAATAGGAGAACCACCATTTTTGGGGCACGCTCCAAACAGCCCGCCATTTTAGCTGTAGCATTTAATTGGTAACTGTTGTATGTGAATAGTGTTTCGTAATCGTCAGTGGAGGTTGTTACATTTATCTGCGGGTTTAACGTTTATGCCACGGTTTTATCGCATGACATGTGAACACAATGGTTAAAATTTTAGCGATCTCGATTAATGGTTTGGTTTCTAGCCCTTGGGCCATGGGCAACGGCCATGTGGGGAGGGGTTGGCCTTTGGGGCTGGCCCCTCTGAACCCCCAAAACGCAACATCATAACACGTTAAATATATGTCGCATTCCACTATGGTTAAGAACCATTGGTAACCTAGGTCGTAAGGTGTGGGCATGCTGTTGAAAAGGTCGCGGGGTCAACTCTTGTCCCCAACCAAAAAAAATATTATCCCAAACCTGGGCCACGTGGCGACCTCTGGGCTTGCCACGTGGCAGCTCCTGATTGGATCAAAAATCCGTATGCCCAATAATAAGGTGCCACTTGTCATGATCCGACTGGCCCAGAAGGAATATTGCAAGGAATATTTCGAGGAATATTCTAGGAATATTCCTTGGAATATATATTTTTTTAATTATCAAAACCCAGTCAAACCTAGTCAAAGGTCGAAAATTGCAGTTTACTGGACTTTTCAAATCATGATAACTTCTTCATATGGTGTCGGTTTTCGAACCATTCATGGTGCCGGAATCGGGAAGACGAGATCTATCCGGTCGCTGAGGTTTGACACACTTTCAAACACTTCGAAATTTGAGCTATCACTTAGGTCCTTGATCCAAATATGATCACTCCTCCCCATTGGGAATCTTTTGGACCCCAAAAGGTTGATTACCTTATCTATTCAGTATATGAGAGTACAACACCCTCACTTTTCCAGCCTCCATACACTTTTCCTTGCTTGGCTTAGTGCCTTTGAGCCCAACTTGAAGTTAGTCAACACTTCCCCTCCTTAGATGCTCTTGTCCTCCTGTCAAGAATGTGTCTTCCTTTCTCATCCAAAAATTTCTGGCGAGAAATTTATAAAAGGTAGCTGAACATCATTTCCTTGATCATCGATCCAAGGTGGCTCAAAAAAAACGTGATATTACAACAAAAATACATGCATACATGACTAAAATTTGCATATGTACAAATGATTGTATGTCTTACTGAATTAAGAAGTCAAACCAATTCTTACCAAGCCACTTCCATGGCGAATTTTGCTGCTGAAAATCTTCTTCATGTGAATCATCTGATCTCACATCAATGATGGAATATTTGGTTCCAGTTTCGCTAGTCTTTCTATCCTCTTGCTTCAAATTCTTGGGATGATTAGTTGGATGCAATGTCCAACATTGGGAAATAACATGTCCCTTTCTTTGGCAATGTGTGCAAGTCTTTTTCATCTTTTGAGCAAGTTGCCTTTGCTTCAACCATTTCCTGTATGCCTTCAATCTCTTACAGCATCTTGAAACATCATGGTTACACAAACCACAATAGGAACAACAACTCTTTCTTCCATTCAAGCATGCAGATTTGTCATGCTTATTAGAAACATAATCAACTTGACTAAGGGAAGAATTATACCTCAAATGTTGCTTTGCATGTCCATATTTTTTTTCTTGAGGAGATGAACTTGTAGAAGTTCCAACTTTCTTTTGAAGACTAACATCAGTGTTCATGTCTTGATAGCTGTTAGAACTCACATGCTCGCCATAAGCTGCATGTCTACACACATCTTGCTACAACGTATGCTTCAAACAATGGCAATCAACTTGAAAAAAAATTGACATGTTTGTGGTTTAAAACTTGGAACAAAAGTTCTTTTTGAAGTTGTCTCAAATGCCTTCATGGCTGTATATTTTTTGCCATAAGATTGAACATAGCCTAGAGCAAAATTCTTAGGCCTTTCCTCAACCAAAATAGGATCAATCATGCATTGTGCATGTTTTCCTAGACCCTTTCCTTCATAGCCCATTTTTAACATCAACTTGGACCCTATACCTCTAGTGTGCTTTTCAAATGAACCTACACATCTTTCTGAAGAGGAATTTGAAGACAAATTTGAGTGATTTACCTCTGCTTCATGCATGTGTTTGGTTAAAGACCCTTGGTCTTAATGGAGCTGCATCTCCATCTCATGCATTCTTTGAAGAAGTCCTTCTTTCTCTTGCTTCATGACAACCAATTTCTCATGAAGTCTAGCACTTTCCCTTCTGTCTTCATACAAAATTTGCACCATATCCTTTAGGATGTAGAAGTCTCGCTGCATTTCTTCATCGAAGAATCTTGTGAAGGAGGAGGATTTTGAAACCTCACTTGATGAAGTTTTCATTTTATGAAAATGAACTAAATAACTTCAACAAAAATTCACAAAGCTTTCAAAAACAATTGACAAACCTTCTGAACAAAATGGTTGTAGAGTCAAGCTCTTCTTCAAGCAGCGTTTTGCAAACAATTCCTCTTGTGCTTCAAGGGTTGCCTTGAGTTCCTTTGGGTAAGGAAGATTCCTTCGGCCCTTCTTCCTTCTTGTCCTCTTCTGGACTTAGCTATCAGTAGCTCTCCCTTCAACTATAGCAAACTTAAACTTGTAAGCAACAGTCAATTTGCAAACAGTAAAATTATTTGCACTGTTAAACACCTTTCAAGTCAAACAAGCAAGCTAGTGCTCTGTCAATCAAGTAACCTAGTGCTCTGTCAAGCAACCAACCTAGTGCTGTAATACCAACCTGATCTTAAAATGGGTGGATAACTTGAAATTCTTACATGCAAGCACCTCCCTCTCAGTTAAACAATTAAAAGATCTTTCTTATTCTTGACTGTGCAAAAATGGATACTTAAAATAGGTTTATGTTTTTTAACTATTTAAGTGCTTTAAGAACATTTTTTTTGTTGATATTAAGAATGTGCAACAACCATAAAGTGCAGAAAATAAGCATCAACACATAACAGAAAATTTAATAAAGGAGTTCACTTGAATATCGCGGGCTACGTCTCCTTGAGCCTATGTCAACTAACTTGGCTCTTTGGGATTATGATGGAAAATAACTTTTACAAGTTAGAAACTCAATTTCAATGGTTATCTGAACTGAACCAATGGTTTTAAAATACCATCATACCCCTGGAATGGTTGTCATCACTATGAAGAAAGAACTAGGCTTCCCTTAGACTTGATCTCTGATGTTGGTGCCTTAAGCTTCCCTGAGATTCACTGTGGCACTAACTCCTTAAGAAATCCTTTTCTATCTTTGAAACCTCACCTACTATCTCCATCATATATCATACCTATGATCATTGGCTTCCCAATCTAAGCCTCCATCCATTGTTGCCCTAGGCTGCCTAAAACTTCCTTGTGGCTTCTTGACCTTCAGAAGTCTCCAAATGGTTCAAAAATTCCTTTCATTGGATTCAGAATGTCCAAAATAGTCAAAATAAACTATTCATTTACTGAAATTGGCTTTCGGATGCTCCGGTTTCGCCTCCAACACCTGGTGGCACCCCCTGGATCTGGGTTCAATGAAAAATTCTCTAAAGCATCTCAGCCTTTAGAAGTCCTCTACTGTCTCTGCAAACCACACCATTAGTTCCAGAATGTCTGAAACATCCAAAATTAACTATTTCTTTCCTGAATAAGCCTCTAGCTGCTCTGGCTAGGCCTCAAACTACTGCTGGACCATGGTGGCCCTGATGGCCCCTTGAACTTCTCTGAAGAAAAACCTCGCTCAGAAGTCCTTTGATGGCTCTAAAACCCTCACCAATGAGTCTTGAATGTCTGATGTAGTCGAAATTGACTATTCAAACCCTCAGAATGGTTGAATCTAGCTCAAGATAGAGCCTAAACAGCTTTTGTCAAGTTACTCCTAAATCAGCTCCACCAAAAATCGAGCACTCCAGTTAACTGGAGATAAAATAGGAGAACCGCCATTTTTGGGATGCACTCCAAACTGCCTGCCATGTTAGCCGCAACATTTAATTGGCAGTCGTTGCATGTGAATAGTGTTTCGTAGCCATAAGGGGAGTTTGTTACATTTATCTGCGGGTTTAACGTTTGTGCCACGATTTTATTGCATGATATGTGAATGCAATGGTTAAACAGCTGGTGGTCTCGATTAATGGTTGGGGTTCTAGCCCTTAGGTCATGGGCAATGGCCATGTGGGGAGGGGCTGGCCCTCGAGGCTGGCCCCTCCGAACCCCCAAACGCAACATCATAACATGTTAAATATATGTCGCATTCCACTATGGTTAAGAACCATTGGTAGCCTGGGCGGTAAGGCGAGGGCGTGTTGTCGAGGAGGTCGCGGGGTCAACTCTTGTCCCCAACCAAAAAAATTATTACGCCAAACCTGAGCCACGTGGCAGCTCCTGATTGGATCAAAAATCTGTATGCCCAATAATAAGGTGCCACTTGTCATGATTCGACTAGCCTAGAAAGAATATTCTAGGAATATTCCCTAGAATTTTTTTTTTTGAATTTTCAAAACCCAGTCAAACTTAAAAGGTCGAAAATTGCAGTTTACTAGACTTTTCAAATCGCGATAACTTCTTCATATGGTGTCGGTTTTTCGAACTGTTCACGGTGCCAGAATCAGGAAGATGAGATCTATTTGGTCACTCAGGTTCGACACACTTTAGAGCACTTTGAAATTTGAGCTACCAATTAGGTCCTTGATCCAAATCTGATCAGGAACTCTATCTCAAAATAAAAGTATCTAGGCTAGATAATGGTCTAGATGCATAATTCAGGTCATACTAGAAATTGTTAATTTATTTGGAGAGGAGCTCAAGGGGAGAAGATGACGTCATCGCCTTTCTCATGGTTGGGTGGAGCAGGATTTCCTTTTCTATAATTTTATGGATGGTTGTTTTTTTATATAAAATGGCTGATGCTAATTAAAAGTTTAGGAATTGTACTCTATAAGTTTAGAAGGCATTAACTAGGAAAAAATAAAACTGTGGTCTAACAATATCATGTAACATAATATGTGTGTGTGTGTGTGTGTGTGTGTGAGATATAGCATGCACAGGAAAATTCATTTATACAATTGACAAAAGACTATCAAAAATCTATGGACCAATAAGGTTAGTCTCCCGGCCAAGCCTTGTGGGAAACCTAGAGAGAGTCCCATCTCAATCCATGGAGAAAATATTTCCAAATATAAAAGTTAGAATGTTAAGAATACATATATACATATATAAAATTCCAAAGGGAGAATACCCACTTTCTACAACTTGTAGTAGTTAAGAACCCTAGTAAAGAAGACATTTAAAAGGAAAAGGAAATTATTACAAATTGAGAACTCATAACATAATAGTAACAATGACTACTCGCATAAAGTAAACAACTAATTTCCTCAAACTAAGGATACAAAGAAACTTCTATGTATAAAGAGGGAACCCATAACATTTGCAAAACTTGATGGATATACATGTAGAAAGGAAAAGTTAAACAATAGCAAAATTTCTGAAACATATTTGAATATGCCTCGAGGGAGGAACTCTGGGTCATCATTAAACCCTTAGAGTTATGTACCTAACTAGGATACATTAATGTATCTGCTATTAATCCAAACACTGAGTTTCTTCAGTGGCACAATATTTCCAAAAGAAAAGAAAATTGTAAGTTAACAAGTAATAACCCATTACAAGAAGACCCTGGAATTTTCGATTCTGAGAGTGATGAAACGAACACAAACACGGTAAGGTGTGCATGTCACCATTACATTATCAAACTTGTGTTTATCCAAGATGGGTAGGGTAGGGTGAACACCCTCCTGAGTTGGCATTGGCAACCAAGGAAACCTACCATCCGAAAACTTATAAGGAGGTAGTCTCCATTGAAATCACTCAAGGAATAAAACCATTTAAGGCACGAACCGGAAAAAAGGAACTCACCTGTAGCAAGCTGATCGATAACCCTCCCATTTCCTGCACAGAGAAATCCATCGCTGGAACGCTATTGCATAAGGTAATCCCCGCAGACAAATTACGAAGTGGGATGAGATTCCTCAACTTGGAAACGAAAATATAGACGAGTTTACTCTATAACCAGAAAGAAAAAAGAAAAAATAAAAAAAGAGTAATTCCAATACCAATTCCTCTGAAATATTATCTTAAGCGGTCAGAAAACGCATCTAAAAGGTGTATAGTTGTGAAGAACGAGAAAAATTGAATCAAATAAGCTACCAGAGTGCTTCCATTATATCCTCTAACACCAAACGAAGCTAGGGTTACCACCAAGAATCAATTGAGCATGCGCGACCTGGACCTAGGTGGAATAACCTCGAAAATGAAAGATTGAACAAGGATACCCCTGGTTAGTTTTCCCAATAAATTCCCAAATGAATCCTGGTTGTAGGATGCAACCCTAGATTGTTTTACGGTGCAGATGGCGCCACTTTTTCTCGGTTGTGACTTTGAGAAGACCTCGACAAAATTGGATATGGGACACGTAGTGCCCTCTCATGGAGAGGTTATTACACCGTATAATCAATGTTTTCAAATCAAAATTTACGGATAATTATTAGACAAGTGTGAGAGTTTATGTATTAATCTTCGAGCCCTTGGTACATTACAATTACATCTTACCATAATTGCAGGTGTAAATAATTTATTATATGATTAAATCCACCCATGTATAATGATCATGAGTTTAATATTATGTGGTATGGATGTAAAGGTTCATGAGTTAATTTTTTTTATGCCTATGGTGTTACTAACTTAGTGTGTGCGATAAACATATAGGTCATTACACTCACTTCCTTGGCATTACGAGCCTTATGATTACCTCATTGGGCTCTCTCAACTTGGCTAACGAATGCATGACCAAGGCCAAGGCCAAGGCCAAGGCCAAGCTAAGGAAATAAGTCGAGTGAAGTACATAAAGAAATCCAAGGAGATAAGTAAAGCGTAGATATATGTCATTACGCTTGTATATATATATATATATATATATACATCTCAAAACCGCCTAGTCCACGTAAAGCACCATCGAACACGAAATCACACTTCTCATTTATTGACCAAAATTTTTATATTAAAAAAAATGAAAAACAAAATGTTTTATATTAAAAAGTGTTATAAAAAATAGAAGTTATACCAAGTATATTATTTTTTTCTTTTAAATAATGAATTCCATATTAAAATATGGTAGACAATGGTAAGTTTACACTTGATATGGAAGTGTGACAACAAATAATAAATTTTATTGGGTAAAAAATGGTAAATTTGAAGTAGTATAACATAAATTAATAAATTCTATAAGTAAGATGTGTACTTTGAACATTTTCCTATATTGAATTTTACATAGTTTTTGCCAATCGAATTTGAATTTGAATTTGGTAACTATGCCTTAAACAAATTAATAATAAACTTTATGTTATTCATTTCTATCTATTATGTTAAGCACCACTTTTTTTTAATTACTTTCTTTGGTATCTTGTTATTTGGTTCATAATTTTTTTATTTATGAATGTGTGTGAGATATATATATATATATATATATATATATATATATATATATATATATATATATATATATATATATATATATATATAATTGATATTTTATATTATTAAAATATGTGTAGATATACATGGTTGTAGCATTTATCTACCAAAATATTTTTTTGTGTATTTCTTGGGTTACTAAGGTTCTGAGAGACCATAAATTTCCTAAATAAATATTGAACCAAAAATATGTCATAAAAATAGATCTATATTACAAAAGATATTACAAAATACATTATTACTAGTGTATACAAACCATGCATAACGAAGAACTAAAAATATGACATGCAAGAGAATCATTCAAACTCATAAGATGAAATGGGATTTGGGTCTCTGACACTTGATCTTGGAAGTGCAACACTCTCAGAGTCACATTGTAAGTGTCTCTCTAAATGGGAAAGCCTTGCATCCAACCTATCTAGGGTGAGGTGTTGGTTCTTCAACATTCTTTTAATGTATTCCAAGGAGGAAAAGGAATTATACCTCTCAATTTTTTTTTCCTTTCAAAACCAACACCAACAGAGTTTTCATCTACCAATGCAATGCCACTGAGTTCAAATACTGCTTCTTTTGTCCCTTGGTGTGACTAGGGTCCAAAATCCAAGTAGATACATCATACATAATTACATAATCTGGGTGGGGTTGCATCTCCACCCCATCTTGGGTTTCCAAATTGAAAATCTATTTTCTTGTCTCAGCTGGCACAAAATTAAAATATGTAGCAACATAATCCTAGGCAAAAAGCCTCACTCTACGTTGGCCTTGTAGGCTGCTCCCACCCCCCCCCCCTCGACCCCCTGGCTACAACGCATTCATTTCCTAAGTGGCACGAAGGAAATATAGAGTTCACACATGTAGTAGTTGTTATAACTTCCACCACCTACAAAGAAACAAGAAAACACACCAACCACAACTCCCCTAGGGCTTCGAAACCACCCTACAAATTCATCGCCTAGACTCATCAAATTGACCATTCCACTTGAAGGGTTTACCGTCACAACCCTCGTGACGTAAGAAGATACCCCAACATCATAACCCACATACCCAAGCAGAACTAGCCAAAAAAAAAGCCACATGTTTCTTGGAGGGCGAACTTTACAACAAACTCTCAGAATTAGGATATACAAGTAACACAGAGAGATGATTAACCATACCCCAAATGTTTCTTTGAGAACCCCTAGACCAAGAAATAAATCAAGCACAGATATTCCAATACCAAACTTTCTCAACACAGACATCAAATATATCCAATTGAGACAGCTATATAACAAACACAAACGTTATAACTCACTGTTGACACTTAATCCTAAGGGATTGGGTGAAATTGTATAATAGTGTAAATTAGTAAATAAGGAAGTCTAAGAGACATTGGTAAACGAATCCCAATGGTCTCACCCTCATGTATATATTCATGAGCACCCTCTATCAAATTCATCATCCAATTTGTGGAGTTACCTCCTGGTCTGACATGGTATTAGAGCCAACCCTTTTTTTGGCATTCCTACCCTTGGTGTAACTCCCTCCTGTCTATGTTCTTCATTTTTGCAGACTTCCATATTCTTGTTGTTTGCAAGTTTGTGCATTCAATTTTTTTGGGGGCTAAAAAAAAAAACCCCGCTGCCCCCTGTTGCTTCTATGTTCCATCCATTGCTCCCTACTGCTTCTCACTAATAGTAGCCCGCACTGCTTCTCACTAATAGTAGCCCGCTTCTCATCTCCCATTAGCCTCCATTATCCCTCTCCCTCCGCCCTCCCACCCCCCTCTACCTCGCGTTCCCCCTGATACATTTTTCTCCCTCTCCCTCCACCCTCTCATCCCCCTCCACTTCTTGTTCCCCCTGCTACTCCATTCTCCCTCTCCCTCCACTTCTTGTCCCCCACAACCCTTCTTTGCCTCCCCTCCCACTCCCCGTAGCCCTCCACTTCCTCCCCTCCTCGCTCCCCCGCGACCCTCCCCCTCTCGCAACCCTCTATTTCCTCCCTACCTCCCGACTCCCCTTCTCCCTAGCCCTCATCCCTTCCCCGCAAACTCCCCTCCCCACCATCACCTCCCCCTCCCGCAACCCTTCATTTCCTCCCCGCCTCCTGCCTCCCCTTCTCCCTCTACCTCTACCCTTCCCCGCAGACTCCCCTCCCCGCCCTCACCTCCCCCTAACCCACCTCCCCTAGGTCTACCTCCCCGAGGTTCGACCCTCCCCAGGTTTACCTCCCCCAGGTCCGACCCTCCCCAAGTTGACCTCCCCCAAGTCCGACCTCCCCTGCACACAAATTTTTTTTTCCATAAATGGTTTTTTTACAGCAAGATACACATTTTTATCATAATTGAATTTTTATTGCAAAGTGAAATTTTCACTCCAGAATTGAGTTCTTTTCCAGCATATTTTTTTCAAAAGTCACAATGCATTCTCTCATATCTATTGTGGGAGTTTTTCTCTCTAGCAAGGAGAACTATCCTGAGTGGTCTCGGAAAATAAAGCACACTCTCATTTTTAATGAGTTGTGGAGAGGAATTTGTGAAGGAGAATGAGACAATCCACTGACAAAGCCCACCTCAAACAAGCAGATCACCATTTGGGAAAACAAGATTGCAAGGCCTATGCCTTGATTGCAGCTTTTGTAAATGAAGAGGTGAGTCGCCATATTACACCATTTTCAAATTCCTATGAAGCCTTGAGAAAATTAAAATGTTAGGTCCCTAGATTACTAGTTTAGTCCCTTATTTTTATTAGTGTATCCCCCTTATTGTTATTTTTGTACCCTTGTAACCCCAATATTATTATTATTGTGTCCTTACATTGTTATTGTTAGGTCAGCTAGGATTATATTGTGGGCCCATGGACTCCTATATATAGAAGGAGGTTTTGGTCATTTGTATCATCCAAGAATTGTTCATTTATGTAATGTATTGGAGGTTTCCCCCTCGAAGTGGCTGATTTCTAAGGCGTTGATCTCTCTTTTCTTCTATTTTTGGAGCTTGTTTCATAACATATGGTATCAGAGCTTTGGATTCTAGGGTTTCACTACTCCAAACAGGCCATCGTGGAATTTTCGCAATAATTTTTTTTTCTAAAAAGGTTCAGAAGCTGAAATTTATACAGAGCGAAGCCGAAATCTTGAGGAACCTCCTTTAAAAATTTCAGATCTTGGTTCACAATATTTTCGGAGATATGATCTGGGGAAGTTAGGGTTTTTTTCAGGCTCCCGAATTTCAACTAAAACAGGTCATCGTGGAATTTTCACTATAAATTTTCATATACGAAGTTTCAGAAGATGAAATTTTACAGTACGAATCTGAAATCATGACAAACCTCCTATAAAAATTTGAGATCTTGGTTCGCAATATTTTTGGAGATATGATCTGTGGAAGTTAGGATTGTTTCAAGCTCCCTAATTTCATCTCAAATAGGTGACCGTGGGAAAAACGTCATAACTCTCTCTCTTAGCATCAGATTGGGATCCTGTAAAAAGTGGTCGCAAGTACACAGACTGTAGTTTTCAGTATATCTATTTCAGAGCTGAAGGAGGAAACAGTGACATGTGGCAAGTCATACAATTTTTCTCTACTGAACCAGTCCATAATTAGGTCATCGTGGGAGATTGGGCATAACTTTGTCTTGAAGAATCCAAATCAGGTCAAACCTATGGCATTCGAAAGAAGATTCAGAGGGATACTTCAGGGCTGAATTTTAGATATTGAAGATCTGAAATCACAGAGATAATTCAATTTCAATATCGAGCTCCTCAAAAGAAAGAAAAATGTGTGTATTTTTTTCGAATTACATAAGTCTCGTTTGAAGAAAAAATAGTTTGAATTTATTCCAAGGGCATATTGAAGAATAGATATCAGTATTGGGTTCTAAAATTCCCCCTAAAAAGAATTCAACACTTATTAAGCCTTCAGAAGGCTCTACTATGACTCATGAAGATGAAGAAACACAACATGAAATATCAAAATTACAAGAGCAAGTGCACCAAATTTCGCTATCGCAAAGAGCAAAAAAAAAAAAATGGAAGTTTTGAAGAAAGGCATGGAAACTAAGATGGATGGTTTGAAGAAAGGCATGGAAGCTAATATGAATGGTTTGGAAGCTAAGATGGATGGCATGGAAGCTAAGATGGATGACATGGAAGCTAATATTGATGAAAAAATGAAAGACAACATGGAAAACATGAAGAATGATTTGGAAACGTTGATACAAGAAATGTTTCCTGATGGCGAAAAGATAGTAGAGGAAACTCATGATGAGAACAAAATAAATGTTAATCGTGATTTCATAAACTCTAATGTTTAATGGAAGAACCACCATATTCCAAAGATGGATATGAGGAAGTTTGATGGAAAGGATCCCGTAACATGGATACTACAGATGGAGCAATATTTTGATCTCAATAATGTGCAAAACATACAAAAGGTATGGATGGTGCCACTTTTTCTTGGTTGTGACTTCGAGAAGACCTCGACAAATGTGATCCAGGACGCGTAGTTCCCATTCATGGAGAGGTTATTAAACCGTATAATCAATGTTTTCAAATCAAAATTTACGGATAATTATTAAACAAGGAAAATGTGAGATTTTATATATTAATCTTCGAGCCCTTGGTACATTACAATTACATCTTTCCATAATTGCAGGTGTAAATAATTTATTATATGATTAAATCTGCCCATGTATAATGATCATGAGTTTAATATTATGTGGTATGGCTTTATTTAAAGGTTCATGAGTTAAAAAAAACTATGCCTATGGTGTTATTAACTTAGTGTGTGCGACAAAAATCTAGGTGATTACACTCGCTTCCTTGGCATTACGAGCCTTTCGGTTACCTCATCGGGCTCTCTCAACATGGAGAACGAATGCATGACCAAGGCCAAGGCCAAGCTAAGGAAATAAGTCAAGTGAAGTACATAAAGAAAGCCAAGGAGATAAGTAAGACGTAGATATATGTAATTACGCTTGTATACATATATCTCAAAACTGCCTAGTCCACGTAAGGCACCATCAACCACAAAATCACACCTCGTTTATTGACCAAAATTTTTACATTAAAAAATGAAAAACAAAATATTTTATATTAAAATGAGTTATAAAAAATATAAGTCATAACCAACAATGTATTATGTATTAATTTTTTCTTTTAAATAATGAATTCCATATTAAAATATGGTAGACAATGATAAGTTTACAATTGATATGGAAGTGTGACAACAAATAATAAATACTATTTGGTAAAAAATGGTAAATTTGCAGTAGATAGGAAAGTATAACATAAAATAATAAATTCTATAAATAAGATATGTACTCTGGAATTTTTTCGATATTGAATTTTAAATAGTTTTTACCAATTGAATTCGAATTTGAAGTCGAATTCGAATTTGGTAACTATGCCTTAAACAAATTAATAATAAACTTTATGTTATTCATTTCTACCTATTATGTTAAGCACCACCTTTTTTTAATTACTTTCTTTGGTATCTTGTTATTTGGTTCATAATTTTTTTATTTATGAATGTGCGATATATATATATATATATATATATATATATATATATATATATATGATTGATATTTTATATTATTAAAATATGTGTAGATATACATGGTTGTAGCATTTATCTACCAGAAGATTTTTTTTGTGTATTTCTTGGGTTACTAAGGTTCCGAGAGACCATAAATTTCCTAAATAAATCTTGATCCAAAAATATGTCATAAAAATAGATCTATATTACAAAAGATATTACAAAATCCATTATTATTGTTGAATACAAACCATATATAACGAAGAACTAAAAATATGACATGCAAGAGAATCATTCAAACTCATAAGATGAAATGGGATTTGGGTCTCTGACACTCGATCTTGGAAGTGCAACACTGTCAGAGTCACATTGTAAGTGTCTCTCTACATGGGAAAGCCTTGCATCCAACCTATCTAGGGTGAGGTGTTGGTTCTTCAACATTCTTTTAATGTATTCCATGGAGGAAAAGGAATTATACCTCTCAATTTGTTTTTCCTTTCAAAACCAACACCAACAGAGTTTTCATCTACCAATGCAATGCCACTGAGTTCAAATACGACTTCTTTTGTCCCTTGGTTTGACTAGGGTTGAGAATCCAAGTAGATACATCGTACATAATTACATAATCCAGGTGGGGTTGCATCTCCACCCCATCTTGGGTATCCAAATTGAAAATCTATCTTCTTGTCTCAGCTAGCACAAAATTAAAATATGTAGCAACATAATCCTAGGCGAAAATCCTCGCTCGATGCGCTTATAAAATTTGCTCCCCCCCCCCCAAACCCCTGGCTACAACGCATTCATTTCCTAAGTGGCACGAAGGAAATATAGAGTTCACACGTGTAGTAGTTGTTATAACTTCCACGAACTACAAAGAAATAAGAAAACACACAAACCACAACTCCCCTAGGGCTTCGACACCACCCTACAGATTCATCGCCTAGACTCATCAAATTGACCATTCCACTTGAAGGTTAGCTAGGATTATATTGTGGGCCCATGGACTCTTATATATAGAAGGAGGTTTTGGTCATTTGTATCATCCAAGAATTGTTCATTTATGTAATGTATTGGAGGTTTCCCCCTCGAAGTGGCTAATTTCTAATGCATTGATCTCTCTTTTCTTCTATTTTTGGAGCTTGTTTCAGAACATTTGGTATCAGAACTTTGGATTCTAGGGTTTGCTACTCCAAACATGCCATTGTGGAATTTTTGCAATAAATTTTTTTTCTAAAAAGGTTCAGAAGCTGAAATTTGTACACAACAAATCCGAAATCCTGAGGAACCTCCTTTAAAAATTTCAAATCTTGGTTCGCAATATTTTCGGAGATATGATCTGGGGAAGTTAGGGTTTTTTTAAGCTCCCGAATTTCAACTAAAACAGGTCATCATGGAATTTTTGCTATAACTTTTTGTATACGAAGTATCAGAAGATGAAATTTTTATAGTACGAATCTAAAATCATGAAAAATATCCTGTAAAAATTTTAGTTCTTTGTTCATAATATTTTTGGAGATATGATCTGTGGAAGTTAGGATTGTTTCAGGCTCCCTAATTTCATCTCAAAGAGGTGACCATGGGAAAAATGTTATAACTCTCTCTCTTAGCATCGGATTGGGATCCTGTAAAAAGTGGTCGCAAGTACACGAACTGTAGTTTTCAGTATATCAATTTCAGAACTAAAGGAGGAAACAGTGACACGTGGCAAGTCATACAAGTTTGCTCTACTGAACCAGTCCATAATTAGGTCATTGTGGGATATTGGGCATTACTTTGTCTTGAAGAATCCAAATCAGGTCAAACCTGTGGCATTTGAAAGAAGATTCAGAGGGATACTTCAGGGCTGAATTTCAGATATTGAAGATCCGAAATCACAGAGATAATTCAATTTCAATATCGAGCTCCTCAAAAGAAAGAAAAAGGTGTGTGTTTTTTTCAAATTACATAACTCTCATTTGAAAAAAATATATTTTGAATTTATTCCAAGGGCATATTGAAGAATAGATATCAGTATTGGGTTCTAAAATTCCCCCTAAAAAGAATTAAACACCCATTAAGCCTTCAGAAGGCTCTACTATGACTCATGAAGACGAAGAAACACAACATGAAATATCAAAATTACAAGAGCAAGTGCACTAAATTTCGCTATCGCAAAGAGCAACAAAAAATGAAATGGAAGTTTTGAAGAAAGGCGTGGAAACTAAGATGGATGGTTTGAAGAAAGGCATGGAAGCTAAGATGAATGGTTTGGAAGCTAAGATGGATGACATGGAAGCTAAGATCGATGAAAAAATGAAAGACAACATGGAAAACATGAAGAATGATTTGGAAAAGTTGATACAATAAATGTTTCCTAATGGCGAAAAGATAGTAGAGGAAACTCATGATGAGAACAAAATAAATGTTAATTGTGATTTCATAAACTCTAATGTTGGATGGAAGAACCACCATATTCCAAAGATGAATATGAGGAAGTTTGATGGCAAGGATCACGTAACATGGATACTGTAGATGGAGCAATACATTGAACTCAATAATGTGCAAAACACACAAAATGTACGCATTGCAACTTTACATTTAGAACAAAATACATTTGCATGGTATCGATGGCTTTGCTCCCATAAAAAAATTTTCACTTGGTAAATTTTTACAGAGGAAATGATAGCACATTATGAGGATACAAAAAGCAACACCTTCTTTAGCCAATTAATAAATCTCAAACAAAAGGGTTCAGTGGTGGAGCACATTGAGGACTTCCAAAAATTGAATATAAGGGTAACTGATATTCCAGAGGAACACAGGATTGATGTCTTCATAGGGACTTTAAAGGATAACATCCAACATGAAGCTCACGTTTGGGAACCTGATTTATTTTAAAAGGCATTCAGGTTGGAAAGAAAAATTGAATGTAAAATTATGGCAACAAGGAAGCCTACCACTCACATATATAAAGAAGGAAGTGTTACTACTCCTAGACTTCCACAACCTACAAGGTTGACACCACAAAAATTGGAAGAAAAAAGATAAAAAGGGCTTTGCTACAGTTGTGATAGAAAATACACTAAAGGTCATATGTGTGTTGAGAAGAAACTATTTTACATACATTGTGAAGAGGAAGAAGAAAATGAACAAGAATCTTCAAAAGAAGAGGATATACACTAGGAACCAACCCTAGAAGAGGAAGAAATGATTCTGACCATATCGTATAATGCATTGGCAAGAATTACCACTCCTCAAACTCTTAAGATAGAAGGACATATCAAGAAGAAAAAGGTAATAGTGTTGATTGATTCGGGTAGTACCCATAATTTTATTCATTGTAAGGTATCCAAGGAATTGAATTGTTTCCTATAACCAGCACCAGAATGTCAAGTGATGGTTGCAAATGGAGGAGCTATAAATTTCTCTGGAAAATGTCATAATATCAAGCTAACCATGGGGGAATATGTATTGAATAGTCCAATTCTTTCCATTCCTATGGGAGGTGCTGATGTTGTACTAGGAGTACAATGGTTACAATATTTGGGGACTGTAGCTTTTAATTTTCAAGAACTTTTCTTGAAAAAAATTTCAAAAGGAAAGGAAGTCAAATTACGGGGTATCACAAGGAAGCTAGGAAATATAATAAGCTCTAATGTCATGACAACTCTTCTAAAGAAAGAACAACGAGGCGTAATTGCACAATTATGCTCACTAGGAGTTCCAACATCAAAATAATCTATTTCTGTAGATCCCCAAAAATTCTTGGACAATCATTCCAAGGTGTTTGAAACTCCCAAAGGACTCCCACCTATTCGTGATCACGATCATGCTATTCATTTGTTTCCAGGAAGTGTTCCTCCAAACATCAGGCCTTATAGATATCCTTATGTCTAAAAGAGCGAAATTGAACGTATGATTGTAGAAATGTTAGAGGCTAGTATAATTCAACCTATTCAAAGTTCTTTCTCTGCTCTAGTAGTATTGGTGCACAAGAAGGATGGATCATGGCGCATGTGTTTGAATTATAGGGAGCTCAATAAGCTCACCATTAAATATAAATTTCCCATTCCTGTGATTGATGAATTATTGGATGAATTACATGGGGCAATTTATTTTCCAAGTTGGATCTCCGTTCAGGATATCATCAAATTAGAATGAAGACTGAAGATATTCCAAAAACAGCATTTCGAACTCATGAGGGTCATTATGAATTTTTGGTCATGCCTTTTGGCCTTACCAATGCACCTTCTACATTTCAAGGGTTGATGAATTCCATTTCCAAACCCTTCCTTAGAAAATTTGTGCTAGTATTTTTTGATGATATACTAATCTACAGCAGGTCTTGGAAGGATCATGTTGAACATGTTGACAGGGTGCTCAAACTATTGCAGGAGAAACAATTATATGCAAAAACATCCAAATGTTTCTTTGGAGTACAATAGGTGGAATATATGGGTCATATTGTATCTCACGAGGGTGTTAAGGTAGACCCTAACAAAATTAAAGCCATTAAGGAATGGAAAGTCCCCACAACCATAAAGCAATTGCAAGGATTTCTCGGGTTAACAGGGTATTATCGCAAGTTTGTTAAGAATTATGGGAGAATAGCAGCACCTCTAACAACATTATTGAAGAAAAATGCATTTTCATGGACTCCTGAAGCAACTAAGGCCTTTGAACGTCTTAAAGAGGCAATGTGCCTAGCACCGGTCTTAGCTACACCAGACTTCACAAAAACCTTTATTGTGGAATGCGATGCCTCGGGAAATGGAATTGGTGCAGTTTTAATGCAGGAAGGAAGACCCATTGCTTTTGAAAGTCGTCCAATCAAAGGAAAGTATTTACAGAAACCTATTTATGAGAAGGAAATGTTAGCAATAATACATGCACTAAAGAAATGGCGAACTTACCTAATGGGAAGACACTTCAAGGTAAAAATTGATCATGATAGTCTTAAACACTTTTTGGAACAAATACTATCATCAAAAGAGCAGCAAAAATGGGTCACAAAGATGTTGGGTTATGACTTTGAAATAATCTACAAAAAAGGAAAGCTTAATGTTGTTGCAGATGCACTCTCAAGAAAGAATGAAGAGGAGGAAGCATTGCTTTGTGCCATTTCTATTATCCAACCAGATTGGATAACTGAAGCAAGAGATGAATGGAAGAAGGACAAAGATGTATGGACACTCATTCAAAAGTTGCAGCAAGATCCTAGTACATCTGATACATTTAGTTGGAAAAATGATTCGTTATGGTACAAATATCGCTTATATCTTTGTAAGAATTCCCAACTAAAACAAAATATTCTTTTGGAATTGCACACTTCTCCTTTAGGACACTCAGGATTTTTAAAAACTTACCACAGGGTGAAGAAATAATTTTTTTGGGATGGCCTTAAATCTTATATTCAAAATTTTGTGGCGGAATGTTTGGTTTGCCAACAAAATAAAGTTGGGACAATTAAGACCTCGGGTCTTCTACAACCTTTATCCATTCCAAGTCAATGTTGGGAGGATATTTCAATGGATTTTATCACTGGTTTACCTAAGTCCGAAGGAAAGAGTGTCATCATGGTGGTAATTAATAGACTTACCAAGTATGCACAATTTTGTGCCTTATCTCATCCATTTAAAGTAAGTACAATTGCTACTACATTTATGAACACAATTCAAAAGCTATATGGAAACCCAAAGGTTATTGTGAGCAACAGAGATCCCATTTTTATTGGAAATTTTTGGACAGAGTTATTTTCTTGTTTTGGTACTCAATTAGCTCATAGCTCATCTTATCATCCTCAATCCGATGGTCAAACTGATATAGTGAATAAATGCTTGGAAGGATATCTTCGTTGTTTTATATCCGATAAACAAACACAATGGGTCAAGTGGTTACCTCTCGCTGAATGGTGGTATAACACTTCCTTCCATACTGCAGCAAAAATGACCCCATTTATGGCACTTTATGGATATCATCCACCGTCCATCACATCATCTTTAAGAGAAAATTCTAAGGTTCAAGTAGTTGAAGATCACATCGAGCATCAACAAGAAGTTCTCCAACTCTTTAAGGATAACCTAAATTTGGCACAAAATCGAATGAAACAACAGGCAGATCATCACAGTGACAGAAGTTTTGATGTCGGAGACTGGGTATTTTTACGGCTACAACCATACAAACAAATGTCCCTCAAGCAAGCTAAGAAGCATAATAAATTATCACCAAAGTAGTATGGTCCTTACAAGGTGTTGCAAAATATTGGTACTATGGCATACAAATTGGAGCTTCCTGCTTCTTCGCGAGTGCATCCAATTTTCCATGTTTCATGCTTAAAGAAGGTTATAGGTGAAAATATTCCAGTTCAAACAATATTGCTAGAACTTGATGATGAAGGAAAAATCATATTAGAACCTGAAGTAGTCACGGAAACAAGAACTCGACAGATGTGAAATCGATCAATTTCAGAGTATCTCATCAAGTGGAAGAACTTACCTACTGAAGATTCTACATGGGAGGATGAGAATTTTATACAGAAGCACCCAGAGCTACTCAAGCATTGAGGACAACACTTTTTCGAAGGAGAGGGGCATGTTAGGTCCTTAGATTACTAGTTTAGTCCCTTATTGTTATTAGTGTAGCCCCCTTATTGTAATTGTTGTACCCATGTAATCCCAATAGTTTTATTATTGTGCCCTTACATTGTTATTGTTAGGTCGGCTAGGATTATATTGTGGGCCCATGGACTCCTATATATACAAGGAGGTTTTGGTCATTTGTATCATTCAAGAATTGTTCATTTATGTGATGTATTGGAGGTTTCCCCCTCGAAGTGGTTGATTTCTAAGGCGTTGATCTCTCTTTTCTTCTATTTTTGGATTTGGTTTCATAACAATATTGGGGTTCTTTTCTTCTATTTTTCCAGCAGATTTTTTTTCAAAAGTCACATTGCATTCTCCCATATCTATTGTGGGAGTTTTTCTCTCTGTTAAGGAGAACTATCCTGAGTGGTCTCGGAAAATAAAGCACACTCTCATTTTTAATGAGTTGTGGAGAGGAATTTGTGAAGGAGAATGAGACAATCCACCGACAAAGCCCACCTCAAACAAGGAGATCACCATTTGGGAAAACAAGAATTGCAAGGCCTATGCCTTGATTGCAGATTTTGTAAATGAAGAGGTGAGTCGCCATATTACACCTTTTTCAAATTCCTATTAAGCCTTGAGAAAATTAAAAGAACTCTATGACTCACATTCATAACTTGAAATTTTTCAATTAATGATTAAGATGTTTAGCCTTGAATTGAAAAATGATGACCCTCTTTATTTAGCATCAGAAGTAAGATCTATCATGTATGACATTAAAAATATTGGTGTAGAAGTTGACATACCTCTCATAGCTTATGTTAATGCATTGTATCCCACTTACTCACATTACCTTGAGTCATTGCAAGCAAGTGGAAACCTCGTGAAGATCACCTTTGATTCCCTTGAGAAAAAAAATTCAGAAAGACAGATGGATTTTGGAAAGAAGACAACCCCTCTGTCTTCTAAAGAAGTTCTATGTTTCGCACAGAGAGAATAATCATGCTCAATATTCTTCCAGAGGAAGAGGTGGCCGAAGAGGAAGAGGAAGAATAAATTTCAGAGGAAGGGGGGGCAGACAAACTCAAAGTGGAAAATCTGATCTTCATTTCATATGCTGCAATAAAGATGGGCATGATGCATCTACATGTAAGCTACCTTGGGAAAAAATTGAGCAGCAAAGAAATCAAGAAAAAGGTAAAACTCATGACAGATACAAAGGTAAAGTGCCTGAATCCGCTCATTATGTTGTAGCACATTGTAACATTGGTGTAACTGAAGACTTGTTTGATACTTCACTTACTTCTTGGAGAAATGATTAGTTGCTAGATTCAGGAGAAACATGTCACATGAATTTTTCGAAAATATTTTTTTGAATAATTTACTGACAAGGTTGATGGAGCAATATACTTTGCAGAAAAATCTAAACTTAAGCCAGCAGGGCTTGGCACAATCAGGCTTAAGTTGCCTGGTCTTCCAGATCATCTTCTACATGAGGTTCTATACCTCCCTGAGTTGAGGAGAAACTTGTTGTCCTTGGTCCACATCCGCCAGCAAGGACACTCCATTCACATGTTTGATGGCAAGGTTGAGGTAAGAAAATCATCAGATCGCTCACTTGTCATGAAGGGAATAGAATGAACAAGGTACCTATGCTCATGCACAAAACTTTGCATTCGGCTCTCATCATGATGAAGGTACGTTCCCATCAAGTATTTTATGGCATGCTAGATTTGGACACTTAAACTATGACAACCTTCGATTGTTGAAGAAAAATGGTGTTACTGGATTGCATACAATTCCTAGGAAACTTAAGCAATGTGATGCTTGTATTCTAGGAAAGCATAGCAAATAGTCCTTTCATGATTCACATTCCAAAGCACATAGAAAACTTGAGCTTATTCATTCAGATTTATGTGGCCCCATGCCTCTTGCTTCTACAAATGGAAATAAATATATGATGACATTTATTGATGATTACACCAAAATGTGTTGGGTTTACTTATTGAAGAACAAATATGATGCTTTTCAAACATTCAAGAATTTTCATGCATGGATTGAAAATGATGCACAAACTCATATTGGCTCTTTGCGAACTGATAATGGAAAATAATACACTTCAAATGAATTTGAAAACTATCTTCGTCAACATGGGATCAAACATCAAAAACTATGCCCTATAATCCTCAACAGAACGATGTAGCTGAAAGAATGAACAGGACAATTTTAGATATGGTTCGCTCCATGATGTTTTTTAAGAATGTAAAATTGATGTTTGGGGCTAATGCAGTTCTATGTGCTATGCACATAAAGAATATGTGTCCTTCTAATTCTATCAGAAATAAAACTCCTTTTGAAATGTGGCATGGCCACATTCTTTCGGTAAAGCATTTCAGGGTCTTTGGTTCCACCTGTTATGCTTTGATACATAAGGTACAAATAAATAAACTTGGTGCTATAAGTCGAAAATGTGTCTTCTTTGGGTATTCCAATACCTCCAAAGGATATCGTCTCTGTGATGAAGTCAATAAGAAGTTTGTATTATCTAGAGATGTCATATTCCTTGAATCTTCCAAGACTAACAATGTTGTTGAGCGGAAACTTGATCGCTTGGATATATTCACACATGCAAAGTCATTTCAAGAATTTGATAATCAGATTCCACATCTTGAAGGGGGGATTCCTATATTGAATCAATATATGGAATCATCTTCTGAAGCACTCTCTCCCCCACATGAAGAACCAACCATGGATGACACCTTGAATGATGTGATTGACAGAAATGGGAGATTCAATTTCGATTCAATCCCAACTCAGTAAAATGAGAAGCCTGGGCCATCTCAGAAAGGTCCCCCAAAATGGCTGACAAAGACACTAGAAAATGTTCATCCCGATGAGTTTGAAAAGAGAGGAACAAGAAGTTCCACCAAGAAAAATGGAGTTGACTTAGATAATTCTGATTCACCTATTGATATGGATATTGCTTATAATTGTGAACTGAATTTGTCTACAGATCTTGAATGTAATATTCCAAATTTTGTGGAATATTAATTTTTTCCATTTTCACCTAGGAGATGAATAAAATGGGTAGGAGACCCATTCATTTCATGAATAAAGGATAAAAAATCCTCTCAGTGTGAAAGAGGATCACTTATAGAGCTGGATTTCACACCTCCATGTGTGAAAAGGGACTTTTGCAAGAGGCTAGGTCAAGTTTGACCAAGTCAAACTGTGCAGTGCTAGGAGTTGGAAAGGTATCTTGTGGGCCAGCGCAATGGAAAAGGAGGGGAGGTTTTCTTGAGGAGAAAGCTAACATGAGTGGGACCCATGGAGAGGGAGCTCTCATTGTTTAAAAGGAGGGCAAGGTAGCCATTGTGAATCATGTTGAGTATTATTCATCTCTAGTCTTTTAGACTTGTTGCAATCTCTTGCTACTTAGCAAGAATTGCCCAAGAAATTCCTGTTTAGGATTTCCCCTCCTTCTTGAGTAGCTCTTGGAGGATTGCACTCCATTCCCCATATTCAGACATTGAGGTCAAGTATCATCCTTCTTCATCAGCGCAGTTTCAGCTGGATATTGTGTAGTGTTGCTGGGTGTTGCTGGGAAGGTTTTCTACAACACCATCCTTGGCTAGTTTTTCAAAGGAAGGAGTTTCCATCCCTTTGGGAGATCAGAAAAGGAGGTTCATGAGTAGATTCCACCATATTTTGCACCAGGCCAACCACTTACCATCATTGGTAGCGCATTCCCTCTCTTAGACAGTGTTATTCTTGGAGAGCATTTGTTGTGAGGGATTAGCAAATAGTTTGGAGGGCGAGATCTTAGGTGAAGGGATCAGCCTTTCACTTCAGATTTCCATTGGAGGAGGGTTCTTCATTTGATTCAGCCATTTCATCCTTCTCCATCTATTTCCAGTTCTTGAGTTGCATTTGCTACTGCAACTCCGGCATTTTTGTACTTTTCCATTTTTTCTTGTATTCCAGCCAATCCTTCTAGAGGATTGATGTATTGTATTTTCAGGGTTGAGATCATGCTCCCCCACTTTATTTGAGCTTTATATTGTCATATCTTTGTATCATTATCATTTTATGCAACTGTGCCTTTATAAACAGCGCAGTCATAGCCTAGGGCTTATTTCATATAGCAGTGTTCTTCACAGTTATCATGCATGTAATGAGAGGCTTGTATTGTATTGTATTGATTGAATGACTAATTCCTCAAGTCATTGCATTCCTTTTGCTACTGTAATAATATATGTTGGTTGTTTACATCTTCTCACAAGCAAGCTCTTGAAAATAACGTTGAGAATCCATTGTATGTTCATACATTGTTTCTGCCCCATTTCTTGGGCAATTTCTAAAGGGAACTAGGTGTACGAGGCTTGTCTCACCACCCTAGGAGGATTTCTTTGGTCCAAAATCTTGGATTTTGGTCTTAGACACATTGGTCTAAGGGATCCAGGTCTTGGTACCAAATCTTGCTGCCTCCATCTCTGGAAAATGCGTTTTCCATCCATGGATTGCTAACTATTCCTAAAAAGGGATATTACAGTGGTATCAGAGTACCTTTCTTGGCTCATCCTGTGGCCTTCAAGCCCAAGAAAGAAGAAGAAGAAGATGATGAAGCAGATGAGCTTGATCTCATCTATTTTCAGAACAAAGAAGAGCCTCCCCAAGGAGGAGAAGCAAAGAGAAGAAGAGGAAGGTCCATGCACTTCCTATTCTCAAAAGGAAAACAAGCATGAGAGATGCTTGGATCATCAGGTTCTAGATCAATACCTGAGTGAGTATAAATCCCATTCTGCAGCATTCTTGGGAGCTACAATGTTCCCACATTTTATTCAGCAGAAGGAGGAGAGAAGGCCCTATGGAAAGAGATAAATCAAAGGCAATAGATTTCTATTGTCTACATTTGATGGGAACACTTCAGCTAGAGCTTGGGTGAAAAATTTGGAGGCATTTTTCTTGCTACATCCAGTGGCAGAGAAAGAAGCAGTAGAGATTGTAGTGCTGCACATGGAGGATGAAGCCTCTATTTGGTGGTTCAAACCCTTGGTCCACTCAAGGGTGAGCTCTTTTGCAGACTTTTCTCAAAGGTTGATCCAAACCTTTGATGGAGAGAGGACAAAGGAAGAGAAATCCATTCCCCCATGGGAGGATAATTGCACCAAAGCTGCTACAGCTTTGGAGGAGCAGGCTTCTACATCTATGGATGAGGCAGCCATTGCATTGGAAGAGACAACTACTGCAGCCACACAAGAAGATCCCAAGATCCACCAAGGTATGAGTGAAGTTCCACTTTTCATTTCAGCAAAAAATTTAAGAGAATGTGGAAACTCACATGTGGAGGTCCAAGGATCTACACACTTTGCTATTTTATAGCACCATGATTGCACTGCGCTGTGCAATGGGTTCAAAGAGGAGATAGACCCTCATCCTCATGCACTATTGACGAGTCTCATTCAGCCCTTGATTTTGGTATGTGAACCATTGGAGGATGAAACAAACCATGGCGCCTTCATGATAAACAAGGGAACAAATTTTAAAACGGAGGTTGAGGCAGCTGCTACTCTATGGGAGGAATTGGCAGCGCTGCTAAACATTGATGGAGAGGAGAGGTTAACTCCATCACATTTTAATCCTCATGGATTCAATACAGTCATAGGTGAGAGGTCTCCTTTAGGAGGTCTACAAGGAGTTGCATTCCAATCTTCCATGGAATGCAAGAGATGATTTGGTTTGGGAGGATGGTAGCCCTCATGGGAGGAGTACCAAAGGAGGAAGAAGGAGAATAAATCCACAAGGAGCTGAGTGGGTGTGGATGAGGAGCAAGAGGCTGATTTTCCACTTGCAAATATATGATACCGGGCAGCAAGAGGCTTGGCTGCGTTGGCTCCTCTTGAAGGAGTTTGGCCATCACTTGGTGTATCCTCTTTTAAGAAGGATGGGAGTGGAAAAGAGGTGGTAGGATGTTTACATCATTGAGCAGCAGAGAGTAGGGATACATGGAGCTGATATGGCATATATATCAGTCATGATACCTTCATCACATGAGTTACATGATGTGAGCATGAGGAGGCAGCAAGCACTTGGATTGCTTGAACTATCTTGGAGAGAGCACAAGCAGATTTGCTCTCATATGATGTATGGTGTTGCAGGAGTAGAGGAGGACACTCTCATAGTGAAAAAGGATTACTCCTTGGCTTGGACTGAGCAGGAGGCATTTCCATCTTGGGAGAAGCTTCATATTTGCAGCAGCATCACCATAGGTGTTCTTGACAAGGAGCATGTCAAGAGACAAAGATTGGCATGGATAAGAGCCTTTTTGCATGAGCTCACAGTGCTAACACTTGGGAGCAGATTCACATACATGGATCCATCTATCATCTTACTTCCAGCTTATGGTAAGAGCCTTGTGTTTACATTTTCTGATTTACATACTCTTATCATTATGTTGCAGTGCATGGCTCCTCAAAGGGGCAGATTTTTCATGTTGCTCCATGAGCAAAGTTGGGCCAAACCATATGATGGAGATAGCCATCTTTTATGTGGCCTTGGGCAAAGGTTTTCTCATTACATGTATGTTCAGCAAATTCATTTACTTGACCATGTATTAAGAAACATTTTGCCATGTAAAATTCTGAAACAACAGTTTGAAAGACTGCGTTGTTGCTACTTGGGAGACTATTGGTACCATCAAGCACCATGTAAAACCATCAGTACTTCCTCTATTTTGATGAGGAGCATGTTTCCAATTGCTGATATTGTCCATATTATTATTGGGAGCATGATTGGTGAATTAACACATGAGTGAATGTGTCTTTGAGGGGAGATGATCCCCATAGTTTATGCATTGCATGTTCTAGTGGGAACATGAGGGGAGCCATGGCCACCATAGCCACCTATTTGCCTTCTTTTGAGGTGGGCCATGAATTTGATGATGCTATCCATCCATTTTATGTATATGGGCATGTGTTTGATTGTGTACTGTTGATTCACTCATCTATTTACTATTCAGTAGTAGAGGTGATATTTTCTGTACAATGCTTGCCATGTTATTTTCTGCAGTTGCAATGGATGAGGTTACGTTGTAACCCTATGAGACAATGTTTGTACTTTGTTTCATATCATATAACCTACAGCAAACATGTAATTGGGGTATTCTATGATGATCATGTCCTACTCATCATGGATGAAATGTCTTGGGCCAGCCGGATTATCATTGATGGAGGAGAGATCCTTGGAGAATTTCTCTTCATTTTGCCACTTGAGGGCAATATTTTTGCAGCCCATGATCAGCACACACTCTACACTTATCACAAGTGGAGAGAAGGAAAACATGGGGCAATCTATGAGGCTTTCCATATTCAGATTTTCATCCCACCTTCATTTCCGGAGCTCAAGGTGGAGGGATATTTCTATGAGTTGCCATGTTGGGAGGCAGCTTATGTTGTATGGATGATTGCTTGGGGATGGGAGATTCATATGGGGATGATGAGTCCCATTTTATATCAGATCTCATGCCTCAATGAGGCCCTTAGACAACCCATTGTTTCCTTCATGGATATTTGTTTCTACATGATAGCCATTTGGGGATGTTCACCAAAAGCTAGACTGCATATGTTGGAGGGACAACTTGGATACTTAATTGATGATATGGCATCCTTTTCTTGGAGAAGTTTATCATGCATGGATGCTACAGGGAAAATAAAGGGAAATAAATCAGTCTATCCTTGTACTTGCTTGAGGACAAGCAATCTTTGGGAGGGGAGGACTGTAATATTCCAAATTTTGTGGAATATTAATTTTTGCCATTTTCACCTAGGAGATGAATAAAATGGGTAGGAGACCCATTCATTTCATGAATAAAGGATAAAAAATCCTCTCAGTGTGAAATAGGATCACTTATAGAGCTGGATTTCACACCTCCATGTGTGAAAAGGGACTTTTGCAAGAGGCTAGGTCAAGTTTGACCAAGTCAAACTGCGCAGTGGTAGGAGTTGGAAAGGTATCTTGTGGGCCAGCGTAGTGGAAAAGGAGGGAAGGTTTTCTTGAGAAGGAAGCTAACATGAGTGGGACCCATGGAGAGGGAGCTCTAATTGTTTAAAAGGAGGCCAAGGTAGCCATTGTGAATCATGTTGAGTATTATTCATCTCTGGTCTTTTAGACTTGCTGAAATCTCTTGCTTCTTAGCAAGAATTGCCTGGGAAATTCCTGTTTAGGATTTCCCCTCCTTCTTGAGTAGCTCTTGGAGGATTGCACTCCATTCCCAATATTCAGACATTGAGGTCAAGTATCATCCTTCTTCATCAGCGCAGTTTCAGCTGGAGATTGTGCAGTGTTGCTAGGTATTGTTCGGAAGGTTTTCTACAGCACCATCCTTGGTTAATTTTTCAAAGGAAGAAGTTTCCATCCCTTTGGGAGATCAGAAAAGGAGGTTCATGAGAATATTCCACCATATTTGGCACCAAGCCAACCACTTACCATCATTGGCAGCGCAGTCCCTCTCTTAGACAACATTATTCTTGGAGAGAATTTGCTGTGAGGGATTAGCAGATAGTTTGGAGGGTGAGATATTAGGTGAAGGGATCAGCCTTTCACTTCAGATTTCCATTGGAGGAGGTTTCTTCATTTGATGCAGACATTTCAGCCTTCTCGATCTATTTCTAGTTCTTGATTTGCAGCTGCTACTGCAACTCCGGAATTTTTGTACTTTGCCATTTTTGCTTATATTCCAGCCAATCCTTCTAGAGGATTGATGTATTGTATTTCAAGGGGTTGAGATCATGCTCCCCCACTTTATTTGAGCTTTATATTTTCATATATTTGTATCATTATCATTTTATGCAACAGTGCCTATATAAAAAGCGCAAACATAGCCTAGGGCTTATTTCATATAGCAATGTTCTTCACATTTATCATGCATGTAATGAGAGGCTTGTACTGTATTGATTGAATGACTGATTCCTCAAGTCATTGCATTCATTTTGCTGTTGTAATCATATATGTTAGTTGTTTACATCTTCTCACAAGCAAGCTCTTGAAAATAACGTTGAGAATCCATTGTATGTTCATACATTGTTGCGGCCCCATTCCTTGGGAAATTTCTGAAGGGAACTAGGTGTGGGAGGCTTGTCTCACCACCCTAGGAGGATTTCTTTGGTCCCAACTCTTGAATTTTGGTCTTAGACACATTGGTCTAAGGGATCCAGGTCTTGGTATCAAATCATGCTGCCTCCATCTCTGGAAAATGCGTTTTCCAACCATGGATTTCTAGCTATTCCTAAAAAGAGATATTACATTGAACCAACTTCCTTCAAATAAGTTGCTTGTCATGATGAATGGAATGAAGCGATGTAAAATGAGTATGATTCCTTGATAAAGAATGGCACTTGGAAGTTGGTTGATCCTCCATTGGGAACCAAACCAATTGGCTGCAAGTGGGTCTACAAGAAAAATTACAAAGCGGATGGCTCACTTGACAAGCACAAAGTCAAGCTTGTGACAAAAGGTTTTACACAGAAAGAAGGGGTCGATTATGAGGAAATTTTTTCCCCCATAGCAAAATGGGCCACAATCCGGACACTCTTTTTTGGCAACTCAGAAGGGTTGGAAATTCCATCAGATGGATGTAAAAACCACCTTTTTGAATGAAGATCTAAAGGAGAAGGTTTTTATGTCCCAACCAGAAGGATTTGTTGTGAAGGGCCAAGAACACAAAGTATGCAAGCTTATAAAATCCTTGTATTGCCTCAAGCAAGCACCGCGAGCCTGGTATTAGAAATTAACTGAGCATCTTCTGAAACTTACTTCAAACATTTTGATCTTGATGATGCAACTTTGTTTGTTAAGAAAGTTTGGAAAACAGTTGTATATCTTGTGGTGTATGTAGATGATATGTTGATGACAAGGAACAATGAGAGTTATATTGCATCCATAAATAAGGAATTGAAGAAAGGTTTTGAAATGACTGATTTAGGCTATGTTTGCTAATATCTTAGTATTGAAGTAACTCAACATCCTAAATTTATATTCCTTTCTCAAAAGAAGTACATTGGAGATATTTTGAATAAGTTTTGCATGGACGAATGCAATCATTTGACCACTCCAATGGAACAAAACCTGAAGCTCACATCCATTGAAGGGAAGGAATTTGAGGATGCAACGAAGTATAGATAGCTTGTAGGAAGTCTCATCTACCTGACTACTACCAAACTAGACATCTCATTTGTTGTTGGAATCCTTTCCACGTTTATGCAAAAACCTAGTGAAGGACATTGGTTTGTTGCAAAAAGAGTTCTAATGTACTTGAAGGGGACTCAAGAGTTTGGACTCAAATATACACAGGTGGGCGACTTCAACTTGATTGGATACTCGGATTCAGACTTTGATGGAGACAAATAAACTGGGATATCTACTTTAGGTTATACTATGAGTCTTGGATCAGGAGTTGTCTCCTGGAGATCATGCAAATAGTCAGTTCCAGCAGATTCAACAACTGAGGCAGAATATGTGGTAGCAAATGAAGCGACAAAGGAAATTTTGTGGCTCAGGAAAATCTTGGAATATTTGCATATGAAACAAATGCATTCAACTACACCCATGGTCGACAACACTTCTGCAATAAAGTTGGCAAAGAACCCAAAGTTCCATGATCGAACAAAGCACATCAATACAAAATACCATCTAATTCGACATCATGCTGAGGTCAAAACTATCCATCTACATCATTGTTCCACAAATGAGCAGACTTCAGACATCTTCACCAAATTGCTTGGAAGAGAAAAGTTTGAAAAATTCATAACGATGCTTGGACTCACCAACATCCCTTCAGATTAAGGGGGGGATGTTGATGCCTAATCCTAAGGGATTGGGTGAAATTGTATAATAATGTAAATTATGAAACAAGGAAGTCTAAGAGACATTGGGAAATGAATCCCAACACTCTCACCTCCATGTTGATGCAGCCAAAAGGCCGCTTGACCCACATATGTAGAAACTTTAATGATTCTGCCCATTCCCAAGATGCAATACTCGTAAAAGAGTATTCACTTCAAATTAATTTCATCTATGCGCAGAACTTGCTTCACGTTAACCGAGGCCCTCCCCTCCAGTTATGGTCCTACACAAATGGTGACCAATCACGGCTCTTCGCACCTTTTATAATTTTCCTCCCCGCAGATTTACCACTCAATGATCTTCGAGATATTGTGATGTAACTTCCACCATTGATCTACGTTGAATCCAACGGTCTTGATATACCTATTTGCACATTGTAGAACTTATCATTTCCCACTTTGCAAAATATAACATTTTGCATGTCGTGCCTTCTAAGTCCCTTGGTTAACCTTTATACCATATCACATGTGATATGTGATATTCGCATGGACTCTGCCAACACGTGGCTCCTCTTCATCGCATCGCAACTTTCAATACTTACCGCATCGCAACTTAAATCATTTACCTTGTGATGTGCTTAACAATAAACACTAAAACTGCCGAACTGCGATATGCGCTAATGCGCTATGCCGACACGTGGCTCTTCCCTTTATCGCATCACAAATTATCTTGTTTAACTTGTGAATTCATTAACACCTAAA
>CM076571.1:547291695-547653436 GCA_034641835.2 Pinus albicaulis
ATTTTGTTTGCGATTATAAGGCACAATTGTTTGATGTTTGGTCCCATGTTGGCCAAGATAATTTTCAAATTCATTTGAAGTATATTCTTTTCCATTATCAGTATGAATAGAGCCAATATGAGATTGTGTATCATTTTCAATCAATGCATGAAATTTCTTAAGTGTTTCAAATTCTTCAAATTTTTTCTTCAATATGGTTAGATGCTTTTGAAAATGAACATCATTTATTTAGTGTATCTATGTTATCCAATTTAAAAGAGTTTCTGCATAAATTTTGGTTCTCTAACTTTGGGGCATGCATTTAGGGGAAGTTTATTTAATGTGTTTTCTAATGTGGGGATCATCAATGTGTGACCCTCTTGCTGAGAATATGTTCCCACTAGAAAATACACCCACTTCTAGAATTTATGAATTGATCAGGAAATCTTCTAGAAAGCATTATGCAAGTTTCTACATAGATATTGGCTATAGCTATGTATTGTGTTAATGTCTGCACTGTATTGTTTTATGTTTTAATAAGATTAACACTTGCACTATGCATGATGTACTACACATTATATTTTGGCAAAGGCTTTTAAATATAGTTATGAAGAAACACCTAGATCTTGGTTAAATTTTGTTGTTAGTAAGTATGACATATGACATCTCCTTACTTTGAATTTGAAATAATTAGTGCCTTGCCAGCACAAAATTGTAATTAATTATGTCAAATGGAACAATACTTGTTATAAATTCATATTCATAATATTTTGGAGTTGCCACTGTATGAAATGGTAAGTATGAAATCACTAAGAGGTGCAATGGGGAGAGCATTAATAGGGCCATAAAAATCAAAGTATAACATGTTCCAAATAGAACATAGTGAATTAGATGAAACTTTATGCATGTTCCTAATAGAGATTTGGCTTCTAATAACAAAGCAATGATTAAAAATCATCATCATGAGTTATTGTTGTCTCGTGCCAAATTTATGAATGCAAATATTGAAAGGGTGTGTAATGATTATGGTTGCTTGTAAAGAATGTATTGCTCTATATCCTTTTATCTGGTAAAGATTCTACCATATATCGATTTGTGTAGTGTTTTCCCTCTTCACTTTTCTAAACACTAACAACAAGCCTATCCATTATTTAATATGTTTCTTTTGGTTGGAAAATTATATGTAAATATTGATTAATATTTTCCTAAATAAAAATAATAGAGTTTATATGACTTTGGCACATAGTATGTAGGTCCTTAATTGTTTGGATGATACAAGTATGGGCTAACATACCACATAAGATTCCATTAATGCATTCTCCTCAATTTATTTCAATATGATGAAGAGACAAAGGAGAGTATTTTGAGAGGTATCCCCAAGAATTGTAGTGCCAACCCACAAAAAGTAGGTTACCCAAGAGATGCATGATTGTCATTATCACAATGCAAGGAACTCCAAAAATTATTCAAGGTGAAAAAATTTAGGAATTTTACTCATGGACTATATATTAAGGTTTTTAGGGTCCTCAAGTTCCACCTTTATGAATATAGACATTGAATATATATTGTGAATCCAAAATTCATAAAAGCTACCCAATGAAAGATAAGCTTTTATTCATTTGGACTAAAGCTAACTCACTTGATATCAACTCACAAGTAGTTGATATTTCGTAATATGTAGCCCTTTCCACAATGAATGTTGAAGACCTGCCATGAAATTAAATATGAATTGATGCACAACAATTCTAAAAAAATCCATAGTTTCGGTTATTTTTGGGCATCTTATTATTGGCTAAGGATGGTTTATAGTAATAGGCATTGTTAGACCCAAATTTTTTTAGCCAATATTTGCTCAAGGATGGAGTTTTGGGATTCTCTCAATTTATTGGATATTTGACAAAGAGAAATGGCCTTACCTTCTCCAAGATGGAGGAACTCTTGGAGTGGACTAACCATGCCAATACTACACATAGAGGCGTTTTAAGACATTATTTTGAGATGAAATAATGAGTTCATCTCAACTTGTCTTTTTCTATTCTTATTAATTTTAATTAATATTTAATTAATTTCTTTTGTGTCTATCACGACATAACCTTTCTTTTGTCTCTATCACAACATAACCCTCTTTTTTTTTTCTCAGTAAAAATTTTGTTTTTCACTCAGGAATTTCCCATTTTCCTCAGAAAGCCATCAATGGTGTGCGACAGAGGCATTTTCCATTTTTTTCAGAGAGATGTCAACGGTGCGTGGCTAGGGAATTTTCCATTTTACTCAAAGTGTCGTTAATGGTGCGTGACTGGGGCATTTCCCATTTTTATCCTACTTCCGTCAATGGTGCATTTCCAGGACATTTCCCATTTTCCTTAGAGAGCTCATGTATTCTAATGATGAGTATTATGGCACAAAAAATATTCATTTATTCTCACGACCCCATCAATATTTCCTTGACATGAAACTAAATTTTTAAGCTTAGAAATATCATTGCTAGATAACAATATTTTCTTCCTATAATAGGACCACTAGCATGCCTGTGAAGATCTAAAAATTTTCATGAATTTTGAGGGGTGACAATATACATCTTAAAACTCACCTCCACAGAGTAAAAACGCAATCCCTTGAATGAAAATAACCTCTAAATCATTGTTGTTAAATATCATGAGAGATAATTTCCATTTACATTGTCATATAAATAATAAAATCACCTAAAGTGTTCACATATCGAAAATTTCTTTGTGCCCTCAACTGCTCTAAAACTAAAAAAATCTTGGGAACATTTTCAATGCTCTCATCTCTACATATTACATATTGCAGACGCTTTATAACAGTAGTTGTTAAGATACTTTGTCCCCAATCCATTCCCACATCGACCCTCAACCCATGTGCTTATTTCAAGGCTTGTTGATGACGTGATTTTGTGAGATGGATTGAAAATGCCAGTCATAGTCAGTCATAGTGAGTGCATTAAGTGAAATTGAGCATCCCTATAAAAGGGAGGATAAATGGACCTGAAATCCTAAATATTTAATTGATTTCTTGAATCAACCCTCTTGATCTCGAAACTATTGCTACCTATATTGAATATTTCCCTCCAAATTTATTGCGATATTCAAATCACACCCATTTCTCTTCAAGCTCCATAGCGGAGTATCACTCCAGCCAATAATAAAATCCACATGAACTAGTAAATAAACATGTGCTCTTTTGGCTAGAGTGGTTGCCTATTTGCAATGTGATGATGTTTATATCCATCAAATATTTATGTAGCTACACCGTTAATAGGATTTGAGGCCTTCGATATCCTGTCTTATAGCTACAACAATTTGAACAACTATTTTTATCCATACAATTTCCTCTATTACATTTTCACTTTATACTTTCTTGAAAACCCTATGGAGGTCAACCTGGGCTTGTTATCCAATGCTATGTATTAAATTCATAAAACTCAAAATTATTGTATGTATATTGGGATGTAAAGAAAGAGAGTTGTTGCAAATATCAATTCCATTATCCTCTCCCTAAAAAATATTTTCACAAAGTCTAGACAAATTGTGACCAAGAAACCCAGTATTGATCCAAGGTTTAGTGGTCCTAGCTGGAAGCTTTTACCAATGAATACTAGATTATACACCATACCATCAATAATCTATACTACGATGCATTTATTCTAAGTTGACATTGTAAGAACTTTCCCATAAATGTAATATGTCTTCATTATCCAAATTAAACCCCATGAGCCACATGACTATTTTTAGGTCTTCAACGTGTGGTACAATAGTGAAAATATTTGCATTCCATAAGTACTTCTACTTTTTCTTGTTTCAAAAAATTTCTTTCTCAAATGTCTAGTTTGGAGAAAAAACATTCCCATGGTTTCCCACAATGAGTGTCACCCATGTAAATTGAATATTTTGGATTTTCCTCAATGTCACAACAAATAATAACCCAATTTGTATCACCCACCAAAGGATATTTCCAAATAGAATGACAATTAATGAGTCCAAGGAAAGGAGAATTTTCATTATATACTCCTATTTCTCGATCTATATGAACTCATACAACCACACATGGATAACTTATATGCATTACATTGGAGAATATTGAATCATAATTGAGTGATTCATCCCCAACTAATACTCTACTTTCTATCTCCCTTGAGAGGATAGTAACTAAAGTGGCCAATTCATTAAATATAGATGATAATATTGAACTCAATTTCTGCACCCAAAATGACCGCCATTACCCTCACCCAAATGGTCCAAAATTTCACTAGAGGCACCAAAACACGCTTATATTCATGATCATTGGAGGTGGTTACTTTAGTAACCCGATTTATGATGTATAGTTACGAAAATGGGGCTATTTGTTTATTAATTTGGGATTGATCTCTTCTTTATATTTGCAAGAATCAAGCAAGAGGTACATAGTCAAGATAAATGTTACATAGGAAGCTCAAAAAGGAGCATCATGAATCATGTAAATGAGACTTGAGCCTAGATGGGGAGGTTATCATTAAAAATTCCCAACCATTTTTTTTTTCTTTCTACACTAAATCTCTAAATCTCCTCTATTACCAACTCTCATCTGCTTTCCCCCAAGAGTTGGTTTCAACTCTTTATTAGTCTTGAATAGGCAGCATGGTCTGACACTTCTAGGATGTTCTAAAATAGGGGTACATATGTTGGTTTACAACCACTCATGGTCTACCTTACTCAATACGAACTCATGACAAAGAATTCCTCATCCAGAGAAATAAAAAACTTATCATGTTAGCTTGTGGGTTAGCCAAATTAATGTGCATAATTTATGCACTTCACTCAAAATGGTACAAAAATCATAAGAATTGGGCATGGTGAGGGGTGATTTGATCAGGAGCTCAAATCTGAGCTTGGGAAAAAGCTCAAAAATGAAAGTGCTCAAATTGATTTGGAACCAGAGCGACGGGATAGGCCTCGGTGATATGATCCCAACGTCGCGAATGGAACTGGAAACCGACGCTGTATGAAGAAGTTATTCAACTTTGAAGTTCTTCAATTTCAGTAAAAAAATGGCCAATTTGACTTTATAAAAATATTTTATTAAAAAAAAAAATATTCCACAGAATATTCCGTGGAATATTCCATAGAATATTCTGTAGAATATTCCACAGACGACCAATGAAAGAGCGCCACGTGGCCAGCCCGGAGGCCGCCACATGGCCCCAAGGCGGAATGGAATGAAGTTGCATTTGCGTTCAAAATTATATGTTGGACGCGGCAGGATTCGATCCTGGGTCGGCGGGATGATAACACAAAGGCCCGACCGTTGGACCATGTCATTTTTTCTCATTATCTAATGAAACGAACGTTTATTTAAACGTTGTTATTGTTTGGGCGGGGCTCGAAACTGTGGGTCATGGTCACACGACGCAGCGCTCGGAGCGGAGTTCGAATTAATATATGGTTTTAAAACTTAACAAACACCGCGTTCAACTCAAAGTCTTCTGAACTGTGCGGTCCCATGGGGCTTATCCGCCAGCCCTCCATTTCGGCGGACCCCTCAAATTTAGCAACCGCTCCATTTTTGTTGAGCTATCTGGCAGTTAGCCAGACTTAGCTAGAGGGAATCTAGGCAAACTTCAGTTAGCCATAACTTTGGCTAGGAAAGGCCTTTTGAAGTGAATTGTTTTTTGATTTTGGGGCTCTTTGACATTATGGACTCAATGGCATAGGTTTCAGAGCCATTGGAGCTCATTTTCAGCCTGTTTAACTTCAGAGAAATTTTTGGAGCCACTAGGGCCATTTTGGGTTTGGAGCTATTTTGAGTTGTGGTTATCATTTTGAGGTCAAACAAAGCTCTATTTCAGATAATTTTGACCTTATGAATCCATTGGAGGAGGTTTCAGAGGCATTTGAGGACTTATACAGCCCAAAAATTTGCAGAGAAGTTCAAAGCACCAGCAGGACATTGATAAAGAAATCACTGTTTATGGTAATCTTTCACTGTTTAGTGAATTTGAAAAGGCATTATTAGCTTTTTCCTGCCTTCTGAATTAGTTTATATATTCAGATTTGTCTATTGAGACACTTATAATCTTGTATTGCATTTGAGAGCTTTTAATACAAGAGGACAAGCCCATTTTGGGAGGTTTGATCCAGGAGATGTAGCCCAAGAGTTGGGGTGAACTCCTATATCATATTGCTATTGTGTTTTGATATTATATTGCTGAATATTGTTGCTGATATCCATGTTAAGTTTCAGCAAAAACAATTACACTTATGATACATAAACAGTGAAAAGACATACACCATTTGCAAGCTAAATTTCTGCATAACTTCAAGTTTAAAGCAAGATCATTTTAATCAAATCTGAGTGTTTACTTCTATTATTTCTTTAGGAAGAGTCTGTAAGAGGGCCAGGTATCCTCTGGATTCATCCTTTCTTTGAAAGGTGAAATATCTGGTGAATGCCCCTACAGTCTATCTCTGTATTAGAAATATGAAGTTCTCACATTTTCAGATTTCAACTTAGAGTATTTTTGCACTCATTTACATTATTGAAAATGGATACCTTGCACCCTTTTCAAGTACCTTCAATTTTCAGATCAGATGGTATTAGAGCAGGTTTTTGCTGTTTATATGCTCTAGGAAAAGTTATATAAAATATAGAAAGAGCTTGAAGCAAGCTAGGAAGCCTTCAAACCGCTTTTGTTATACAATTGCGTAGTAGATAAATGCTACTTCAGTCAATCTCTGGTTTAGTTTATATTTTGAGCATTTGTGCAATCAACCTTGACTTTTTTATTGTGTGCATGAGTTTGCTTGAGATCATTTTTGGATAGCTGGTGTTAACCCTCTCCAAGAGTTGAAGGCATTTGGTCAAAATCTTGTCGTTTGTTTGAAGCTTTCGAGACTTTTCTTTGGAAGTTCCTTTTGGTTGTTTTGACCATTTACATAATGTCAAATTCTGATACAAGTGAAGTTTCCTCCTTCACGATATTCTTCAATGATGACATGAAGAATGAGTTCTTTAAGGTGAAGGACATGGTGCAGATTCTCCTTGAGGATCAAAGGGAAAGTGTTCAACTTCGTGCACAATTGCTAGCTATGCAGGAAGAGAAAGAAGCCATTCTTAAAAGAATGCATGATATGGAGTTGCAACTTCTTCAAACTCAAGAAGCTTTGTCCAAGAAAATACCTCATCTTTAGGATGTAGATCATGAGGTAAATGAGTCTAATTTGTCTTCAGTTTCCTTTATTGAAAAGTGTGTTGGTTCGTTTGAAAGGCATACAAGAGGTATTGGGTCCAAATTGATGTTGAAAATGGGCTATGAAGAAGGCAAAGGTTTGGTCAAGCATGCACAAGGAATTGTTGAGCCTATTTGTGTTGTGAAGCGTCCCAAGAATATTGGTCTTGGCTATGAGCAGCTTAATGGCGAAGCTTTGAGCACATGCATTCAAGAATGTGATGCAAATTTGAAGAGAACATTTCTCCCAAGTTCTCAATTACATCAATGTCATGATGGCAATATTCCTTACCATTGTTTGAATCCTTTGTTGCAGCAAGAAGATGGTAGACATGCAGCTTATGGCAAGCATGCAAAGCAACATAAGAGGATTTCTTGTACATATTGTGGTTGATTTAACCATCATGTTTCGAGATGCTGGATGAGGAAGAAGGCACACAAGAAGCAGATGAAGCAAAGACTACCTTCAAAGAATGTGCATATGAATTGCACTTTTTGCCAAAAGAAGGGACATGTTATCTCTCATTGTTGGACTTTGCATCCAACTCGTCGTCCCACACACATGCAGCAAGAGGACAAAAATATTGGCGAAGGTGGAATCATGGATTCCATTATTGATGTGGAAAGGGAAGTTTCACATGAGGAAAAGTTGCAGCAGCAAAAGTCACCATGGAAGTGGCATGGTGAGAAGTAGATGGACTTCTTGACACAGTAAGACGTACTCCTTTTGTACATATGCAAATTTCGGATGTATGCATGTATTTTATGCTGTAATATCTTGTTTGTTTTGAGCCACCTTAGATCATTGATTAAGACAACGTTGTAAAGTTTCATTTTGTAAATTTCTCACCAGAAATTTCTGTGTGGGTTTAAGAAGGTCAGTTGTGGACAGTTGTGGACAAGCGCATTCAGAAAGGGAAATGTCGATTTCTTTTCATTTGTGGTTCAATTTCATTTGCTTTGTAAGGCAAAAGTGTTTGAAGGGCTGAAGAGAAGAGGATTTTTATTCTCTCATTTTATGTACTACAGTTCAGTTCTTCATTTCAGTAAGCTTTTGGGGACCAAAAGCCTCTCATTTAGGAGGTGTGATCAGCAGCTCAAATCTGAGCTTGGGAAAAAGCTCAAAAATGAAAGTGCTCAAATTGATTTGGAACTAGAGCGATGGGATAGGCCTCGGCGATATGATCCCAACACCACGAACGGCACTGGAAACCGACGCTGTATGAAGAAGTTATTCAACTTTGAAGTTCTTCAATTTCAGTAAAAAAATGGCCAATTTGACTTTATAAAAATATTTTATTAAAAAAAAAATATTCCACAGAATATTCTGTGGAATATTTCGTAGACGACCAATGAAAGAGCGCCACTTGGCCAGCCCTGAGGCCGCCACGTGGCCCCAAGGCGGAATGGAATCAAGTTGCATTTGCGTTCAAAATTATATGTTGGATGCGGCAGGATTCGATCCCGGGTCGGTGGGATGATAACACAAAGGCCCTACCGTTGGACCACGTCATTTTTTCTCATTATCTAATGAAACGAACGTTTACTTAAACGTTGTTATTGTTTGGGCGGGGCCCGAAACTGTGGGTCATGGTCACACGACGCAGAGCCCGGAGCGGAGTTCGAATTAATATATGGTTTTAAAACTTAACAAACGCCGCGTTCAACTCAAAGTATTCTGAAATATGCGGTCCCATGGGGCTTATCTGCCAGCCCTCCATTTCGGCGGACCCCTCAAATTTAGCAACCGCTCCATTTTTGTCGGGCTATCTGGCAATTAGCCAGACTTAGCTGGAGGGAATCTAGGCAAACTTCAGTTAGCCATAACTTTGGCTAGGAAAGGCCTTTTGAAGTAAATTTTTTATTTTATTTTGGAGCTATTTGACATTTTGGACTCAATGGCGTAGGTTTCAGAGCCATTGGTGCTCATTTTCAGCCTGTTTAACTTCGGAGAAGTTTTTGGAGCCACTAGGGCCATTTTGGGTTTGGAGCTATTTTGAGTTGTGGTTATCAGTTTGAGGTGAACCAAAGCTCTATTTCAGATAATTTTGACCTTTTGAATCTATTGGAGGAGGTTTCAGAGGCATTTGAGGACTTCTACAGCCCAAAAATTTGCAGAGAAGTTCAAAGCACCAGTAGGACATTGATAAAGAAATCACTGTTTATGGTAATCTTTCACTGTTTAGTGAATTTGAAAAGGAATTCTTAGATTTTTCCTGCCTTCTGAATCAGTCATATATTCAGATTTGTCTATTGAGACACTTATAATCTTGTATTGCATTTGAGAACTTTTAATACAAGAGGACAAGCCCATTTTGGGAGGCTTGATCCAGGAGATGTAGCCCAAGAGTTGGGGTGAACTCCTATATCATATTGCTGTTGTGTTTTGATATTATATTGCTGAATATTTTTGCTGATACCCATGTTAAGTTTCAGAAAAAACAATTACACTTATGATACATAAACAGTGAAAAGACATACACCATTTGCAAGCTAAATTTCCGCATAACGTCAAGTTTAAAGCCATATCATTTTAATCAAATCTAAGTGTTTACTTCTATTATTTCTTTAGGCAGAGTCTGTAAGAGGGCTAGGTAGCCTCTGGATTCATCCTTTCTTTGAAAGGTGAAATATCTGGTGAATGCCCCTACAGTCTATCTCTGTATTAGAAATATGAAGTTCTCACATTTTTAGATTTCAACTTAGAGTATTTTTGCACTCATTTACATTATTGAAAATGGATACCTTGCACCCTTTTCAAGTACCTTCCATTTTCAGATAATGATTGTTCAACAAGGTGGAGGCTTGAATACTCAATTTTCCAACTGTTAACAATATAATGCCAATGCCTTTACCCCGGGCTGCTTGACTAAAAATACTTTAGGGTTTTAGGTGAAGACTTCGCTAGATGAAGATAAAAATTTGTCAACTCCCAGCCGAAGCTTGTTATGGTTATAGAAGGTTTATATTCATGTTTATTACGTTGAAAGAATTCTTTAAGTGGAGGTTTCTTGCCAAACTTCCGTAGTTTGTCAAGAACCTATTAGAAATTTCCATCTGTTATGTTGACATCATATTACCGACTGCCCTGTATATTCTTTCAAGTTTCAAAAGCTTATTGAAAATTGGCAGGTGTATGGGAATTCTCTTACCGTCACTATACAACCTCTAAGCTCTAATACCCTAGTTCACTCCAACATGCCCTACATTTATTTTTTGGAGTACTCAAAATGTATACATTTAGAGGAACCTTTGTTCTTGGTCTATCTATTCTCATTCCCTCACAATGAAATGAAGTAAGGTGTTGTAGTATTACAACAACTCCCCATTATCTAAGTAAAATAGATTAGAAAGGATAATGGGGACCCTTTAAAAAAAATTAGGTTACTATTTTTTTTAGAAATGAAACTTAATGATAGGTTTACTATTAGATTAAGCTTTATAAAATAAATAAAACACCTAAAAAAACACCCTCAAACCAAAAAGGCACATAAGTGGGGGAAAACATCAGCGAAATCATGAGCAGTGAATCTCGAAATGGAACATTGTCGAAAACCCAAGTAGCGAGTGTACAATTGTGAAACGCCAAAATGTGAAGTAGTGAAGACGTCACTTGACAGATGCCGACATTGCACATCGTCATTTGACAGATGCCGATATCACATCCTGTCTCCAAACATCACAATGTCGCACTTCATATTTTGGAGATTTATTATAGCATTATAAGTCACCAACAATCAAAATCATCGATTAATCAATCCCAATATAATGACATCTGTCAAAATCACATGAACCTATGATTGTCAATTTAATGTTAATTCAGTTGTTTTATGATGTCGAGGTTTGTAATTGATTTGTAATTATTTCGAATATTAATACCAAGGATTTCCCATTATGCATGAGTTAAGTTGACAATACAGTTAATATCGTTTGAAGTGATTTCAGCTTATCCTCTCTCGTTTTCATTTCAACAGGGTAAATCCAAACACTTAGGCATAAAAGGATGTCAAGGTTGATTAAAGCACAAAGGATTATATTTTATATGATTTAAATTAATCATATATTATATTAATTAATATATGTTTTAATTAATTTTAAATTAAAATTAAACCTTATTAAAAATATAAATATTAAACCACATATCTATATTAAACAAATTTGAAACATAACTTATGGTATAAAACCCACAGGTCTAAAGTTTCGGGTTAATATGTTAGGTGGCAAGTTTCATGTGGTCGGAGCAGAATGTAAAGGGAGTGGGGGCCAGCCCCTCCCCCACAGAACCATGTGTTATAACCACGGGCTAAGCAATGTACAGGCGGGTTCTGTCAACGGTCACATGGAGCAGAGTTTTAAATGCACTGTTTTTTATATTAAAGTTAAACCTTATCAACCCGCTTATAACTCCAAGTTGCTAACTGAATGCCGATGGGTGCAATCCTATGGACCCTCGACCCTATCCGTTAGCCCCCCAAAGTTTGGCGGAATATTCGATAGAGCGCCCAAATTTAGCACCGGCCCTAATTTAGCAGGCTCATCTGGCAGTCCTCCCACATTTGGAGGAGCTTTTCTAGCCCTAATTGGGCAAAACATGTACTGATCATAACTTTTTCTAGGAGAGGGCAATTGGAGAGAATTTTTTTTTGATTTTGGGTATTTGGAACATTTCAAAGCCATTGGAGTAGGTTTCAGAGCCATAAAGATATTTCTTCAAGTGTTTTTATCAGCGAGAGAGCTTAAAGAGCCACTAGGGCTTGGGGATTGGAGAGCTGTGTTAGGCTATGGTTATCTGTTTGAGATGAAACTATAGTCATTCCTTACTTTTTTCAGCACTCCGAATCCATTTATGCAGCTAATTTCACCTTTTTAGGCTTTCTACACCTTGTATAACCATTTTTTGAGCATAATAAGAGCAAGGACATGCCCATTTGAGAGCCTTGGACCCGGCAGATGTAGCCCAGGAGGGGTGAACTGCCTCATCATATGCTAATTTATATGCTGTGTGTTTATTGCTGCTTATTTTTAGAATTACATATGTTAAACAGTAAAATGAAACAAACCTCTTACATGTAAAAAGACACATAAACTCCTCAAAGTCAATTTGTTCTAATTGAAAAACACATTTTAAAACTTGCACACATTTTTTTATGGTTAATGAATACTTTGAACCAGCAGAAAATACTTTCATAACCAGATCATTAGTGTTTACTGATTATTTCATTAGGCAGAGTCTGTTTGTGGGCTAGGTAACCTCTGGTTTCATCCTTTCTTTGAAAGGTGAAATAACCAGTGAATTCCCCAACAATCTATCTCTGTATTTGAAATAATAAGTTCTCAAATTTTCAGATCAGATTGGTATCAGAGCTTAGGTTGAGCTCAAAAGTTTGTGAATTTTTTGCAAAGAAATATTGTGTTGTTTTGCAAATTTGATGCTTACTAGGCTGAAATTGAAAAGAGGGGAAGGACAATTGGTTAGTGCACAAACTAATCCACAACCAAGGAGGGCCAGGGTGCCATTATATACACCTTCTATCTCACCCTCAATAGCCTTAGAAGCAGCCACAAGCATGTCTTTAAGAGAAGGTGAAGCTCTTGAAGAAATGGATCCCAAGGAAGAAGAAAGGGTTTTTCGAAAAGCTTTCTTGGACATGATTGAAATGGTTAGGATCCTCTATCAAGAAAGAAATGATAGGATTGATGGAGAAGGATCTAAAAACCAAAGAGAAGGAGGAGATTCTTCAGGATGAAAGAAGGAAAATGATAAGTCAAAGAAAGGGAATGGAGGAAATGGTGATCCACCATCTCCATCATCATCCTCTTTCTCAACATCATCCTCTTCTACTTCAGTAAATCAGTCACATAAGTAAAAAACAATTGGTAAAAATCCTTTGTTAAAGCTTGATGTCAAATTTGAATTGCCAATGTTTAATGGTGATGTTAATGCAGAGAAATTAGATAACTGGATTAGACAACTGGAAGACTATCTAAGGATTCAAAATCTGCATGATGATGACACAAAAAATACAATTAGCCTCATTAAGGATGGATGGAGTAGCATTGGTTTGGTGGGAAGCCAAGACCAGGGAGGAAATCAAGAAACATGGTAAGATTTCTTTATCATGGACTGAGTTTATTACTGCAATCAAGAAGCAATTTTATCCTCTTGCTCACCTTCAGAAGGGTATAATGAACTGGCAAAACTTTAGATAGCTTAAGGGATAGAATGTGCAAGACTATACCTAGGAATTTAGGAGAAGAGAACTCTTACTTGGGGTAGATTTACAAAGCCAAGACACTATGTTAAAGTACATAGGAGGTTTGCATAGTTACCTTAAACACACTATCCTAATGTTTAAACCTACTAGCTTAGATGAAGTCTGTGTACAGGCTACACACTTAGAAGCTAGAGGAAATAATACTTTTGATGAGGGTAAAAACAAGTCTTTCAAGGGAAAGAACAAAGAGAAAACCTTTAAGGGAAAAGGTAAAAATAATGCATCTATCAAACAAGAGGGTGAAAAGGTCATTTGTAAACATTGTTCAAAAGAGGGCCATGAAGAGAATTTTTTTTGGAAATTACATCCTGAAAAGAGAAACCAGTTTAACAAAAACAAGGGAAAGAAGAAACCTGCAACTACTATAACTACACCACAAGATTTAGGTGATGAAACCAAAATTGCAGCCATGGGTTTGAAGATTTTGAAGGGAAAAGAAATAGAAACTAATGCAAGTACTAGTTCTTCAAACTGTCATGTACAATCTCCTAATGAGGAAGAAAGAATTGAATTGTTCCATGTGAGGGTAGTCTCAAAACATACAAAAATTGAGACACTGTTTGACAGTGGGTCACAAGCTAATCTCATATCAGAAGACTTGGTAAAACAACTAAAAATTGAGACCATTCCACATCCAAAGCCTTATCCACTTGGGTGGATATGCAAGGATGCAAACTTACAAGTCTCAAGAAAGTGCATCTTGCGCTTTGCAATAACTGCACACTTTATTGACACAATTGAACTTGATGTGGGGCCACTTGATATATCTGGAATTGTTTTGGGAAGTCCTTACTTATTTGACAAGAAATAAATCTTCCATCACCATGAAAATAAACATCATCTTTTCAAAGATGGAAAGGATTATATTGTCAGAGCTCATCGCAAGAAGACAAATATAGTGATGGTAAATGCGGGATAGGTAAAAAGGCTAGTTAATTCAAGCAAGAGTTTTGTTCTTCTTATGATCAAGCCAAAGGTTGATGTGAATCATGAGTCATTTGAAAATTGTGATTCCAAGATTAAAACAGATTTATATGATGTAGTTGATGCACATCATGAGATGTTTCAGGAACCAGTAGGCTTGCCTCCTAAAATGGAGATTCAGCATGAAATCCATTTGCATCCAGATTGTCCACTTCCTAACATAGGCATGTATCGCATGTCTATCATGGAGAATGCTGAAATAAAGAAGAAAATTAAAGAGTTGTTGGGCAAGGGTTTCATAAGGCCAGGCACTTCGCCATGTGGGTCACTGATAGTGTTGATTCCAAAGAAAGATGGAACTTGGCGAATGTGTGTTGATTTTAAGGCCTTGAGAAAGATAACGGTAAAGAATCATTACCCACTTCCAAGGATAGATGATTTGTTAGATCAGCTAAAAGATGCTAAATATTTCACTAAATAGACTTACATAGTGGTTATCATCAAGTTAGAATTGCAGAAAGTGACATATGGAAGACAACTTTTAAAACCAAACAAGAAATTTTTGAGTGGCTTGTTATGCCGTTTGGTTTATGCAATGCACCTACAACTTTCATGCAGGTAATGGATGATGTCTTACATCCTTTTCTTGATGATATCATTATTGTCTACTTAGATGAAATCTTAATTTTCAGCAAGACTAGAGAAGAGCATGTCATGCATGTTAAGAAAGTACTTGATTTTTTGAAGAAAAATCAGTTATTTCTTAAAATGTCAAAGTGTGAATTTGGAAAGACTTCTTTGGTTTAATTGGGACACATAGTAGGAGGAGGCGCTTTGAGAATTGATCCTTCCAAAGTAGAAGCCATTGTGAATTGGCCTACTCCAAATTCCATTACAGAGGTAAGAAGTTTTTTGGGTGCAGCTCAGTATTGGAGGAAGTTTATTTCTAACTTCTCTGCCATAGCAGCTCCTATGCATGCAGTGAAAAGTGTGAAGCGTGCTTTCCAATGGGGAGGAAAGCAACAAAAATCTTTCAAATATTTGAAAGAAAATATCAGTTCAGCTCTGGTCCTTGCATTTCCAGACTTGAGGCAGCCATTCGAGATTCAGACAGATGCTAGTGATTACGCCATGGGTGCAGTTCTCTTACAGCATGGTAACCTATCACATTCTATTCTGAGACATTTAATGGTGCTGTTGTGAATTATCCTACATATGATAAGGAGTTGTATGTGTTGGTGCAAAGTGTTAAAAAGTGAAAACACTATTTTATGGGAAAAGAAACAATTGTTCATACCGACCATCAGCCTTTACAATACTTGCAGTCACAAAATAAATTGCAGCAGTCACGACACTTCAGATGGATGGGTTTCCTACAACAATTTCACTTGGTAATAAGGTACAAGAAAGGTATTCTCAATAAAGTTGCTGATATGCTTTCACGGCCTATTATTAGTGCTAGTACTTTGCTTAAGAATGATTCTATTGTGCATGAGAGCTACATAGAATAGTATGCATCAGATGATGATTTTAAAGAGGTGTATGCTAAATTGAGTGAAGGGAATCATGTTCAGGAGAATGATTATCATTTGCATAAAATTTTTCTGTTTCATTTGGGCAAGTTATTTATACCACAGGGAGAGAGATTAAGCATGATGAGAGAGGCTCATTCTTCTCTTATTGTTGGTCATTTCGGGGTAAGAAAAACAGTGGCACATTTACAGAGGTATTTTTATTGGCCTCACATGGTGGATAGTGTTACACGTTTCATTAGAGGTTGTTTATTATGTGCTCTAAGCAAGCCTAGAAATAGGAAGCTTGGTTTATATACGCCATTTCCAGTACCTTCTAGACCATGGGAAAGTGTTTCTATGGATTTTGTTGGAGGTCTACCATTATCTAGAAAGCAGCATGATTATATTTATGTAGTAGTTGATCGTTTCAGCAAGATGTGTATTCTTATGCCATGTAAGAAAACTATAAGTGCTGAACAAACTGCTGATTTATATTTTCAACATGTTTGGGTTTATTATGGCTTGCCTACTTCTATTGTTAGTGACAGGGATTCCAGATTTGTTGGGAATTTTTGGTCCAATCTATAGAAGATGATGGACACCAAGTTGAAGAAGAGTAACGCTTTTCATCTGAAAACAGATGGCCAAACAAAGGTAGTGAATAGAACCATTGTACATCTTTTGAGAGGTTATTGCAGCAAGCATCCCAAGCTTTGGGATGAGCATTTGCATTACATTCAACATGCTTACAACTGGGCCAAACACTCTTCTACAAATACTTCACCTTTTGAAGCTTGTTTTGGGTATTTGCCTAAGTCACCATTAGATTTTATTCTTGAGAAGGATGTTGCCATTGATGGGCATAGTGACAATGACAAAGCTCGCATATTCATTGAAATAATTTAGCTCATACATCAGCAAGTTCAAGAACAACATGAAAAAAGTCAAGGCAAGTACAAGGAGAGACATGATAAACATAGAGTTGATCACAAGTTTCAAGAAGGAGATGAGGTATGGTTGCATATTAGTAAGGAAAGAATGCAAGGAGAAGGTAAAAAGATGAAGCCTATTCGTTATGGTCCACTCAAAATCCTTAAACAAGTTGGAAATAATGCTTTTCAACTAGATTTGCCTTCATACATGCAAATGTATTCCGTTGTTAATGTGGAGAATTTACGTTTGTATGAACATCCTCTTATTGCTAATTATGAAAATGATGTTTAGCTACCATTCATAGAAGATTTATCCCCAGAATTTTTGGATGAGCTGAAAGAAGATGCAATCCTTGACAGAAGGACACGCACTTCAAAGAGGGGAGATGTTGATTATGTTAGAGTTGGTTTCAAAGGCAGTAAACCAAGCAAGGCAAAGTGGATGGAGTTGGAACAGGTGAGGAGACTATATCCTCACCTTCTTAACAGGTAATTGAAGGCTTGTGTGGGTCCAAAAGCTTCCCATTTGGGAGGTGTGATCATGTCCTACTTGGAAAAATGCTCAAAAATTTATTTACTCAGAATTGGTTCAAACTAGAACGACATGAAAGAGCTCGTCAAAGCGATCCTATAGCTGCGAACGACACTCAAATCCGTTACCGTATGGAGAAGATATTGCATTTTGAAATCGCCCATTAACTTTCAATTTTGAAAGGAAATTTTTTAATATTATGTGTTGGGATAATTTTATTTTTTATTAAGGTTTAATAAATTATTAAATTATATATATTTTTATATTTTATATGATTTAAATTAATCATATATTATATTAATTAATATATGTTTTAATTAATTTTAAATTAAAATTAAACCTTATTAAAAATATAAATATTAAACCACATATCTATATTAAACAAATTCGAAACATAACTTATGGTATAAAACCCATAGGTCTAAAGTTTCAGGTTAATATGTTACGTGGCAAGGTTCATGTGGTCGAAGCGGAATGTAAAGGGAGTGGGGGCCAGCCCCTCCCCCACGGAACCACGTGTTATAACCATGGGCTAAGCAATGTACCGGTGGATTCTGTCAACAGTCACGTGGAGAGGAGTTTTAAATGCACTGTTTTTTATATTAAAGTTAAACCTTATCAACCCGCTTATAACTCCAAGTTGCTAACCGAATGCCAATGGGTGCGGTCCTATGGACCTGCGACCCTATCCGTTATCCCCCCCAACGTTTGGCGGAATATTCGATAGAGTGCCCAAATTTAGCATCGGCCCTAATTTAGCAGGCTCATCTAGCAGTCCTCCCACATTTGGAGGAGCTTTTCTAGCCCTAATTGGGCAAAACTTGTACTAATCATAACTTTTTCTAGGAGAGGGCAATTGGAGCGAATTTTTTTTTGATTTTAGGTATTTGGAACATTTCAGAGCCACTGGAGTAGGTTTCAGAGCCATCAAGGCATTTCTTCAGGTGTTTTATCAGCGAGAGAGCTTGAAGAGCCACTAGGGCTTGGGGATTGGAGAGTTGTGTTAGGCTATGGTTATCTGTTTAAGGTGAAACTATAGTCATTACTTACTATTTTCAGCACTCTGAATCCATTTATGCAGCTAATTTTTCCTATTTAGGCTTTCTACACCTTGTATAACCATTTTCTGAGCATAATAAGAGCAAGGACATGCCCATTTGGGAGCCTTGGACCCGACAGATGTAGCCCAGGAGGGGTGACCTGCCTCATCATATGCTGAGTTATATGCTGTGTGTTTATTGTTGCTTATTTTCAGAATTACATATGTTAAATAGTAAAATGAAACAGACATCTTACATGTAAAAAGACACATAAACTCATCAAAGTCACTTTGCTCCAATTGCAAAACACATTTTAAAACTCGCACACATTTGTTTATGGTTAATGAATACTTGAACCAGCAACAAATACTTTCATAACCAAATCATTAGTGTTTACTAATTATTTCATTAGGCAGAGTCTGTTTGTGGGCCAGGTAGCCTCTGGTTTCATCCTTTCTTTGAAAGGTGAAATAACCAGTGAATACCCCAATAGTCTATCTTTGTATTTGAAATAATAAGTTCTCACATTTTCAGATCACCTACCCTTGTATATACGAGACAAATTGTTAGCCAAATAAATTTCTTATCAAACAGTTGGTCATGGTTTGACTAAAATCCTGAAAGAAGCCAAAAATATTGTTTGGCCAACTCTTCCTTCTTGTTGTGGTTCATATGCCCTAGACAATTTCAAGCATGCCTCTCTTGAAATTGAGCAATTAAAAAATTTCAACTTTCTAGTGTTACCTAATAGAAGTATGATCCTTATGGTATTTCCAAAGAGATAATGAATTTAGCTAAGCTGCGAACATTTTCAAGTGAGCCTGCCAGATTTGATGATATGTTTGAAACAATTCATGAATTTTCAACAGTTCAGCACAAAGAAAATGAAATTTTCAGTCCAGAAGATTCGTTAAGATTCAAAGTGTATCAGGAACAAATAAATGCTCATTTTATAGAATATTTGTTTCACAAAACAGAGCCGAAGGCAGAACATGTTATAGTTGCAATAACTGCTCAAGTACCAGTACCAGTTAAAGATGAAGAAATCACTAATATTCAACAGGATGATAGATTCATCCAAAATTTGGAAGAATTTGAGAAAGCACTGTCAGAGACTGATACCCCTGCCATTCAAAATTCCATTCAGCGAGAAACCATGCCTATTGTAGGTGTTACAAATTCCATGAATAATAAAGGGGAATCAAGTATGCATCATGTTTTTTCTAATATAGATAACTCCAAGAATCAGGAAGAAATCATAGAAACCTAATTCACTGCAGAGGTGTCCAAAATGATTCTTGAGTAGAGCCATATCCAAGGAAACAATGATATAGAGGAAAAATAAGAGGAAACAACAACCCAAGATATGGAAATCATTTCAGCTTTTTTGACTACTAAAATAATTTTGAAAGTTGAAGAGATATCGCTGTTGGGGTTCCCATGTTTTGGAAAGTTTGGAAATACCAAAAGATGAGACAACATCAAAACCACTTTCAAACCTTAGGATCTAGCCCTCCTGGGTCCAGAGAGGGATCTCTCTATATAGGCAAAGGTTTTATGTCTTTAAAGCTCTGTGTTAAGATATTAGGCTAGCTATAGTTACGGGTTTGTTTGTTTGATTTTTGTTTGGTTGTTGGGAGTCAGGAAAGAAGGGTTAAATATAAGACAAGGATGAACAAATAGGATTTTAGGCAAAGAGAGATAGCTCAGAGAACACTCGAGACTATTGGGTAATGGAGTCAGGAAAGGGTTTACTTGCTATTTATTATGCAGGCTTTCAGTTGGGCTAGTCATCTAAAGCATTGGATCTTAAAGATGATAGTGTGGCATGAAATGGAAAGAGAGAAGGTGAAAGCAAGGAAACCTCCAAGGTGACCCTTCAGGAATTAGATCCAGGGACAGGACATGCCATTGGATAACCTGTGATCCGAAACCTAAAAGGTTAACTCTTTAGACAAGGAAGCATTAAAGATTTAACCACATAGGTGAAAACCTGTGATCATAGAGAGACTTCGAACTCTCAATGCTTCGGCATCCAACTTAAGGGAACTTAGAAAGGTTCAATTAATTGAAAAGGACCCTAGTGAGACAGAGACAGAGTTCTAAACTCCCATTATCCCAGTTCATTCAATTAAAGCCTAACAAGAACATCTAAGAACAGATTCATTAATTCATACATCAGCTAGCAATAAATATTAGCTACTACACTGGTTAAATTAGCTTGAATCAATCCTCAGATAACACATACAGAAGGAAACATTGAAGGCAGGGAGAGCAGAAACATAGGGTACCAAGCAAGGGTAAATCCTATGCCAGATTTCTGATGCGTGCTAGAAGAAATGAAATGTGATGAACTACAAAGGAGAACAAGGACAAAGATAGAAAAACATCAACGCTGCTTTAAATCAAGATCCAAAGAAATGTGCTTATCATATTAAAGAGAAACACCAGTCATGTACAACATTGCCAACAACTTGATATTCAGTCTGAAAACATCTTCCTCAGCCTATCTTACAACTTTACACAGAGAACTATGTCTCAAGAGAAACATCTTACAGTTCACAGATATCTGATCAACAACCATTACAATGTTTTCTCATGAGTTTTATATATGAAAGAGAGGCAGAGGAGGTAGATGAAACACTAAATGAAACATTAAAATAGAGTAGGGAGAGGGGCTCGAGGCCCATTCTATTTTAGTGTCTATGCATCGAACTTCTGTACTCTTTGGGTGAAAGAGTGGTCTTTGACAGGCTGAAATTTACTCTAGGTATGTTCGTGATGTACTCTCGGATGTAGTACTCTGCAGTACTCTGATGAATAAAAAAAAAGGCATATACAGACTATGAGGTCTACCATACTGTGTAACAAATGCTCTAGTAGCATTAGGACTGTTGTTAGGGTAGAGATCTTCTCTGGAACACGGTATAGAATGAAAGCAGTATGGGTACTTTGTCCTTTCACGGGAAAGGACATTCTGCTGATGGTGACACTGACGTATTTTTTCTGCATGCTAAGCCCTCTGTGTGATTCATGAGGTCTTCAGTCTAGTACCTTGCCTTTAAAACACTGAATTAAGGCTTAATCGTCCTCAACAATGTGGATTAGAACTCCTTAACTCTATACTGATACTCTTTGCCGCTTCGTGACTGTCTCTGTCAGCGAAATGTGAGCTTCTGTGGCTCTGGAGAGGTTTGCAGAGTTGAACTCCGTCCTTTAATGAAAATTACACTCTAAGCACCCTCTCAGTCTCTTCTCTGTGATATCAGGCTCTGAACCTCGTTTTCACTGTGCTCTGTGCCACTATAACAGTGACTATGAACCATGGCGGTTTCCACCGCCTGTAACCCTGCAAAAATCACACAAACACGTTAAGAAACCCATGCATGGGGTCGGATGCTATGGAGGACTGTGAGAATGGCAGCGCAGCATGGTGAAAATGGTGGATGCGAATGGAAAATGGTGGAATAATGCAGGATGATGGTGAAAATGCAGCAAAACAGTGGGAAAAAGTTCTGGTGAAAGTTTGGTGGAACGTAACAAACTTTAATGCAAACATTAAAATTTGACCTTTGAATGAAATACAAAGGGAACAGATGAAAATGTGATGAAAACATATGAAAAGGGTTGATACAGTGGGACTCGGCCGTGGGCGGAGGGCGATTAGATATGGGCCATTAGATTGAATGGAATGGGCGGTTACGATTAAATCGGAGGGAGAGTGATAGGAGGGTCCAACTCCAATGAGAGATGGACTGATTGGCCTATGACCGTTGGATTTTACGTGAGATCGGCGGCGGAGATTGCATCGGAGGATTGCCATCGCAAAAGGCAGAGGGTGGCACTGTTTGAAAATCGCGATTGCGATTGGAGCGAGTTTGCGTGGGCTGTCAGATCTCAATAAGATCAATGGTGGAAAGCACTCCCGAGACCCATAGAACAAAAGCGTCATCACATTGGAGCTTTTGTTTTGACACAGGAATGCGCTTCTATCTGCCTATCCGGTTGCAATAAGCGCCTTATGCCTTGGCGCCTGGTCTTGGTGCTAGGTTACGTGGGGAAGTGGTTTCGGGGCTGGGCCGAAGGGGGTTAACCTGCGTATAGTAAAAAATGGGTTTTTTGGTCTATTTTCAATGTGTTTTAAGGCCAAAAAGGGGTAACAGTAGAGAGGAAAAAGGGGTCATTAAGCCAAACAAGGGGTGCTTGCAAGGTTTAAAGGGGATTAGAGATGCTTTAGAGGGTTTAGGAAGGGATTTGGGGGTAAAAAGGGAGACTTTGAAAAAGGGGAAACAAGGGTTAAAATGGGACATTCTGCAGGGATACAAGGGGCGAATGAAGGCCTCTTTGAGCACAATTTTTTACAATCAGTGAGGCTTTTTGGATGGAAACAGCAGTGAGGATCTTCTTAAAGGTAATGGATACACAGAGGCTTCAAGGATGAGAAATTTTCATGGGAAATATATCTCTTGAAGGCTCATAAAACAATTTAGCCACCTGTTTGCTTGACAAAAATTATATAGGTGGCTAACAGTGGCTCCACATGGGGATGGCTTCTTCCTGAAGGAGTCAAGAATTCAGAAAATAATATTTGAGGTAGGCCAGATGCCTGTTACTTGACACATCCACTTTCTTTCTTGGATAAGCTGCCACAAATCCCGAAGACATCAAATCAGCAGAAAAATTCTCCTAAACAACTACCTACCCAGACTGTAGTCCTATCATTTTTTCTTCAGGGTGCATTTGGACTAGCAGACCCTTTCCATCATCAATTTTTTGCAATCAGGAAAATAAACCTATTCTATTTCTACCCTTATTACTCCATGAGACCAGATTAAACTATTGGCCTCATATGTTTCTCTACCTAATCTAATATCTGTTGGGATTAAACTATCCAGCATATTTCTTCTCTACATTCTACAACAGAAATTTAAAAACAGTCAAACTAGGATTAGACAGTCTAGTTTGTTGCGTATCCAAGGCCTAAAGACACTGCCCATGGACAAAAATTGTAGAAAAACTGAAAACAAAATCTTGAAGGCTTGAAATCTGAAACTTTGAAGCATCCTTCTTTTCTGTGTGACTCAAGTTTTGAGCTTGTTAGAGTCACTTTCTTCTTCATTTTAGCTCTGGTTTTGGGCTTGTTAGAGCTGATTCTTCACTTATTTTGGCCGAGGTTTTGATCATGTTAGAGCCAATCTTTGCACTTCGTAGGTTCATGTTTTGAGCATGTCTGAACCTCTCTTTCTCTCTTTTTTGAAACATTTTCTCTTTTTCTTTGAAAACAGAACACAGCAATGGTATTTACAATGGAAATGGAAACTAGAAATTGGAAATCAGCAGTAGTAATGTTTGAGCATCCTGCCATTGATAGGACCCCCAAAAAAATCTGTACCATCTAGCTCTTGCAGAAAAAAGGCATTTGGACCAACAGTGGCCTGGATAATGTATGGACCCTGCCACAAACTGTCAAACTTGCCATGATTTCCTTTGTCTTCTCTCCTTGAGTCCCACTTCAGAACCTTATCTCCAATTTTGAAGTCAGAAGCTTTGGTTCTCTTGTCGAACAAATTCTTTATATTTTCCTGAAATTTCATAGCTCTATTATAGAACTCTTTCCTCGTTTTCTGGAGAAGAATCGTTTGGTTTATCCTCCTCACCATGATGTCTTCCTCTATCTATATCTCTTGGACAAGTTTGATTACTGGTACCCCAAGGCTGGTAGGAAACACTGCCTCTGTTCCATAGACAAGCTGATATGGTGACATGCCAATGGATTTCTTTATTGTAAGCATGTCAGCCCACAGAGCATGCACTAACTTGTTATGCCATGACTTCTTATTCTCTTCAAGTAGTTTTTTGATAATGGTCACCAAGCTCTTGTTTGATGATTCAGCTAACCCGTTACCTTGTGGGTAATAAGCAGTTGAATGACAGAGTGCTATTTGATACCTGTGAAAAAAATCAATCATTTTCTTGGATCCAAAAGCAACAACGTTATCAGTGATTATTTTCCTTGGACAGCCAAACCGAGAGAGGATGTGATCTTCTAGGAACTTAATGATGGCAGAATCTATGGCATTCCTAGAAGGTATGGCCTCTATCCACTTAGTGAAGTAGTTTGTGGCGGTAAGGATCCACTTGTGTTGTGTAGAAGAAGCAGGGTGTATTTCTCCAATGAAATCTAGGCCCCATTGCAAAAGGGGACCCTCAACAGAAATGGGTTGTAATGGTAATGGGAGGAGCTTTCCTTTTCCCTCGAAGACCTGGCATTTATGGCAGGCAATTATCATTTTATGGATGTCATTGAAAAGTGTAGGCTAATAATAGCTGACTCTGAGTATTTTGTTAGCAGTGGCTTTCCAGTTCAAGTGGCCTCCACACTCTCCTGCATGGAACTCCTGTTTAATCCTCTCTGCTTCAGTTTCACGCAAACATTTAAGCAATAGGCCATTTGTATTTTTCTAGTATAAACATTCATTTAGTATGCAATAGTTTCTGGCCTTTAGCTTTAGGAATCTGGCCTTAGTCTTTGATAGTTCAGGATGGGCAATGAGGTTTGTGAACACATATAGGATATCAGAATACCAAGGAGAGTTTTGAAACTGCTCCTCAACAGTAGGATCAGGCAATCCTTCCTACTCATCCAAGGCATCTACCATGTTTATGTCAAGGGCTTGTAAATTTGATTCAGCCATCAATCTAGCTAAGCCCTGAGCTTTGATCAATTTTGTGGGTTTTATTTCCAGGTCATATTCCAATATTACAGCAATCCATTTGCCCCTCTTTCCATCCATATCTTAGGACAAAATGTCTTTAACCACTATGTTTGGAACGTAGGAAATGATGTGAGAATGTAGTATGTACACCCTAAAGTCTTTCAAGTCCTTAACCAAGGCATAGGCCTATTTTTCCATTATGTTGTATTTCAAGGGTGCATCCCTCAAAGATTTGCTGAAGAAAGCAATAGGCTGCTCCATTCCCTCCAGATTTTTCTGCAGGAGAACTGTAACCACTGTATGCTCAGAGGCGAATTAAAAGATCAGGAAATCTTTTGAGAAATCTGGGCTGGTTAGGACAGGAGCCCGGGTGAGTGCAAGTTTAACTGATTCAAAAGATTTTTTAGCCTCAACATTCCACTTAACCCCTACACCTTTTTTCAGCATGTTAGTCATATTCATGAGGTGTTCAGCTAAGTTGGGAATAAACCTCCTTAGGAAGTTAATTTTCCCAATAAAGGACTATAACTCTTTAATGTTCCTTGGGTGTGTGATCTGTAGTATTCCCTCAACCCTCTGTGGGTCTATCTTAATTCCCTTCTTAGATATAATGTGGCCGAGAAGTTTACCTTCTTGCAGCCCAAATACAGTCTTTTTGGGATTTAAGGACAGACCGAACCTCCTACATTTTTCAAAAAATCTTCTCAGATGTCTTAGCTGTTCCTCATCAGTCTTGGAGTAGACTGCTATGTCATCCAGGTAGATGACATTGAAGTTCCCTATCTCTTCCGAAAAGGCTATGTCCATTACTCGTTGGAAGGTTGCACCAGCGTTCATCAGTCCAAAAGGAATTTTTACGTACATAAAGGTGCCCCATGGAGTGGTAAAAGCGGTCTTGAGTTGGTCTTCTGGGAGTACTAAAACTTGGTTGTAACCTGAAAAACCATCTAACAGGGAGATCCTTTTCGAGCCTACTACTCTCTGAAGAATGTATTCCATTTTTGGCAAAGGGTAATTGTCTTTAAGTGAGGCTCTGTTAAGGTTCCTAAAATCAATGCGTAGTTTGATCTCACCTGTCTTCTTTCTTACAGCTACTAAGTTAGAGACCCAATCAGAAAACCTCACTGGAACTATTATTCATGCTTCGTACATCTTTTTGATCTCCTTTTCAACTGCAGGCAATTGTTTCAGGTTTTTTCTGTGAAGTTTCTCTCTCAAGGGTTTTTGGTTCTCTTTCAAAGGTATTTTGTGCTGTATAATGTTTGTGTCATAGGCCTTTAAGTCCTCGTAGCTCCAGGCAAACACATCGATGAATTCCTTGAATAAGTCAATATATTTCTTTTTCATGTCTGTGGGTAAAGACTTAGCGAGTTTAATCATCTTTGGTTTGTCTTCAGTGCCTAGGTTGCATTCCTCGACATCAGAGTCTGAGTGTTCTATAGTGGGCTTTTTCGCTACATCGTCAAAGTAAAAAAGGTCTTCTAAAGGTGCCAGTGCCCTGGGTATATTCCTATCTTTCGACTGCAGCACCTCTACTTCCTCTTTATCTGCGTTCTCGTATTCTTCGGTTGGATTTCCAATCTGTTCGTTTAAAGTGTTTATTTCTATGTTACAAGGTGGTTCTTCCTCGTCTGAGGGCTCTCCACTTAGGCAGCTATCATTGGAATTAGAGTCTGAATCGAAAAATTCAAACCCGTTCCTGCCTATCAGGAAATCCTCAATCTGCTTATCTCCCTAAAAAACCTACCAATATTTCTCATTATTAGGTACTGCAGGTTTGAACTTCGTCTGAATGATGATTTGTTGGTCACTGGGAGGCTTGTGATATGAACTAGCTATACAGGCTAATCCATTTGCAATTACATTCTGACTCCTAGGAATAAACACTAGTTCATATTCCACAAAGGTCTTCAGTAAATCCATAGCGTCATTCCTGTACACTCTCAGCCTAGGGTGTTTCACTGTGTATTCACCATTCACTTGTTTTATGATCAACTAAGAGTCTCTATATACAGCTATCCCACCGGCTCCTAATATTTTCAACAGGTTCAAGCCAAGGATGAGAGCTTCATACTCCGCGATATTGTTTGTGCATTTGAAGTTCAGATTGAAGGCATGACTCTCTGCATAGTTGCTCTTTGTGTTATGTAACCACACTCCTGATCCTGCAGTTCTCCTAGTGCATGACCCATCGAAATTCATCTCCCATAAGGGTTCTTTCTCGGGTTTATCATCATTTTCCTCCCTAATGTGGGTTTCACTGGTCTGTTGTGTTACAGGGTCTGCGTTGGACTATGGGTGGTTTCGTTCTTCGTGTGGTGTATGAGTTTGTGAGGGGTGACTAGCCAGCTGTTTACATTCTGCTACTTGTTTACTCGGAGTTTCGTTTTCAGTGCACTGTCCACAAATTTCATCTTTGTTTTCTTCTGAGGCTAGAGTGGCCATTATGTTGAAATTTATGGGCGCTATCCCGTTGTTCGTATCTCTGTTTTCTAGCTCTGGCTCCTCTAAGGATTCATCATTGCAAAGGATAAAGGAGTCCAAATATGTGTGTATAGAGTACAGAGGAGAATTTTCAAGCTTTTTAGGGCTGCTGACCAGGAACTTCATTTGTGCCTCTCTATACAGTCTCCTAGGCTGGCTAAAGACAGGGATTGTGGCATATGCCTCATCCATCTGCATTGTACCTTGCAGCTTTGCTCCCCATGATCTCGACAGTAACATGCCATACTTAGGTGGCACATCTGCCACTACCACGTCCATAACCATACATTTGGCTAGAATCTGGGTTAAGTTCACACACAGGTCTTTGATTAGGCCAAGGAATTTTACTCTGCTAGAGTTGAATGAATATAAATCTTTGTAGGGTCGGGTTATCTCTAGGCCTAACCTTTCCATAACTACCTTAGGCATTAGGTTGTGTGATGCCGCAGAGTCATGCATTTCATTATGAAGGATGTTGTCATGGATATTGAGACTGATGTAAAAAGGAGGTACTACCCCTTCTTGAAACTTCCCCTCTATCTTTGGACCAAACAGAAGGGTTGGTTGATTGTCACTCAGATTGACAGTGTCATTGTTTTCCCATATATTTAAAGCTTTCAAAATTTGGCCTTTATATACATCCTAAGTGGCCAACTCCGAGAGTGGGATAGGGATTTTAATTTTAGAAATCTCACTCTCGAAATTGAAGAGGGATTGACTCTTTGTAATGTTCAACTCTTTCTTGTTAGCCACGGCTTTAGTGGCAGGCTCAGTGTGCTGATTCTCACTATGTATAGGATTAGGAATTGTTTTATCAGGAGCACTAACTGCAGTGCTAGTGCCACTAGTTGGTTGACTTTGTTTATCAGTGTTTTGGCTGTCTTTTTCTTTGTTCTTCCCAGAACTCTCAGCTGCTGATTTGTTACTTTCAGCAGTTACTTTAGAAGTTTTCTCAGGCCTTTTTTTAATGATAATCTCAGAAGGTTTGGGTTTGGAATTGTCTAAGCTCTTCTTGCTTCTAAGTTCATACTGTTCTCTGACCTACATGATGGAATTTTCAAATCCTAGCCTGTAATCCTCAGATTATAACCTTTCCTCATCCCAATATGAGGATGAGGGCTGATCTTCTTATGTAGAATAGTTGTGGATTGAGTTATTTGTCTCAAACATATTTATTGTGTTCTCCTCAGACTCTTCTATTATCCCCTCATCTTCAACAAGGAAGTTCTCTTGAAATGGGGGAATGACTTGCTGGTCTGAGTCCCTTTTTCTGTTGGGAGGGGTATTGTTTCTCCTAAAGTTCTGGTTCTGGTTATGATTTTGGTTTCTGTTCTGATTATTGACCATGACAACAATTTTTTCCATCATTTGCTGTAGGTTTTCCATGTTTTTAGATAGACGGTCATAATTGGGGTTAGAAGTGGAAGCTACAGTGTCATCTCTATATGTTACCCTCTTCTCAGCCCTCATTCTAGCTTTCTTCTCAATCAAGTTAGCCTCTACACCCACTGATCCTTTTTTCATGTCTTCCAATGTGTTGTAATCTCTCTCCCTAAGCTGGTAGGCCATATCAGCATCAAAGCCCTCAGGGTATTTCAATAGAGCCATACCTTGGGGAGGTTTCATGTGTGGAGGAAGAGCATTGTAAACGCTGTTGAACCTGGTAGAATAGTCATGGACACTCTCTCCGATGTTTCTTTTAAGGTTCTTGTATTCTGCTAAGATTTGGAGAGGGTTGGCCTTGACTTCCCATTTATTTATGAAGGTTTGATATAAGGAGGGTAGATCTTGGATACTATTAGGAGGCAGGCCCTTAAACCATTTCTTCACATCACCTCCTAAACTCTGGGAAAATATTCTCATTTTGACTGCCTCATCATCTATCTCCATGTAGTCAAAGGAATCCTCCATCCTATCTACATGGTGCTGATCTGTAGTGGACTCTTTTGCAGTGAAATGTGGGATCTTTGATTGGTAATCATTGGGTAAGGGCACTAGAGGCTGGGCTAACACCAGAGGTGCATACCAGGCTGCCATGATGATGTTCTGAGGAGGTAAAGGGTTGGCTTAAGCAGCTAGTATATGGATTACAGGGATACCTAGACCAACAGTAGTTTGTTGAGCTGATTTAGGATGACTGAGTCCCAAGTTTTGAATGAAGTGAATATCAGGAGGTGTGGAGGGAGGGGTCTCTCTGTCCCTAATGTGTTTACCACTTTGAGGTGGTGAACCAGGAAGTTCAAGGTCTGTCTAGTCTAGAGCATTGAATGACCTATTTCTAGGTAAACTGTTTTGAGAGACTAGGTCAAAAAGTGGGTCTGATAGAGCTGTAAAGTCTTTTGGTGCAGAGTTAGCTCTATGGATATGACTGGAAATAGTTGGTCTTTTAGGTGTAGGAGATTTCATGAGGATGCTCTCAGGGTTGTCAACTATTTTAGGTGGGTTTGGGTTAGGATAGGCTCTTGTGTGAATGGTTATTGAAGCCAGAATGTAGTTTTTAAACAAAGAAGCTTAACCCTACTTGTTACTTCTGTTATGGCTTATGTTGTTGTGGACTTTGGTCTCCCAGTGGAGTCTTATGTGAACCAAGATAATCAGCAGGCCTACTGATCACCAGAGGAGTCTTCTAATCATTTAGGTGCTGTGGAGTCGCCAGGTGGAGCACTTAAGATTTTACTTTGCACCATAGTGATTAAACACCAAACTAAGGCTACTATGGTCTCCTTAGAGTCTGTGAAGTGTTTAAAGGTGTGTTTTACTCAAATTTCCCCAGTGGAGTCACCATTATGTTGGGGTTCCCATGTTTTGGCAAGTTTGGCAATACCAAAAGATGAGACAACATCAGAACCACTTTCAGACCTTAGGATCTAGCCCTCTTGGGTCCAGAGAGGGATCTCTCTATATAGGCAAAGGTTTTATGTCTTTAAAGCTCTGTGTTAAGATATTAGGCTAGCTATAGGCACGGGTTTGTTTGTTTGATTTTTGTTTGGTTGTTGGGAATCAGGAAAGAAGGGTTCAATATAAGACAAGGATGAGAAAAGAGGATTTTAGGCAAAGAGAGATAACTCATAGAACACTCGAGACCATTGGGTAATGGAGTCAGGAAAGGGTTTACTTTCTATTTAATATGCAGGCTTTCAGTTGGGCTAGTCATCTAAAGCATTGGATATTAAAGATGATAGTGTGGCATGAAATGGAAAGAGAGAAGGTGAAAGCAAGGAAACCTCCAAGGTGACCCTTTAGGAATCAGATCCAGGGACAGGAAATGCTATTGGACAACCTATGATCTGAAACCTAAAAGGTTAACTCTTCAGACAAGGAAACATTAAAGATTTAACCACATAGGTGAAAACCTGAGATCAGAGAGAGACTTTGAACTCTCAATGCTTCGGCATCCAACTTAAGGGAACTTAGAAAGGTTCAATTAATTGAAAAGGACCCTAGTGAGATAGAGACAGAGTTCTAAACTCCCAGTATCCTAGTTCATTCAATTAAAGCCTAACAAGAACATCTAAGAATAGATTCATTAATTCATACATCATCTAGTAGTAAATATTAGCTACTACACTGGTTAAATTAGCTTGAATCAATCCTCAGATAACACATACAGCAGAAAAAATTGAAGGCTGGGAGAGTAGAAACATAGGGTACCAAGCAAGGGTAAATCATATGCCAGATTTCTGATGCGTGCCAGAAGAAATGAAATGTGATGAACTACAAAGGAGAACAAGGACAAAGATAGAAAAACATCACCGCTGCTTTAAATCAGGATCCAAAGAAATGTGCTTGTCATATTAAAGAGCTACACCAGTCATGTACAACATTGCCAACAGCTTGATATTCAGTCTGAAAAAATCTTCCTCAGCCTATCTTACAACATTACACAGAGAACTATGTCTCAAGAGAGACAGCTTATAGTTCACAGATATTTGATCAACAAACATTACAATGTTTTCTCATGAGTTTTTATATATGAGAGAGAGGCAGAGGATGTAGATGAAACACTAAATGAAACATTAAAACAGAATAGGGAGAGGGTCTTGAGCCTTATTCTTTTTTAATGTCTATGCATCGAACTTCTATACTCTTTGGGTGAAAGAGTGGTCTTTGACAGGCTGAAATTTACTCTAGGTATGTTCGTGATGTACTCTCGGCTATAGTACTCTGCAGTACTCTGATGAATAAACAAAAACGTAGATACAGACTATGAGGTCTGCCATACTGTGTAACAAATGCTCTAGTAGCATTAGGACTGTTGTCAGGGTAGAGATCTTCTCTTGAACACGGTATAGAATGAAAGCAGTATGGGTACTTCATCCTTTCACGGGAAAGGACATTCTACTGATGGTGACACTGACGTATTGTTTTCTGCGCGCTAAGCCCTCTGTGTGATTCATGATGTCTTCAATCTGGTACCCTACCTTTAAAACACTGAATTAAGGCTTAATCATCCTCAACAATGTGCATTAGAACTCCTTAACTCTGTACTGATACTCTTTGCCGCTTCGTGATTGTCTCTATCAGCGAAATGTGATCTTTTGTGGCTCTGGAGAGGTTTGCAGAGTTGAACTCCGTCCTTTAATGAAAATTACGCTCTAAGCACCCTCTCAGGCTCTTCTCTGTGATATCAGGCTCTGAACCTCATTTTCACTGTGCTCTGTGCCACTATAACAGTGACTATGAACCATGGTGGTTTCCACCGCCTATAACCCTGCAAAAATCACACAAACACGTTAAGAAACTCGTGCATGGGGTTGGATGCTGTGGAGGACTGTGAGACTGGCAGCGCAACATGGTGAAAACGGTGGATGCGAATGGAAAATGGTGGAATAATGCAAGATGATGGTGAAAAATGCAGCAAAACAGTGGGGAAAAGGTCTAGTGAAAGTTTGGTGGAACGTAACAAACTTTAATGCAAACATTAAAATTTGACATTTGAATGAAATACAAAGGGAACAGATGAAAATGCGATGAGAACATATGAAAAGGGTTGATACAGTGGGACCCGGCTGCGGGCGGAAGGCGATTAGATATGGGCCATTAGATCGAACGGAATGGGCGGTTACGATTAAATCGGAGGGAGAGTGATAGGAGGGTCCAACTCCAATGACCGATGGAGCGATTGACCTATGACCGTCGGATTTTACGTGAGATCGGCGGTAGAGATTGCGTCGGAGGATCGCAATCGAAAAGGGTGGTGGGTGGCACCGTTTGAAAATCGCGATTGTGATTGGAACGAGTTTGCGCGGGCCACTAGATCTCAATAAGATCAACGACGGAAAACACTCCTGAGACCCATAGAACAAAAGCGTCATCGCATCGGAGATTTTGTTTTGACACAGGAATGCGCTTCTGTCCGCCTATCTGGTTGCGATAAGGGCCTTATGCTTTGGTGCCTGGTGTTGGCGTTGGGTTACGTGGGGAAGTGGTTTCGGGGTTGGGCCGAAGGGGGCTAACCTACGTATAGTAAAAAATGGGTTTTTTGGTCTATTTTCAATGCGTTTTAAGGCCAAAAAGGGGTAACGGTAGAGAGGAAAAAGGGGTCATTAAGCCAAACATGGGGTGCTTGCAAGGTTTAAAGGGGATTAGAGATGCTTTAGATGGTTTAGGAAGGGATTTGGGGGTAAAAAGGGAGACTTTGACAAAGGGGAAACAAGGGTTAAAATGGGACATTCTGCAGGGATACAAGGGGCGAATGAAGGCCTTTTTTAGCACAATTTTTTATAATCAGTGAGGCTTTTTGGATGGAAACAACAGTGAGGATCTTCTTAAAGGTAATGGACACACAGAGGCTTCAACGATGAGATATTTTCATGGGAAATATATCTCTTGAAGGCTCATAAAACAATTTAGCCACTTGTTTGCTTGACAAAAATTTCATAGGTGGCTAACAGTGGCTCCACATGGGGATGGCTTCTTCTTGAAGGAGTCAAGAATTCAGAAAATAATCTTTGAGGTAGGCTAGATGCCTGGTACTTGACACATCCACTTTCTTTCTTGGATCAGCTGCCACAAATCATGAAGACATCAAATCAGTAGAAAAATTCTCCCAAACAACTACCTACCCAGACTATAGTTCTATCATTTTTTCTTCAGGGTGCATTTGGACTAGCAGACCCTTTCCATCATCAATTTTTTGCAATCAGGAAAATAAACCTATTCTAGTTTTACCCTTATTACTCCATGAGACCAGATTAAACTGTTGGCCTCATATGTTTCTCTACCTAATCTAATATCTGTTGGGATTAAACTGTCCAACAGATTTCTTCTCTACATTCTACAACAGAAATTTAAAAACAATCAAACTAGGATTAGACAGTCTAGTTTTCTTTGTATCCAAGGCCTAAATACAGTTGCTCATGCACAAAAATTGCAGAAAAACTGAAAACAAAATCTTGAAGGCTTGAAATCTGAAACTTTGAAGCATCCTTCTTTTCTTTGTGACTCAATTTTTGAGCTTGTTAGAGTCACTTTCTTCTTCATTTCAGCTCTGGTTTTGGGCTTGTTGGAGCTGATTCTTCACTTCTTTTGGCTCAGGTTTTGATCATGTTAGAGCCAATCTTTGCACTTCGGAGGTTCATGTTTTGAGCATGTCTGAACCTCTCTTTCTCTCTTTTTTGAAACATTTTCTCTTTTTCTTTGAAAACAAAACACAACAATAGTATTTACAATGGAAATGGAAACTGGAAATTGGAAATCAATAGTAGTAATGTTTGAACATCCCGCCATTAACAGGACCCCCAAAAAAATCTGTACCATCTAGCTCTTGCAGAAAAAAGGCATTTGGACCAACAGTGGCCTGGATGATGTATGGACCCTGCCACAAACTGTCAAACTTGTCGTGCTTTCCTTTGTCTTCTTTCCTTGAGTCCCACTTCAGAACCTTATCTCCAATTTTGAAGTCAGAAGCTTTGGTTCTCTTGTCGAACAACTTATTTATATTTTCCTGAACTTTCATAGCTCTGTTATAGACCTCTTCCCTTGTTTGCTGGAGATGAATCGTTTGGTTTATCCTCCTCACCATTCTGTCTTCCTCTGTCCGTATCTCTTGGACAAGTTTGATTACTGGTACCCCAAGGTTGGTAGGAAACACTGCCTCTATTCCATAGACAAGCTAATATGGTGACATGCCAATGGATTTCTTTATTGTAAGCCTGTCAGCCCACAGAGCATGCACTAACTTGTTATGCCATGACTTCTTATTCTCTTCAAGCAGTTTTTTGATAATGGTCACCAAGCTCTTGTTTGATGATTCAGCTAACCCATTACCTTGTGGGTAATAAGCAGTTGAATGACCGAGTGCTATTTGATACATGTGAAAAAAATAAATCATTTTCTTGGATCCAAAAGCAGCAGCGTTATCAGTGATTATTTTCCTTGGACAGCCAAACTGAGAGAGGATGTGGTCTTCTAGGAACTTAATGATGACAAAATCTATGGCATTCCTAGAAGGTATGGCCTCTATCCACTTAGTGAAGTAGTCTGTGGTGGTAAAGATCCACTTGTGTTGTGCAGAAGAAGCAGGGTGTATTTCTCCAATGAAATCTAGGCCCCATTGCAAAAAGGGACCCTCAACAGAAATGGGTTGTAATGGTAATGGGAGGAGCTTTCTTTTTCCCTCGAAGATTTGGAATTTATGGTAGGCAATTATCATTTTATGGATGTCATTGAAAAGTGTAGGCCAATAATAGCCGGCTCTGAGTATTTTGTTAGGAGTGGCTTTCCAGTTCAAGTGGCCTCCACACTCTCCTGCATGGAACTCCTGTTTAATCCTCTCTGATTCAATTTCAGGCAAACATTTAAGCAATAGGCCATTTGTATTTTTCTAGTATAAACATTCATTCAGTATGCAATAGTTTTTGGCCTTTAGCTTTAGGAATCTGGCCTTAGTCTTTGATAGTTCAGGAGGGGTATTGAGGTTTGTGAGCACATACAAGATATCAGAATACCAAGGAGAGTTTTGAAACTGCTCCTCAACAGTAGGATCAGGCAATCCTTCCTGATCATCCAAGGCATCTACCATGTTTATGTCAAGGGCTTGTAAATTTGATTCAGCCATCAATCTAGCTAAGCCCTGAGCTTTGTTCAGTTTTATGGGTTTTATTTCCAGGTCATATTCCAATATTACAGCAATCCATTTGCCCCTCTTTCCATCCGGATCTTGGGACAAAATGTCTTTAACCACTATGTTTGGAACGTAGGCAATGATGTGAGAATGTAGTATGTACACCCTAAAGTCTTTCAAGGCCTTAACCAAGGCATAGGCCTGTTTTTCCATTATGTTTTATTTCAAGGGTGCATCCCTCAGAGCTTTGCTGAAGAAAGCAATAGGCTACTCCACTCCCTCCAGATTTTTCTGCAGGAGAACTGCAGCCACTGTATGCTCGGAGGCGAATGAAAAGATTAGGAAATCTTTTGAGAAATTTGGGTTGGTTATGACAGGAGCCTGGGTGAGTGCAAGTTTAACCAATTCAAAATAATTTTTAGCCTCAAAATTCTACTTAACCCATACACATTTCTTCAGCATGTTAGTCATATTCCCGAGCTGTTCAGCTAAGTTGGGAATAAACCTCCGGAAGTTAATTTTCCCAATAAAGGATTGTAACTCTTTAATGTTCCTCGGGTGTGTGATCTGTAGTATTCCCTCAACCCTCTGTGGGTCTATCTTAATTCCCTTCTTAGATATAATGTGGCCGAGAAGTTTACCTTCTTGCAGCCCAAATACAGTCTTTTTGGGATTTAAGGACAGACTAAACCTCCTACATTTTTCAAAAACTCTTCTCAGATGTCTTAGGTGTTCCTCATCAGTATTGGAGTAGACTGTTATGTCATCCAGGTAGATGACAATGAAGTGCCCTATCTCTTCCGAAAAGGCTATGTCCATTGCTCGTTGGAAGGTTGCACCAACGTTCATCAGTACAAAAGGCATTTTTACGTACACAAAGGTGCCCCATGGAGTGGTGAAAGCGGTCTTGAGTTGGTCTTCTGGGAGTACTAAAACTTGGTTGTAACCTGAAAAACCATCTAGCAGGGAGATCCTTTTTGAGCCTACTACTCTCTAAAGAATGTGTTCCATTTTTGGCAAAGGGTAATTGTCTTTAAGTGAGGCTCTGTTAAGGTTCCTGAAATCAATGCACAGTTTGATCTCACTTGTCTTCTTTCTTACAGCTACTAAGTTCGAGACCTAATCAGAAAACCTCATAGGAACTATTATTCCTGCTTTGTACATCTTTTTAATCTCGTTTTCAACTGCAGGAAATTGTTTCAGGTTTATTCTGCAAAGTTTCTGTCTGAAGGGTTTCTGGTTCTCTTTCAAAGGTATTTTGTGCTGTATAATGTTTGTGTCGTAGGCCTTTAAGTCCTCGTAGCTCCAGGTAAACACATCGATGAATTACTTGAATAAGTCAATATATTTCTTTTTCATGTCTGCGCGTAAAGACTTAGCCAGTTCAATCATCTTGGGTTTGTCTTCAATACCTAGGTTGCATTCCTCGACATCAGAGTCTGAGTGTTCTATAGTGGGCTTTTTCGCTACATCGTCAAAGTCAAAAAGTTTCTCTAAAGGTGCTAGTCCCTTGGTTATATTCCTATCTTTCAACTGCAGCACCTCTACTTCCTCTTTATCTGCGTTCTCATATTCTTTGGTTGGATTTCCAATCTGTTCATTTAAAGTGTTTATTTATATGTTAAAAGGTGGTTCTTCCTCATCTGAGGGCTCTCCACTTAGGCAGCTATCATTGGACTTAGAGTCTGAATCAGAAAATTCAAACCTGTTCTTGCCTATCAGGAAATCCTCAATCTGCTTATCTCCCTCAAAGACTTGCCAATATTTCTCATTATCAGGTACTGCAGGTCTGAACTTTGTCTGAATGATGATATTTTGGTCACTGGGATGCTTGTGATATGAACTAGCTATACAGGTTAATCCATTTTCAATTACATTCCAACTCCTAGGAATAAACACTAGTTCATATTCCACAAAGGTCTTCAATAAATCCATAGCGTCATTCCTGTACACTCTCAGCCTAGGGTGTTTCACTGTGTATTCACCATTCACTTGTTTTATGATCAACTCAGAGTCTCCATGTACAACTATCCTACGGGCTCCTAATCTTTTCAACAGGTTCAAGCCAAGGATGAGAGCTTCATACTCCACAATATTGTTTGTGCATTTGAAGTTCAGATTGAAGGCATGACTCTCTGCATAGTCGTTCTTTGTGTTATGTAACCACACTCCTGCTCCTGTAGTTCTCCTCGTGCACGACCCGTCGAAATTCATCTCCCATAAGGGTTATTTCTCGGGTTTATCATCATTTTCCTCCCTAATGTGGGTTTCACTGGTCTGTTGTGTTACAGGTTCTGCGTTGGACTGTGGGTGGTTTCATTCTTCGTGTGGTGTATGAGTCTGTGAGGGGTGACTAGTCAGCTGTTTACATTCTGCTGCTTGTTTACTCGGAGTTTCGTTTTCAGTGCACTGTCCACAGATTTCATTTTTGTTTTCTTCTGAGGCTAGAGTGGCCATTATGTTGAAATTTATGGGTGCTATCCCGTTGTTCGTATCTCTGTTTTCTAGCTTTGGCTCCTCTAAGCATTCATCATTACAAAGGATAAAGGAGTCTAGATCTGTGTGTACAGAGTACAGAGGAGAATTCTCAAGCTTTTCAGGGCTGTTGACCAGGAACTTCATTTGTGCCTCTCTATACAGTCTCCTAGGCTGGCTAAAGACATGGATTGTGGCATATGCCCCATCCATCTGCATTGTACCTTGCAGCTTGGCTCCCCATGATCTCAACAGTAACATGCCATACTTAGGTGGCACATCTGCCACTACCACGTCCATAACCATACATTTGGCTAGAATCTAGGTTAAGTTCACACATAGATCTTTGATTAGGCCAAGGCATTTTACTCTGCTAGAGTCGAATGACTATAAATCTTTGTAGGGTCGGGTTATCTCTAGGCCTAACCTTTCAATAACTACCTTAGGCATTAGGTTGTGTGATGCCCCAGAGTCATGCATTACGTTGTGAAGGATCTTGTCATGGATATTGAGACTAATGTAAAAAGGAGGTACTACCCCTTCTTGAAACTTCCCCTCTATCTTTGGACCAAACAGAAGGGCTCGTTGATCGTCACTCAGATTGACAGTGTCACTGTTTTCCCCTAGATTTAAAGCTTTAAAAATTTGGCCTTTATATACATCCTGAGAGGCCAACTCCAAGAGTGGGACAGAGATTTTAATTTTAGCAATCTCACTCTCAAAATTGAAGAGGGATTGACTCTTTGTAATGTTCAACTCTGTCTTGTTAGCCACTACTTTAGTGGCAGGCTCAGTGTGCTGATTCTCACTATGTACAGGATTAGGAACTTTTTTATTAGGAGCACTAACTGCAGTGCTAGTGCCACTAGTTGGTTGACTTTGTTTATCAGTGTTTTGGTTGTCTTTTTCTTTGTTCTTCCCAGAACTATCAACTGCTGATTTGTTACTTTCAACAGTTACTTTAGAAGTTTTCTCAGGCCTTTTCTTAATGGTAATCTTAGAAGGTTTGGGTTTGGAATTGTCTAAGCTCTTCTTGCTTCTAAGTTCATACTGTTCTCTGACCTGCATGATGGAATTTTCAAATCCTAGCTTGTAATCCTCAGATTCTAACCTTTCCTCATCCCAATATGAGGATGAGGGCTGATCTTCTTCTGTGGAACAGTTATGGATTGAGTTATCTGTCTCAAACATATTTATTGTGTTCTCCTCAGACTCTTCTATTATCCCCTCATCTTCATTAAGGAAGTTCTCTTGAAATGGGGGAATGACTTGCTAGTGTGAGTCCCTTTGTCTATTGGGAGGGGTATTATTTCTCCTAAAGTTCTGGTTCTAGTTATGATTTTGGTTTCTGTTCTGATTACTGACCGTGACAACCATTTTTTCCATCGTTTACTGTATTTTTTCCACATTTTTAGATAGACGGTCATAATTGGGGTCAGAAGTGGAAGCTACGGTGTCATCTCTATATGTTACCCTCTTCTCAGCCCTCATTCTGGCTTTCTTCTCAATCAAGTTAGCCTCTGCACTCACTGCTCCTTTTTGTATGTCTTCCAATGTGTTGTAATCTCTCTCCCTAAGCTGGTAGGCCATATCAGCATCAAAGCCCTCAGGGTATTTCAATAGAGCCATACCTTGGGGAGGTTTCATGTGTGGAGGAAGAGCATTGTAAACGCTGTTGAACCTGGTAGAATATTCATGGACACTCTCTCCGACGTTTCTTTTCAGGTTCTTGTATTCTGCTAATATTTGGAGAGGGTTGGCCTTGACTTCCCATTTATTTATGAAGGTTTGATATAAGGAGGGTAGATCTTGGATACTATTAGGAGGCAGGCCCTTAAACTATTTCTTCACATCACCTCCTAAACTCTGGGCAAAGATTCTCATTTTGACTGTCTCATCATCTATCTCCATGTAGTCAAAGGAATCCTCCATCCTATCTACATGGTGCTGAGATGTAGTGGACTCTTTTGTAGTGAAATGTGGGATCTTTGATTAGTAATCATTGGGTAAGGACACTAGAGGCTGGGCTAACACCATAGGTGCATACCAGGCTGCCATGATGATGTTCTTAGGAGGTAAAGGGTTGGCTTGAGCAGCTGGTATATGGATGACAGGGATACCTCGACCAACAGCAGTCTGTTGAACTGATTTAGGATGACTGAGTCCCAAGTTTTGAATGAAGTGAATATCAGGAGGTGTGGAGGGAGGGGTCTCTCTGTCCCTAATGTGTTTACCACTTTGAGGTGGTGAACCAAGAAGTTCAAGGTCTAGCTGGTCTAGAGCATTGAATGACCTAGTTCTAGGTAAACTGTTTTGAGAGTCTAGGTCAAAAAGTGGGTCTGATAGAGCTGTAAAGTCTTCTGGTGCAGAGTTAGCTCTATGGATATGACTGGAAATAGTTGATCTTTTAGGTGTAGGATATTTCATGAGGATTCTCTCAGGGTTGTCAACTATTTTAGGTGGGTTTGGGTTAGGATAAGCTCTTGTGTGAATGGTTCTTGAAGCCAGAAAGCAGTTTTTCAACAAAGCAACTTAACCCTACTTGTTACTTCTGTTATGGCTCATGTTGTTGTGGACTCTGGTATCCCAGTGGAGTCTTATGTGAACCAAGATAATCAGAAGGCCTATTGATCACCAGTGGAGTCTTCTAATCATTTAGGTGCTGTGGAGTCGCCAGGTGGAGGACTTAAGATTTTATTGTCCACCGCAGTGATTAACCACCAAACTAAGGCTACTATGGTCTCCTTCGAGTCTGTGAAGTGTTTAAAGGTGTGTTTTACTCAAATTTCTCTAGTGGAGTCGCCATTATGTTGGGGTTGCCATTTTTTGGCAATTTTGGTAATACCAAAAGATGAGACAAAATCAGAACCACTTTCAGACCTCAGGATCTAGCTCTCCTGGGTCCAGAGAGGGATATCTCTATATAGGCAAAGGTTTTATGTCTTTAAAGCTCTGTGTTAAGATATTAGGCTAGCTATAGGCACAGGTTTGTTTGTTTGATTTTTGTTTGGTTGTTGGGAATCAGGAAAGAAGGGTTCAATATAAGACAAGGATGAGCAAAGAGGATTTTAGGCAAAGAGAGATAGCTCAGAGAACACTCGAGACCATTGGGTAATGGAGTCAGGAAAGGGTTTACTTGCTATTTAATATGCAGGCTTTCAATTGGGCTAGTCATCTAAAGCATTGGATCTTAAAGATGATAGTGTGGCATGAAATGGCAAGAGAGAAGGTGAAAGCAAGGAAACCTCCAAGGTGACCCTTAAGGAATTAGATCCAAGGATAGGACATGCCATTGGACAACCTGTGATCCGAAACCTAAAAGGTTAACTCTTCAGACAAGGAAACATTAAAGATTTAACCACATAGGTGAAAACCTGAGATCAAAGAGAGACTTCGAACTCTCAATGCTTCGGCATCCAACTTAAGGGAACTTATAAAGGTTCAATTAATTGAAAAGGACCCTAGTGAGACAGAGATAGAATTCTAAACTCCTAGTATCCCAATTCATTCGATTAAAGCCTAACAAGAACATCTAAGAACAGATTCATTAATTCATACATTAGCTAGCAGTATAGTATTAGCTACTACACTGGTTAAATTAGCTTGAATCAATCCCCAGATAACACATACAACAGAAAAAATTGAAGGCAGGGACAACAGAAACATAGGGTACCAAGCAAGGGTAAATCCTATGCCAGATTTCTGATGCGTGCCAGAAGAAATGAAATGTGATGAACTACAAAGGAGAACAAGGACAAAGATACTAAAACATCACCGCTGCTTTAAATCAGGATCCAAAGAAATGTGCTTGTCATATTAAAGAGCAACACCAGTCATACACAACATTGCCAACAACTTGATATTCAATCTGAAAACATCTTCCTCAGCCTATCTTACAACTTTACACAAAGAACTATGTCTCAAGAGAAACAGCTTCTAGTTCACAGATATTTGATCAACAACCATTACAATGTTTTCTCATGAGTTTTTATATATGAAAGAGAGGCAGAGGAGGTAGATGAAACACTAAATGAAACATTAAAACAGAGTAGGGAGAGGGGCTCGAGGCCCATTCTGTTTTAATGTCTATGCATCGAACTTCTATACTCTTTAGGTGAAAGAGTGGTCTTTGACAGGCTGAAATTTACTCTAGGTATGTTCGTGATGTACTCTCGGCTATAGTACTCTGCAGTACTCTGATGAATAAACAAAAAGGTAGATACAAACTATGAGGTCTGCCATACTGTGTAACAAATGCTCTGGTAGCATTAGGACTGTTGTCAGGGTAGATATCTTCTCTGTAACACGGTATAGAATGAAAGCAGTATGGGTACTTCGTCCTTTCATGGGAAAGGACATTCTGCTGATGGTGACACTGACGTATTTTTTTCTGCGCGTTAAGCCCTATGTGTGATTGATGAGGTCTTCAGTCTAGTACCCTACCTTTAAAACACTGAATTAAGGCTTAATCATCCTCAACAATGTGCATTAGAACTCCTTAACTCTGTACTGATACTCTTTGCCGCTTCATGACTGTCTCTGTCAACGAAATGTGAGCTTTTGTGGCTCTGGAGAGGTTTGCAGAGTTGAACTCCGTCCTTTAATGAAAATTACGCTCTAAGCACCCTCTCAGGCTCTTCTCTGTGATATCAGGCTCTGAATCTAATTTTCACTGTGCTCTGTGCCACTATAACAGTGACTATGAACCATGGCGGTTTCCACCACCTGTAACCCTGCAAAAATCACACAAACACATTAAGAAACCCATGCATGGGGTCGGATGCTATGGAGGACTATGAGAATGGCAGCGCATCATGGTGAAAACGTTGGATGCGAATGGAAAATGGTGGAATAATACAGGATGATGGTGAAAAATGCAGCAAAACAGTGGGAAAAAGGTCTAGCGAATGTTCGGTGGAACGTAACAAACTTTAATGCAAACATTAAAATTTGACCTTTGAATGAAATACAAAGGGAACGAATAAAAATGCGATGAAAACATATGAAAAGGGTTGATACGGTGGGACCCGGCCGCAGGCAGAGGGCGATTAGATATGGGCCATTAGATCGAATGGAGTGGGTGGTTACGATTAAATCGGATGGAGAGTGATAGGAGGGTCCAAATCCGATGAGCGATGGAGTGATTGGCCTATGACCATCGGATTTTACGTGAGATCGGCGGCGGAGATTGCGTCGGAGGATCACAATCGCAAATGGGGGAGGGTGGCACCATTTGATAATCGGGATTGCGATTGGAGCGAGTTTACGCGGGATGTCAGATCTCAATAAGATCAATGGTGGAAAACAATCCCGAGACCCATAGAACAAAAGTATCATCGCATCGGATTTTTTGTTTTGACACAGGAATGCGCTTCTGTCCACCTATCCGATTGCAATAAGCGCCTTATGCTTTGGTGCCTGGTCTTGGCGCTGGGTTACGTGGGTAAGTGGTTTCGGGGCTAGGCTGAAGGGGGCTAACCTGCGTATAGTAAAAAATGGGTTTTTTGGTCTATTTTCAATGCGTTTTAAGGCCAAAAAGGGGTAACGGTAGAGAGGAAAAAGGGGTCATTAAGCCAAACAAGGGGTGCTTGCAAGGTTTAAAGGGGATTGGAGATGCTTTAGAGGATTTAGGAAGGGATTTGGGGGTAAAAAGGGAGACTTTGACAAAGGGGAAACAAGGGTTAAAATGGGACATTCTGCAGGGATACAAGGGGCGAATGAAGGCCTTTTTGAGCACATTTTTTTACAATAAGTGAGGCTTTTTGGATGGAAATAGTAGTGAGGATCTTCTTAAATGTGGTGGACACACAGAGGCTTCAAGGATGAGAGATTTTCATGGGAAATCTATCTCTTGAAGGCTCATAAAACAATTTAGCCACCTGTTTTCTTGAAAAAAATTTCATAGGTGGCTAACAATCGCTACTGGACGTGTTTTATAGTCTAAAGCACAAATTTGGCATGCCTAGGTCAACAAAGAAACGAAAGATGGAAGAATCTCCCGAACTACCTATGGATTCAACATTAATGCGAGTCCTTTGGAAAGGAACTCAATCATCTCCAGGGAAAGAACTTTATAGATTATCTCAATTTGCACATGCTTATGCAAATGAAACAATTGAGAAGGCATCCAAGGTTGAATCATTGATTTTAGAAAAGGACCAGAAAATTGCTTAAATGGAGCAAATTTTCTCTGATGAAAAGTAAATAATGGAGCAAGAGCTTGAGTCAAACATTAATGATCTACAACAATAGTTTGAAAGCCTCGAATTCAAACTTGAGAACGAAATTAAAGAGAAATATCAAGTAATTCATCAAATACATCAAAATATTGAAAAGCTCCAAGAAAAGCCCGAAATTAATGAAGTAGAGAAAGAAGCAATAGAGTTAGAACCATTACTAGAAACCCAACAAGAAATTTTCAATTAGAAATATAATAAGATTCAAGAGCAAGTTAAGACCAGTGGTCAATTAGTTACTCAAATTTCCAATCTCAGAACTTATTATGAAGAAATTGATGACAAAGTGTCAAAATACATAGATTGGCAAGATACTGCACAAGGTAGAGCATCTGATCTCCCTCGTCTTGAAGAATCAATTAAAGGTATAATATTTGTAGATTGGGATATTAAAATGAAGAGCATTGAATTAGCTATTATTAGAGCTAATAATTTATCTTCCATCATCTCTGAGTATATAAAATATTCTCTTCTATAAGCCAACCTGATTCATGAAGCATCAAAAGACACTCTGCCAGAAATCAGTTTCCTAAAACAATCCTGGCAAGAGAAATCAAATAGAAAATCTCTTGACATAGAAAATATGACAAGGTTAAATATGGAGATTTACTGGTACTTCTTGATTAAGCCTCATAACCAATTGATATTGTTGAGGTGCCTCTCCAATGCAACAAATTAGCTTCTTCCGACGCTGAATGATGTGGTATTCATGAGCCAGATGAGAATGCACCCAATTCATCCCCCTAGCTCAAACATATGACCAAAGCATGCCAGCTCAAAGAACAACTAGACAATGAATCCAGGAAACAATCACAGACTGTTATAACTTATACATTTTATTTTCCTAGTTTATAGTTTTATAGTTTAGAGTAAGATTAGAAGACTGATTTTACAAGTCTTCTATTTTTGTAATATTAATTATTATTTAAACCCATTTCATGCATTTATAAAGGGGCCCAGAATTTTGAGAAGATTTCTTTTGAAACTCACACTACTGTTTGAACGAAAGTTATCTAATTGAAAATTTGAACCTTGAAGCTAAATTTACAGATTTAAAGTTATGACACAACAGGTACTATTATTTGTGTATTGACTGTTTTATGTTTATGAGATTACAACAACTTATTCTTTTTATTAGTTTCATTCTGATAAGCATTGAAATGATATATGTTCTTATTACTATTGATATAATATATTAAACGATATGTTGTTAGATGTGATACTTAGAGATCTTTTATGTGATTAATGTTCTTCATCAACTAAATCAATTAAATTGATTTAGTTTCTTAAATGTGCTTATAATCATTAAGTATACGATGATCTATATTATTTCATGCTTATGAAATATTATGCCTTAATCATATATTTGAAACCAATCCTGGGAAGTAATTAGATTAGTTTTAATTTATGTTTATCATTAGAATAAATCACCCTCTTATTGTTGATTTAATTTCTCTTGTTATATAAACTCTCTTTATACGAGAAACTAGTTCGTTTATCCTCAGTCAGACCCACCATTTTCAACAGAAAAGGAGTTGTTTTAAGCTCCCGACTGGGTGGAATCCCTAATGTTGAGGAAGTCACTTTCCAACCTTCAACATTTTTGGCGCTAGAAGGAGGGAATCCGACTATGTATAGCATATAAAGCTGAATCTCAATTGAAAAGAAAATGTAAGATTCAATCTCCCTCCAAAGCTCGTACAACTTCTAGATATCGTTCATTATCTCCAGGTTATAAGTCTAAAGTTGTAGAACCATTTCTGTCATCTCTTGAAACATTACCTTGTAGAACTTCTTCAGATCATATTCTCGAGTCTCCCAAAGTTCAGTATTTGATTGATAAATTAGAATAAATAAATATATCTCTGAATAAGACCGTTAATCCTGAAATATATGAAGAAAGTGTTACATCCAAGTTTCGAGGTACTGGTGTGTTAACCCGACCACAAAGTGAAAAAATTGGGATAAATCCTTTTGAGTTTCCAATTTTGTTTCATTGTAAGAAAGCTACTACATCAACATCTCAATTAGGTACCAGTGAGATCACATCATATTCATCTCCATTTACTCCCACCTTCTCTTCTAATCAACCCATTTCTACTCATAAACCCATTTCTTCTCAAACAATTAGTGTTGCTGTAAGTAGTACTAGTCCAGTAGTTAGTTCTTCACCATCCACATCTGCTTCTGGACCTACCATCTCATCTTCACAAACAACAAGTCAAGAAATGACCAACTTACCATGGGTCAATACGGGTGTTGTTCAAATGGTAAATTTACATCCTATCCCAGATCATCCAGAAAGATGGTTACCAAAATATAATCCTGATGATGGTATTCTCGCGGAAGAGCATCTGAATAATTTCATGTTAGCCATGAATATTAATGGTGTTTAACATGAAGATGTTGTAGTTAGATTGTTTCCATATACTTTCCGAGGATCTGCAGGATCCCGATATTTTTCCCTCCCTTCAGGTTCTATAGGCAATTGGAATACTTTTCAAGAACTAATTCTTGCCAAATTTTGTGATTATAGGACAATTGCAACATTAATCAATGATCTTTCTAATTTGAAAGCTAATATAGGTGAAAATATCAAAGACTTCAACTCCAGATTTAGCAAGTTATTGAATAAAATTCCAGCTGCCTCTAAGCCTGGATTGGATGTACAAATAGAATGGTACATATCTTCTCTTCCTTCTAATACAGACATTTTTGTAGATAGAGCTAATAAAGTCACTCTTGTAGAAAACATGAAAGAAGCTTTGTCCGTTGAGAGAAAAATTGTTGCTTAGAAAAAAAAAATAAGATTGAAGATAAAAGGTCTAAAAAAGTAACATTCAAAGATGAGCCAAAGAAGAAAACTTCTAAAGGTTCTTTTGATCTCGAGGGATTGAAAAAAATTATCAAAACCATGTCTAATAATATGGTTGAGATCAAAAAATAGGTTTTTGAAACCTCTACCAGAAAACCCTTTAGATCATTTAGGAAAAATCAATCCTCTGTCTCTCAGCCTCCCAATTCTATTTCTAATGTTGAATCTGACCCAAAAGAATAAGAAGAAGAAAACACAGCTTCTACCGATGAATCCCAAGATGAATAAATTTTTGAATTACATGGATTATGGGATTTTTTTTTTTACCTTCCTCTGATGAAGAGACAGACGCTGAAGCAATGCTTGTTAGCATTAAAATTAGGAAGTATGTAGAACCAATTCAGCCAACTCAAAAACAGAAAATTCCCACTTCTATTGCAAAAGATAAACTTGTCAATAAAAAGCCTCCAGTTAAGTCATCTCAGCAAGTTATCACTGATTCTCAGCCAATCAAATCTACACCCAATCCTAAATCTAAAACTTTGGTAGTATCTGATACTATTGAGTATAATATAATCGAGGATATGAAGAATATTAAAGCCAATATTTCTCTTTATGAAGTTAGAAAATTAAAACAAAAACATAAAATTTTATTGAAATAGTTGAATGCAGTAAAAACATCCCCTCTTCCTCCAACTATTGTAGCTAAAGCTCCTAATGGAATAGGAAAACCTCCGATTGACAACTAAAACAAGGTTAATGCTTCCGACTCTATTTTTATTGGTGATATATCTAATTCTCATACTCCTCCTTTTCTTTTAACTTCTAAAATCTACAATAGAAATTTTCATAATTGCTTGATTGATTATGGGGCTTCATCCAATATAATGCCATATTCAATTTGTAAAAAATTAAATATCGCACCCCAGAAATCATAAGTTAGTATAGTTCAATTGGATAGAACAAAGGTTAAAGTATTAGGAGAAATTAACTCGGTAAGTATTAGATTTTGATCAAATCCAAAAGTTTCTCAGATTATTGATATATTGATTGCAGACATCCCTAACTTTTACGGTTTAGTTCTTAGCCGAGATTGGTTTGAAAAATGACATGGATATTTTGCAACAGACTGGTCTCATATGTGGCTCCCTCATAATGGAAAGCCAAATCAAATCAGAGTCGATCGTCAAAAACATATGAAGTACTCAGTTACATATCTTGGGGAAGAAAATGAACGCATAGCATTTACCAATAACATTTTGGGCAATTATTCTGTAGATTCATTCTTAGGAAATTTCAATGTCCAAAGTTCACCTTTTTCAGTCAAATCTGTTAAATCATAAATTGAAAATTTTTCTCAGAATGATTCCATTAGATGCTTCAATTTCGAAAAGGAAACTATAGTCCAATCTCCATTTTGGAAACTTATTTTGATGGATCAAGATCCAATGATGGAGCAGGAGTAGGATGTGTACTTACTAGCCCAAAAGGTGAGAAAACCATGCTAGCTTGTAGGCTAGAATTTGAATGCACTAACAATATTGTTGAATACGAAGCATTGGTTCAAGGTCTCTGAAAAGCGATTAGTCTTGATATACAATATATTAAGGTGTTTGGAGATTCAGAGATTGTGGTAAGACAAGTGCGAAATACCATTCACTATCTCTCAATTCACTTCAAACACTACCAATATTTGGTTCAGGACCTCATATCTCATTTTATTGCATTTAATATCTCTCCTATTCCTAAATCACATAATGCCAACGCTAACCTTTTAGCTAATGTTGCCTCCAAGTTTATTCTGCCTGAAGATTTTAGTCCTCACGGATTCTCTATTGAATTAATTTTCTGACCATCTATACCAGATAATGTTACGAGTTGGTGGGTTTTTAATGACGATTATAATATTTTAAGTTTTCTTACTTATGAGAAAATGATGATCAAATTATGGACGAGGATGAACATAACAATATAATCAAGCTACAAACCGATAAAATTCTTTTTCCAAAATCTGTGGTCAAGCTTGAAGGTTTATATGATTTAAAAGATAGATTCAAGAAAGTCAACAATTCTAAAATACAAAGTTCTACTCTAAGGTATGAATTAGCTAACTTAGGATCTACTGATTTACATCAAGATATAAATCTAGGGGTTAGCCTTTCATTGGAAGAAAGAAATGCGTTCATTTCATTATTGAAAAGATAAAAAGATATTTTTGCATGGAATTACCAATAGCTTAAAAACATATGACCCATCAATCATTCAACATACTATTCCTATGGTACTTGATGTTAAACCTATTCAACAAAAGTTCAGGAAAATTCATCTGAACTTGGAAACCCAAATAAAAAATGAATTAAAAAAATTATTGAAAGCCAAGATCATTTTTCCTGTTAGACATTCAAAATGGGTTTCGAATTTAGTACATGTTAGGAAAAAGAATGGAGATATTCGGATTTGTATTGATTTTAGGAATTTGAACAAATCATGTCAAAAGGATAATTTTCCTTTACCATCAATGGAACAAGTTTTACAATCAGTAGCAAGTTCCAAATTAATGTCCTTTTTAGATGGATTTTCAGGATATAACCAGATTTTGGTTCACTCAGAAGATCGTTTGAAAACAAAATTTGAAACCAAATGGATAACTTATGCATATCAGAAGATGCCCTTTGGACTAATGAATGTAGGAGCCACATTCCAGAGAGTCATGGATATTGCATTCAAAGGATTGATAAGTAAAACAATGGTAGTATACCTTGATGATATAACCATATATTCAAAAGATAGAAACAATCACTTGCATGACATAAAGTAATCTTTGAAAGATGCAGGATATTTGGGATCTCTCTTAATCCAAAGAAGTAAATTTTTTATTTAAGCGAAGATAAACTTCTAGGTTTTATTGTCTCTAAGAATGGAATTTGTATTGATCTAGACATGATTAAAACAATTTCAGAAATTCCGCTACCACATAACAAGAAATCATGCAATCCTTTTTAGGACAGATAAATTTTGTCAAACGATTCATTCCAGTTTTTTCACATATAGTTCTTCAACTACAAAAAAAGATCATGAAAGATACATTATTTAAATGGGGAGAAGAAGAAAAGGAATCTTTTCAAATCACCAAACTAGCAATCGTTGATGCTCCTTCTCTTTCAACTCCTAATTTTTTCAATGATTTCATTTTATATACCTTTGCCTCAGAACTATCATATGAAGTGGTCTTAACTCAACCAAATGATAAAAAACTCGAAACCCCAATTGATTTCTTCAGTTCTAATTTTCAAGGGGTTGAATTGAACTATTCAGGAGATGAAAAACAACCATTTGCAGTTGATAAAGCGGTCAAATATTTTCGATTTTTCTTTTGAAAACACATGTCAAGGTAATAGTTCCTTTCTCATCAGTCAAACAAATAATTATACACAAGGAAATAGGACAAAAAAGGGCTAATTGAGTAACAACAATGCAAGAATATGATTTAGAGATAAAACCCGCAAAAATTGTAAGAGGTCAGGGATTTTGCAGGTTGGTTACAGGAATAAATGACACATCACCGGATGAGGTAACAACTAGTATTGAACATTTTACAGAGGTACTCAATGTCAACCCTCAATCTCAATATGTTGATTTAATATTTTATTTAAAGAATGGTCATGCTACGCAAAATTTGGATTTCAAAAGAAAATGAGCATTAAGATTGAAAGCTAATCAATATTAAATAGTCAATGATGTGTTATTAAAAAAAAATTATGACTCTGCCTTACTTAGATGCTTAGAGAAAACTGAAATACCTAATGTGCTCCAGGAACTTCATGATGGATTGGCAAGTGGACACTTTGATGGAAACACCACAACACATAAAATTTAACATGCAGGATATTATTGGCCAACATTATTTAAAGGTGCACACAATTAGGTCAGAAATTGTAAGATTTTTCAAACTGCAATAGGAAGACAAAGAAAAGATTCAATTCCACTTCAACCAGTCAATATGGAACAACCTTTCGAACAATGGGGACTTGAAATAATAGATGAGATCATTCCTCATTCTTCTAAACAACACAAATATATATTGACTACTACAAACTACTTTACAAAGTGGGTAGAAGCAATACCTCTTAAGACCGCCAATTTAGAAAACATTATTGAGTTTATTGAGCAATACATCATTACAAGGTTTGGTGTTCCTAACGCTATGATATTTGACAATGCTTCTTATTTTCCGGGTAATGCCATGACTGAATTTTTTGTGAAAAGAGGTTTTAAATTAAAATATTATTCAAATTATTATCTTCAAGGAAACATTCTAGCAGAATCAACCAACAAGAACCTCATAACGATAATTAAACGAACTATTGATCAAAAGCAGAAAAACTGGCATAAATCCTTAACCTTTGCATTATGGGCAGATAGGATAACTAGAAAAGCTTCAATAGGAACTTCTCCTTTTCGATTGTTATATGGGAAAGAGGCAATTTTACCTTTGAATATAGCTATTACATCAACAACCCTAGTTCAATTCATTAATGGACAACCTTTCTCTTCATTACAAATAAAGATTGTCTGAAATAATTAAAATGGAAGAAGAAAGAGAAAAAGCAAAAATGGTACACAGTCATCATCAACAGTTGATCAAAACTTTGTTTGATTCAAATACCGTCAAAACTAAACAGTTTGAGATTGGAGATTTGGTATTGAAATGGGATAAATTGCATGAGGATAAAGGAAAACATACAAAATTTCAAAAACTCTGGCTTGGCCCTTTTCAAATAATCGAAAAATTAGGTCCATCAACTTTTATGTTGCAAGATTTACAAGGGAAGAAGGAAACTCTTCCTGTTAATGGACTTGTCCTTAAAAAAAATATTTTTCTTAAAATAACAGTTCTTCTTTTGTATAAATATGTAGATAGATTTAATTTAAAATAAATTAAGTTATTGCAATATTATGCAAAAGGTGAAACACTTTGTTATTTTTCTTGAACAGGGAAGTGTTAATCCTTAAAGATATAAAATAAGGAATTAAATCATAAATTGAATTCTATACTTCTTTGGAAAGTTTTTATTTAAATACCCGATTAGAAAGAAGAATACTTCTAACTAATGTGATTTGAAAAATTATTTTGACATGGATCATGTTCGAAAAGTTACTTTTACGAAGCAGGAATTTTTTTTTGAAGTATTGACATCTTTTACTCAAATGGTCATCCAAAAGCTCATAAAGAGAAAAATGACAACCTCCCCATTCATTTATATATTAGATATATCTTTCAAAGTGTAATTCAAAAATATAAAAAAATTTAAAGTTGAGAGATCTCATCACGAGTTGACTCATCATGTTCATAGGAAAATAATACACTTGAAATTATCAATTGGCTACCAAACCAAGATAATGGCTCATGGCATAAAAAACCTTGAGACAAGGGATATCATTACGAGTCAGCTTGTTCAAATTGATTATAACAAGTGAATGACATTATCACTTCTGGCTTCCAAACCTAGATAATGATATTAAAGTGGAAGAAGAAAAATCTACAAAGAAATTGAGTAATTATATTACCTTTGGAGATATTTATTATATTATGAATGAGATACTAGTTCATTTTTGGTTAAATAGTAACCCTGTCGAGGCTATGAACGCCTGCTGGTAGCAGTGGCTCTACTAGTGACTAATAATTTTATCAAATAAGCTAAGCTTTGATTAAATTCCTACTTAAGATTTGATTCATATAAAGAGAAATTTCATTCACAAAAGAAAGGGGAAAATTTTTCAAGTAAAAATAGGGTATTTTGATTAGAATTTACCTATATCAAATTCAAATTTCAATTATTTATCGAATTCCTAGTATATTGTCTTTAAGTTTTAAGATTTATTAGAGATTCTTGATTCATCCAGTATATCGCCAATTGTTGTAGTATTACAACAACTCCCCATTATCTGAGTAAAATAGATTAGAAAGGATAATGGGGACCCTTTAAAAAAAATTAGGTCACAATTTGTTTTAGAAATGAAACTTAATGATAGGTTTACTATTACATTAAGCTTTATAAAATAAAGAAAACACCTAAAAAAAGAACCCTCAAACCAAAAAGGCACATAAGCGGGGGGAAACATCAGCGAAAACACGAGCAATGAATCTCTGAAATGGCGCATTACCGAAAATCCAAGTAGCGAGTGTACAATTGCGAAACACCGAAATGCCGAGTAGCAAAGCCGTCACTTGACAGATGCCGACACTGCAAATCGTCAGGTAACAGATGTCGATATCACATCTTGTCTCAAAACATCGCAATGTCGTAACTCGAGTTTCAAAGATTGCTTCTAGCGTTATAAGTTTCCAGCAATCAAAATAGCGAATTAATCAATCCCGATATAATGACATATGTTAAAAGCACATGAACCTATGCTTGTAAATTTAATGTTAATTCAGGTGTTTTATGACCTTGAGGTTTGTAATTATTTCAAATATTAATACCAAGGATTTCCCATTATGCATGAGTTAAGTTGATAGGACAGTTAATATCGTTCGAAGTGATTTCAACTTATCCTCTCTGGTTTTATTTTCAACAGGGTAAATCCAAACACTTAGGCATAAAAGGATGCCAAGGTTGATTAAATCATGAAGGAAATCTACCACCCCATCACTGTTAGTCACACAACAAGAGGAAAATAGCAAAATGGATCCCCTAATCTTAGATACTACATGCAATCCAGAAATTGGTTCTTCAAGCTAGGAAGGGATCTATTAGTTGTTCGAGAGTGAGAAACCGCAAGTAATTCTGGATAGAAAAGATGTGGCCGATGATATGTTTTCCAATGATTCAAAATCATGGACAGAAACTGCTAATTATTTTCATCACAGAATTGTCGCTCGTCCTAAAATGTTGCTGTTACACCATTTTTTGGTCATCTAACCCATTATCGTTAGATGAACCCAAGTACACCATGTAAGACCAATTTTACCCAAGTAAAATTACTTTCACCACATTTATTTATGTTTCTTGGTCATATTTAACCCAAAACAAGGTAATCAATTAAATAAATCATTATTTATTTAATTATTTCCTAAGAATAAGTTATTTAAATCATTATTTAAATATTATTCCTAGTAAAATTTGACTAAATCATTTTTAAATAATTAAATAAACCATTATTTATTTTATTATATTCCCCTCATTTCCCTTAAATAATAAATAAATCATTTATTTATTTGTTATTTATAAATAAAGGAATTGACCCAGGTCAAAAACCCTTTTCCCTCCAACAAATATAATAAAATATTCCTAAAGGGTGATTCTAGAATATGATTAATAATATTTTATTCATGCACCGAGTTCTAGAACACCCCAATATTTTGTTATAAATAGAAGGGTTTTCCCCATTCATTAGTCACCTCCATTGCATTAGATCACACTAGATCTACTCTTGGTCACCATTTTCATTTTTTTTGCATTTTGAACTCCCATTGAGTTCCATGTTTGTTAGGGTTTTCCACATTAGCAAAAGAGAGGAATCATAGATCTGAAACACTGAGGACTTCCAAGAACCCATCCCACTGAGGAGAACTGGAAAACACCTTTCTTGTTTTCCTCTCAGGTGCCCCATTCGTTAATATAATATAAGATTCTTTTTATACATTGTTCTTGTCTTGTCCATTGGATATATGGAGCCATTTCATATTTTATCTGCTTAATTTCTTTTATGCCTAGATCTAACCTTATGCAACAAACTTAAAGATATTTTGTAGCCATATTTGATGTTAAGGCTATTTGATATGCATGGCTAAAGTGATCTTTTACGACGAAAGAATCATACTAACAGCTGCCATACACTGACTTAGTGAAATGGGTGTTGGATAATGTAGATATTAGAGATAGATATTTTGTTACTTGAAGAAAAACTGTCATTGGCTCTCTCAAGCCGTTAGATTTGAATAATATGTATAAAATACCAGAACCCCAGAAGAGATATGATTCCCAATTCGTTCAAGATTTCATGCGCGAGAATGACCATCCTACGACTGTAATTAAAGAAGGGAGAAATGATCCTAATTGGCATAAGTGCGACGATAAGGGTATGTATTCAATCGTCTATCTCAAAATCCCATTCTCTCAAATAGCTGTAATGATGTGTCATCTCTTTGGATCTGTAAATACAACCAAATTTAATGAAAATTGGACACCCTCGATAGAAGCATTCTACATTGGGCTACTATTATTTATGATAATTTGATTAGATTTATCATGGCCTATAGAGAAAATAGAAATTCCCCACCCAATGTAGTCTCTCCTTTTTATATGAGCTCCTATATCTTAGATGCAGTCTGTTTTTCCTTTGATTTTTCATCATTAGGATGGAAATGGACCAGAGAAGTAAAAACCCCCATTTATGTACAATTATATTTCTTATGGGAGTCAAAATATCATTCTCACATGTTCAAAATATGCAATGACATAATTCTCCCAATCTTCCAAGTCATTCTTGAAAGAAAAATCACTAAGGTCACTCCCGAAGCCAATAAGAGTCTCAAGTATGTAGGTAGGTGGTTCGGTGAAGAGAATTTTACATACATCCATATTTTTGGAAATTATGCCAATCCTCATGTCCTACGCTTATATATACCAGACAAATTTTTAGACAAATAAATTTCTTATCAAACATTTGGTCATCGTTTCACTAAAATCCTAAAAGATGCCAAAAATACCATTTGGCTAACTTTTCCTTTTTCCTGTGGTTCATATGCCCTAGAAAATTTCAAGCATGCCTGTATTGAAATTGACCGATTAAAACCTTTCAACTTTCTAGTGTTACCTAATATAAGTTATGATCCCTATGGCATTGCTAGAGAGATCATAATGAATTCAGTTAAGCTGTGGAAATTTTCAAGCGAGCCTGACAAATCTGATGATATGTTAGAAAAAATTCATGAATTTTCAACAGTTAGCATAAAGCAGATGAAATTATTAGTCCATAAGATTTGCTAAGATTCAAAATGTATCATGAACAAAGAAATTCTCATTTGCCAGATTATTTTTTTCACAAACCAGAGCCGAAGGCAGAACAAGGTATAGATGCAATAGATCCTCAAGTACTAGTACCAATTCAAGAAGAAGAAATCGATAATATTCAACAGGATGATAGATTCATCCAAAATTGGGAAGAATGTGAGAAAGCACTATCAGAGGCTAATACCCTTGCCATTCAAAATTCCATTGAGCCAGAAACCCTGCCTATTGCAAGTGTTACAAATTCCATGAATCATACAGGATAATCAAGTATGCAACATGTTTCTGTTGATATAGATAACTCCAAGAATCAAGAAGAAATCAGAGAAAACTCATTCACTATAGAGGTTTCCAAAATTATTCTTGAGTAGAGCTAGATACAAGGAAACAATGATACAGAGGAGAAACTAGAGGAAACACCAGCCCAAGATATGGAAATCATTCTGGCTTTTACGACTATTGAAATAGTTCTAAAAGTTGAAGATATACCACTACTGGACGTGTTTTATAGTCCTAAGCACAAAGCTATCGTGACTAGGTACAAGAAGAAATGAAGGATGGAAGAATCTCTCGAACTGCCTATGGATTCAACATTAATGCGAGTCCTTTGGAAAGGAACTCAATCATCTCCAGGGAAAGAGCTTAATAGATTATCTCAATTTCCAGGTTCTTATGCAAATGCAACAACTAATAAGGAAGCCAAGGTTGAATCATTTATTTTAGAAAAGGACCAGAAAATTGCTCAAATGGAGCAAATTTTCTCTGATGAAAAGCAAATAATCGAGCAAGAGCTTCAATCAAACATTCATGATCTACAACAACAGTTTGAAAGCCTCAAATTCAAACTTGAAAACGAAATTAAATAGAAATATAAATTAACTCATCAAATGCAACAGAAGATTGAAAAGCTCAAAGAAAAGCCCGAAATTAATGAAGTAAAGAAAGAAACAACAGAGTTAGAAGCATTACTGGAAACACAACATGCAGTTTTATATCAAAAATATAATTAGATTCAAGAGCAAGTTAAGACCAGTGATCAATTAGTTACTCAGATTTCCAATATGATAACTTATTATGAAGAAATTGATGACAAAGTGTCAAAATACATATATTGGCAAGATACTACACAGGGTACAGTGGTCGATCTCCCTCGTCTTGAAGAATAAATTAAAGATATAATATTTGGAGATTGGGATATTAAAATGAAGAGCGTTGAATTAGCTATCACAGAGCTAAGAATTTATCTTCCAGCATCTCTGAGTATATAAAAGATTCTCTTCTACAAGCCAACCTGATTCATGAAGCATCAAAAGACACTCTACCAGAAATTAGTTCCTAAAACAATCCTGGCAAGAGATATCAAACAGAAAAGCTCTTGACATAGAAAACATGACAAGGTTAAATATGGATATTTACTGGTACTTGTTGATTAAGCCTCATAACTAATTGATAATGTTAAGGTGCCTCTCCAATGCAACAACTCATCTTCTTTCGACACTGAATGATGCAGTATTCACGGGCCAGATGAGAATGCAACCAATTCATCCCCCCCAGCTCGAACATATGATAAAATCATGCCAGCTCAAATACTAGCTAGAATGAATCCAGGAAACAGTCAAACACTGTTATAACTTGTGCATTTTATTTTCCTAGTTTATAGTTTTATAGTTTAGAGTAATATTATAAGACTTCTTTTACAAGTCTTCTATTTTTGTAATATTAATTAGTATTTAAACCCCTTTCATGAATTTAGAAATGGGTCCAGAATTTTGAGAAGATTGCTTTTGGAACTCACACTACTGTTTGAACGAAAGTTATCTAATTGAAAGTCTAAACCTTGAAGTTATCTTTTCAGATTTAAAGCTATGATGCAATGAGTATTGTTATCTATGTATTGATTGTTTTATGTTTATGAGATTTTAGAAACTTATTCTTTTTATTAGTTTCATTTAGATAAGCATTGAAGTGATAAATGTTCTTATTACTATTTATATAATATATTAAACGATATGTTGTTAGATGTGAGACTTAGAGATATTTTATGGGATTAGTGTTCTTCATCAACTAAATCAATTAAATTGATTTAGTTTCTTAACTTTTCTTATATTCACTAAGTATGCGATGATCTATATTATTCCATGATTGTGAAATATTATGCCTTAATCATATATTTGAAACCAATCCCGGGAAGTAATTAGAACAGTTTTAATTTATGTTATCATTAGAATAAATCACCCTGTTAATGTCGATTTCATTTCTCTTGTTATATAAACTCTCTTTATACAAGAAAATGGTCCCTTTATCCCTATTCGGACCCACCATTTTCAATGGAAAATGAGTTGTTTTAAACTCCGGATTGGGTGGAAGCCCTAATGTTAAGGAATCCACTTTCCATCCTTCAACATAAAGGGAGGGGGGTTATTGATTGAGATATTTATTGATACAAATTCTCCAAATTTTGAGTCATTCTTGCAAACGTGATGAGATTTAACTCAAGGTGTTCTTTTCCATTGTGTTTTGAGGACCTTGTGGCCACAATCCAATTTATGGAGTTTTTTTGGAGGAAACCGCAATGGGAGAAATGAGAAAACAGAGATTATTTCGTGGTGATAAGATGGATTTCTTGGGATTTCATGAAAGATAAATATAGATCAAATGTGTGGGGAAATAATATTATACTTATCCTATAGGTTAACATATCGATTCTTCTGGTCATGCCCTACCTCTATACCAGTTCTGATTTCAATTCCAATGGACTCCAATGTTGTTGAGAAGGATACATCTCTGAAGGCACCCAATTTTTCACCTAGCTAGTGGAAGGAGCTACTCAACCTCAAGAAATCCTAAAGATTGATCCCTGCTCCCAAGAGTTCCAAGAACCCCAAATCTCTCATGAAGCTACTTTTTACAATAATTAAACCCTTGATATTGTCGTAGTCATTGTTACCACCTTGTGAATCGGTCGTTGACTACACTTCAACTCGATTTTTTGTCTAATATCTAGATATTGATTTGGACGAACTATTTTTCTACTTGCTTCTCTATAGGCTCATGAGGATTAATATCAAACCCTTCATAACACAACAAATGAATAATAAACACTTGAAATTGAGGATAGATAGACCACATTTTCAAAACACAAATCCCAAGATATTTTTTAAAATCCCATCAAGGAATGCTTTTGGAAAGATCGCATTCAAGTGTTTCGAGAGAAGTTGCAACCGCCCAAATAGCTTCAGTAATAGAAATAATAGCATACAGGGGTTTGAAGGGTATTACTCTAAAAATTCTAGGGTGGATCTTGTTTTGAATGTGACTATGTGCATGAAGAATCAAAACAGATTGAAAAGTGAAATTTTTAATCTATCCTACCTATTTTCCTCCAATGAGCACAACATGAATCTCAATACCTCTGCCTCTCAAATGAAGAAAAGTTACGGAGAGCAATGATGAATAATACACTGTAAAAAGAACTCTCAAATGAAATCCATGTTTCATACTCAGGCGGAACACGATTTTTCTGTTCATTTTCCAAATTTATTCTTGGTGTTGTGATTTTTGTTGGGTATCTAAGGGAGCTTATGAAAGTGTTGTTATTCATTAGTTTGTATTCGATGTGTTGTAATGATAGACAATCTATTTTTCTACTTCTATTCACTATGATAAATATATTTCTATTTCAAGTTATTTTCTAGAAGATGGTCACAATCATCCTCACTCATGGAGTGTGGTTACATGTAATGCCTTGAAAAGAGTTGTGGGTCTCAGCATTAGCACTGGCTTGGATTTCCAAGCAGGGTGATTTTACTCTTCCACGTTTGAATAAGGGGATGGGAATAAAAAGCATATGTAACCATCCTCTATACTGTTTCACTTTGCCACATCTGGAATATAAGTTTCAACAAGCTGTCTGGGATCTAGGATTTTAACAAATAAACTCATCTATCTTCCCTGTCTTCTGCTTCATCACTTTGTGGTAAAAAAAAATTCAGATGGGCACTAGGAGGAAATTAGGTGGCTTGCATGATTACAATTAAATTGTCTCTATTTTTTGAAAACTTGACAGAGTTGCACATTTTATCGTTGCCTTATAATGAAATTTGTAGAGAGATTCAAAGAGATATGACAAGGCAAAGGGTTATGGAAGCAATTGAAATTCATGACATTTATTTTACTAGAAAAATATATTTTAATTAAAGGAATTGAGTATCGTTATGTGTGCTCAACCTTGGGTATAATTTCCTTATTGGAAGCATTCCTATGGAGCTTGGTAGATGTCACAAATTAAAAATATTAAATCTAGAAGGAAACATGCTAAATGGGTAAATTACCCCAAGCATTGGGGATATCCTAGAGCTAAAATTCTTATCTTTATCTTTCAATCAACTCTCTAGAGCGATATATTCATATCTAATAAGAAGTTACCAATCCCACTAGAGTATTTACATCTATGGAGAAACTTGTTGACTGCTGAAATTCTTGCGCAACTAGTGAATTATTCTAGACTTTGTCCTATTTACTTGTTTTCAAATATTTAGATGGAGGTATCCCACCAAGGATTAGAAAAAATTCCATGCTTGAAACATTAAATGTTTCAAGTAACTCCCTCACTTATGATATTCCTAAGGAGTTGGGAAATTTTCACGAACATTTTGTACTTGTGCTCACAAATCAGTTGGACTACAATCCTAGCATAAATTATACTAATTAATCCTTAGGCCAAAGGTAAGCTTACCTCCCCATTCTATAGGTGAACTTATTTTAGATTTTTAAAATAAAGGCTATCTAGTTTCTTATGTCTTGTTTTATTATTTTATATTACATTGTACATGTTCATGCATTTCGTTCTTGAATCAAATGTCTATATTGATATAATACACCTTTCCATGTGAGGAAAGTAAAATCATGTGAACTCTAATGGTCTGCAATATATTTTTCTGATGGACATTCAGAATTGGGTTCTTGTGTCAAAATTTTAGATATACTATATATCATAGTTATGAGTATTAGGCTTAGAACCAAACCAGTCAAGTGCAATCACAAATGAGCAGAAAAATGGTTAACCAAAACATACATAAACAATTTGATGAAAAAAAAAAATCTAGATTGTGGTAATAAAATTTTTCACTTGAGGAATAATTCTAAAAACCCTAGGTAAATTGAAAGTTGGAAACCTATAAAAACATATCTGAATTTCCAATCACATCTATCTTCTACCAAATATGGAAAGAAGAAAATACAGTGCAATAACTCAAAATCAAAATTATCTAATCGATACAATTGTGTTCCCTCCATCTCCTTTATATAATATGAAGATGAAGGGAGATACAATGAATTTGGTGACATGCATGAAGCTCTTGAGGTGACTTAGTCAAAGCCTAACTCGAGTCTAAGCACCTAGTGTGCCTTAATTGCATGGATAATTGTGCCAGGTAAGTGCACCCTTCAACTGGAAGATGAAACATACCATGCAAGCATGTGTACTCTTCATATTTGCACTCTCAACCTAAAATTTATTATTTTCCATGTGAGCACCCTAGGAAATCTATGGATCTGCACCCTATCTAAGGATAACTCATACATGCATTCTAAAATGTAATTGAACTGAAGCAAACTGGAAATTGCTAATTCTTGAATGGAATTAAACTTCATATAATTGAATGTAGAAAAACTAGAAATATACATGCATGTGATATCTAATCTCCTAAATATTGTGCCTCCCTCACACTTTGTTGTGTGGAGGAACCAGGGAAAACTGCTGCCATAATATTGTTGTATGGTCTTGAAATAAATGTCCACTTATTGGTGCTGCATGGACCTATTGCTAAACTTTCTCACTAAGTGAACCCATATTGTAGAGAAAATTTTTGGAGCTAAATAAAGTAACAACTTAACATTCTCTTTTAGTAAGACAACGTTATGTCACGTCTCCCTTATCAACTTAAAATCATATAAAAAAATTCCTTTTGCTCAGAGGTGCTCTTCTAATTACATAGCCACCCCTTGTTTTGTTTAAGCTTGTCATTAATTCTATTGGATTGTAATTAATTCTCTTATCATTTACCATTAAGAGAGGATTAAGAGTTTCCTATCATTCTTTGATTAGTTCGAATTACCCGTACCATTAAAGATAAACCATTTACCCATATCATTAAATATAGTCAATTTAACTTTACTATGAAAGAAAGTCAATTTAAGTGTAACATGAAAAGCAATCAAATTAACTTTACCATGAAAGACAATCAACGTTCTTATTATTTCTTCCACGTCGGATAGGTATTATATATTATTTACAACAATATTTTAATTCCTTGCTATATGTGTTTGTTGAAAAATGTTCACCAAAATTGACTACCTAGGTATTGATTATTTTGTAGTTGGTTACATTCATTTCCCATGTAGGGGTTAACTCCTTGTACTTTAGTAAGATATGTACGGGGAAGGACATTCCTGACACCAGATCAATTCCTAAACGAAATTTATACGTGTTGGCATATCTTTGGTGTCACAGACCCACTTCACTTATTTAATTCCTCTCTATACCGAGGGATTATTGTTTTTTATTGATGGAACCATTGGGAAAAACACATAATAAGGTTCATAGTTATAACGTTTAGTGTGAATTCTAATCACAAGCATACGAAAAAAGATCACTTTAGCTGTGCATAACAAATAGCCCTAACATCAAAGATGGCTGCCAATTTCTTTAAATCTGCAGTTAGTTGACCAAGATAAATGCTACAAAATCTAGATCTATGTAGTAAAAGACATTAAACATCAAATAAAAGCAAGAGTTGCTCCATGCATCCAATAGACAAGACAATAAAATTTGTAGAGAATTTTGTATTTATGACACCTGGGAAGGGAACATAGAAAGATGTTACCAGTCCCCCTCAATGGGATGGGTTCTTGTATGTCCTCAATGCTTCAGATCTAAGATCTCTCTCTCTTGATGGTGTAGAAAACCCAGACAAAAATGGAACTCAAAGGGAGCTCACAAGCAAAAATATAGAAAAATATGACAATGACGAAGGATTAAAGTCAGACCAAAAGTATAGATCCAAAGTGATCTTTAGGAAACAAAAGGTAGTGAATGAATGGAAAAACCCTTCTATTTATAACAAAATATTGAGTTAGTCTAGATATTGGTGCATAACTAAAATATTATTAACCAAATCTAGATCCAACTTTTATGGAATATTTTATTATTTTTGTTAGAGGGAAAAAGAATTTGAATTTGGTAAAATCCCTTTATTTGTAAATAATAAATAAATAAATGATTTATTTATTATTTTAAGAGTGTGGTTGAGTAATAATTAAATAAATAGTGATTTATTCATTTATTTATAAATGATTTGGTCAAATTAAACAAGGAATATTATTTAAATAATGTTTTAAATAATTATTCCTAGATAATAATAAGATAAATAGTGATTTATCTAATTAATTTTCCTGTTTTGGGTTAAATATGACTAGGAATATTAATTAAACTGTTGTTTAATTAATTATCCCTTGAGGAAAATCAAACAAATAGGGATTTATTCAATATGTCCTCATGGGGTTTCCTATTTAGACCATAAACAACTTAATAAATTATGGATTACTAGGTTATTTTTCATAGTGAAAGCAATTTTATTTAGGGTAAAATTGGTCTTACATAGTGTACTTTGGTCCATATAATAGTAACAAGTTAGATGACCAAAAATTGGTGTAACAGATTGCCCCCCCAGCATGTGAGCGTTAGGAGCTAATTGTATGACCGAAGTACATTGTAAGAACTCAATCACTAGACACCAAAGGGGGAGTCAGAGAGAGAGAAATATAAGGTAAAATAAAGTGCTAGAGGACAAGACCCTGAGGAGGTGAGACTTACAGGTGTGAAAAGTCTTTTTTATGAGTGAGTACCTGCTCTACATGAGGTGGGGGAGGCATACCTATGCCCGCTGAGATAACCAAGTTCAAAGAATAATGCATCCAGTAAACAAGGAACTGAACTATATAGTACATGCTGGCATAAACATGGGCTAGATAAAAGCATGATAACATATCCCACATACATACTGTTCCTGGGACAACATCCAAGACTTATACAATAATATCTAAGTACATGAGATACAAATACAACCAAAGAGGTAGTGTAAAACAGGAAAGCACTCTGAAAATATGAATGATACATGCAAACTAAAGAGGCGTTGCAAGCTGTTGAGGCTGGAACCATCAAATATATGGAGTTGCATCCATGGCTGAAGTAGAGAAGTCATCCGGGTATGTGGGGGGCTACTTGAAGGGCCACCCCCTCATGAGGTCTAAAACATCTCACACACACAGGGGAATCAATGGTATGATCCACTGCATCACTGAACCATTGTTTCGGGAAATAACTCCGTTAAGGTATTTGGGTCGGAAACCTTCACAGATCAGGGGCATACCATTCAAGAAGGACTCACTTAACCTATCTTTTATGCTGAAAACTAGATTTAATCAGTTGTAGAACTTACCCAAAAGTCCTATGTTTGATGTAGATCCCGCGGGGTCCAAACCCCCAGCAACACCTCGTGCTTCGTAACCTAGAAATCAAGAAAGAAAGAACATGAAACACTAGTTGTACAACATATATTATTCCTAGACGTCAATGTAGCTCATGTATAATATCATATAAATAATACTGAATGTTAAATTAATGATATTTACACATATATAAAGAGATATAAACACGTGAATTTTGGCAACAAGATGGTTCTTCTCATTATAAATGGCATGTACAATAATAGAAAGTGGAGAGATCACCTGAATCCTTCCACGACCTTCGAGTAGACCGTCCTCTGGATCTGTCCAGCCCTCACCTCGCTAGGATTCTTCCAGGAATATCAGACTTGAAATAGGGATCCAACAGAGTATAATATCTATAATTTTCTCTCTCCCTTAGGCCATACACATGAGGGGCTTTTATACTCCCTCAAAGTATTTTTAGCAGTTGGAAACAATTGGGCCACGTGCTGGGGTGGTTGAATTATGGGAATAACCATCACCCTGCCTCGAAAATAAGGAATTTTATATATTTTTTAATGATTTAAATGGCATACGCGAAAAAGTATGAATGGACTCATGTATATACACAGAAAAGTCTAGGCATAATCGCATATGGTATTTTAGACACTATTTTTTATGAAGTTGTTCAAGTTTGGGGGGAAAGGGTGCCTAAGGCCAAAAAGACAATCATTATTCACATGAGGGTGAAAAATGATGCTATAACAGATGCCCCCTAATATATGAGGTCAGAAGGGGTACATGATGGCCGAAATATATTATGTGCATAGAAAGAATCTTACGAAGATAAGGGAGAAATTCACCAGATTTCAGCCTGCCAAAAAAACCAATGAAATAAGTTAGAGATTCAACTCATGTCTGAGGTGGGCAAACCCATGCTCAGTGAAAGAAAAGCATGTCTATAGATCCAAAATGTACACAAGTATATCTGAACTGGAAAGTACATAGTGAATCATCTAATCACTGCCCGAAAGTACAAGTCGAAATCAAGTGCAAGTATCACATATAGAAGACTGATAAATGATGTTGTAATAGATATCTGATCTCACAAGTAACTGAATCTCTAGGTACCAAATCATAAGAGGTGGAATACATGGTACAATCACGCAACTCGGGAGCCAACATATAAGATGCTGTTGTACTGACATTTCAACATATAAGGGTGGACAGCGTTACTGGCAGAGACTGGATGAACTGTCAAAAGTGAACCAAAGCATGCTGATGCAAACCCAAGGTCTTCACCAATCACTATGGCACAATTCTAAAAAATGGGAATAAATGGGTTGAAGTCGACCATGTGAGAAATCGTTTGATTATCGGTAAATAATGTATACCGTTAAAAAATGTGAGACAACCCACCGATAATGATAATGAGTTTCAAGGTGCCCCAGTACAATATAAAAAGTGTGAATGAATGAGTTGAAGTCGATCATTTGTAAGAATCTATCAATCAGGAGGCAATAATGAATCCTCACTGTCGACAGCGAAGAGTCTGCCACTAATGACTGCAAACCCTAAGGTACTGACAAAAAGACTCTAGACCTTATTCCTAGAGCAATGAGTCGGAGTCAATGGGAAAATATATGCTGGAAGGAAGGCATTGAGGCATCCCACATCAGTCCAGTGCGAGTGTAACCCGCAGGCCAAGATTTGGAAGGAATCAGATGAAGTAGAGTGAAGGAACCAACCCGAAGTATGTTTCCGACATGCACAAGATGAAGCTAGCACATGAAAGAAACCCTCTAAACTAAACAATAATGAAAGCTGAAAAAGAGGCAAGATATCCACCGATAGGGTCAAATGGAAATCAAGTTACTGCACGAATCCCAAGTGTGATAATGTATGCTAACGTCGAACACAAGGAAAACCACTCAGTCAAAGACCCATAATGATGATCACATTAGGGGAATTTTGAGGTCTAAAATGGGCCTCCTAAGGAAATTATAAAATAATAGTGGAAAAAATCTAATAAGATTTGATGACATCATCAAATTTTAGAGGGAAAATTGAAAAAACTACTTTTTCAATTCATATTTTCAACTTATCTCCCAAATTTTTTACTCAAATTTCGAGCGGGAGTACTCGTTGGATGCGGAATTTAATTCCCCATCCAAGGAGTACACATGTTGCATACTTTCGATGGGTCCTACTACACGAAAAATGAGAAATACATAAAAAACGTGATTACAATCACGTTTTTTTATGTATTTCTCATTTTTCGTGTAGTAGAGTTCATCGAAAGTATGCAACATGGGTACTCCTTGGATGAGGAATTAAATTTCGCATCCAACGAGTACTCCCGCTCGAAATTTGAGTAAAAATTTTGGGAGATAAGTTGAAAATACGAGTTGAAAAAGTAGTTTATTATTTTATTATTTTTTAATATTTTTACCCTTTTATTTAAAAAATGGTGAATCATCCCCCATGGTTGACATCATCATCTTGAATCCTATTGGTTGTTATAAAGTTTATTTTTGTTGTACATTTTTCTTATGAGGCCCATTTTAGACCTCAAAATTCCCCTAATGAATGCTGAGCACAAGGTCACCTATCAATGATGTAAATAGGGCCATGGTGCGACTCTAGGTTTACTCTCAGAGCAATATATCGTAGTCGATAAGAGACAAACTCGTCGGCAAGAAGTCAATGGAGACCTTCTCAAACCAGCACGAGCAAAAGACCAAACATCTGATGTGATAGTACAAGATACTGACAAAACCGAGAAGGCCTGAAAAAATAAGTCAAGAGACACTGCAGAATGGCCAACTCAGGGTTAAATTCCCTTGAACAAAAGCATGACTCATGATGACCATGGAAACAAATAATGACACTGTATAAGTCTGTTATGCAGGAGGCAAAAACAAACTCTCCATATGATTGGAAGAGATAACCAACCCGGGAGAACTGACTCGTGAAACAAGGTTATGACATCGTCTAGGCCAAAACTAAAACCATCCCAAATGAGGAAAAGACATAGTGTTATGTGCTTTGTTCATGGGCGACAAATTGATATTGTAACTGCCATCAAAATATGAAGTAACATCCCGTTCCTGCTCTTTTTAACATATTTGATTTTTTTGTCTTTTTCATATAGTAAGCCTGAAAAAGAATACAAGAATGCTATGGTAAAATGGATAGAACGAGTATCAAGAAATAGATGCACTAGTTCCTGGGATAGGAACAATCCTATGCTCAATGCAAGGTGGCGGAAACTGGTAAGCGATACTCAAAGGAGTGTTCCATCCATGGGTAACAAGGGTGTCAAGTTGTGATAGCTAAGTGCTTTGCAATGGTTAAATTTGAACAGAGAGTCAAGGTCAAAAGATGGCTTAAACATTGATTCCAAATGAAGCCGGCTAAAGGCCAAGATAAACAAGTAGTCAATTTGCAATGCAGTGATCCAACTCAACAACACCAGGGATCCTCTAGGGTAATAGCCAGAAAAAATGATAATGAAGAAGAAGAAGAATGAAGCTTCAACATATAAGTCATGGCGGGACTAAAGAGGACTCCCGAGCCTACATAAAGTGCAGCATGGGTGACAAGTGCTAGCGAGGAACTAACTAGGAAGCCCATGTAAAGGAAGGCTCTACCACCAATTCATGATTAAATAATCAGCGAGTGAAATGGGTTAAGTACTCATGACATGATGGGATCAACCCTATGGCAAGTGATCAGAATGGAGGTTAGAATGCAGAATGCAACGGAAAGTGGATTCCCTAACCTATATGCCAGTTAAGAACATATACTTGCCATGATAGGTCAGCGGTCATGGATTCAAAAACTGGAAAAAATCTCAAAGTCAACAAAATGTACCTGAAAATATACCTATCCCAACACTTACAAGCAATAGGGTTATGCAGCTTAATACAGATGTGAAAAATAAGCATAATGAAATTTTGCAAAAAATATTCAATTTATGGCCATAAATACACATTTTACCTCATATTTGGTTCATTTTTACTTTGCTGAATTGGAGAAAAGAGCTCTGGAGAAAAAACCTCTTTCCTCAAAATGGGAGAAATCAGTCATCAAACTTCGTCGGATTAGTCAAGTAAGCCTTAAATTCATCATTGTTATTAATTTCATCCTTTAATAGGTTAAAAATTTTTATTTTTCACCGAAGAAAAGATTTATTTTGATTTAGCATTATGCACATACGTGGGTTCATGTGGACGAACCCGCGTATGATACGCGACTGTCCACAAGGGAGGTCGAGTATGCGCAGACCGTGTTTGTAAAAAATGAACCTAATGAGAAATTAAATGATTTTTTTCAGGATGACAATATCTTGGAGGGAACATGAGCATAGTGCCATTGACCATGTTAGCCCCCTATGAAATTCTTGACAAGCAAGCTGGGGGCCATATCATTTTGGAGACCATCAAAGAATGCATCTCCCCTGAAGACACATCATCTTTGAGGTCTCTCTGTGCTTTGCCTTGCCCAAGTCCCCTCTGCTGGTTCTTTCCCTAAAGCCCGCATTTACCCCATGTGCCGCTGCAAAATGTCCCTTTTTTTCCCCCTTCTTCCCTCCTTCTGTCAAAGTGCCTTTGATCCCCTCTATTTTCCCCTATCAATCCCTTAAATCCCCTCTAAAATCCCTACACCCTTTGTTTTCCCAAATTCCCCCTCCATTTCCCTATCGTTACCCCCTCTAGCCTTCAGAATGTATTAAAAAGGCTTAAAAACCCACTTTTGGACCATATGGTAGGCCTCAGCCCCTTCTCCTCTAAGCCCCGTAAGCCTTTTCTCCCTTGTGACCCGACTCTGTGACCGAAGCGCTAGCCACAAAGGCGCTTGCACCATCTGTTCACCGAGCGCGATTACAGCCGTCGATCCTCACAGATTGAACGGCGATCGCCGCCCCACCAACTTTCCATACCCCCTCGTTCAAACCTTTTAAATTTATAATAAAACCATATTATTATGCGCATTATATCACAAAACTTTATTATAAAGTTTATTAACCCATCGGTCCACAGTGAATCTATTTCGGGCGTGTTGTCCACCGTTGATCTGAACAAGATCTAACGGTGCAGAATCCGCCCGAGACAGTGGTCCCCACCCGCTTACACTGTTCCAAACCCACGCTGTTTTTTCCGCGCCACCTTTGGGCGCTGGGCAGTTTTTCCCCGACGACTAGCGATTCCACTCATCATCTGCCACCTGTCTCTTGTACGATTCCGAAACCGCCCATCCCCCGTGCGTTGTCATTCGGTCTAAACCTTGCAGCGAAACTCACGGCGACCATCAGATCTCAGAACGCTTATCCAATGGTCGACATTCACCCAAGCTGCGCACTGTTTTAGCCCCGATCACCGTACCCCTGGTCCGCCGTTGATCTCCACCACGATCAACGGTCCAGTTTCGTCTGCCTGCAGTTGACCATTCCACCATCGCCCGGGCCTCCACCTCATCCGTCCACTCGGCTGTCCGTACGCCACGTCACCCCACATGCATGTTCCGTACCCTTCGACCATTTCGTCGCATATAATGTCCCATTCTCGTGTTTTTTAATGTTTTTCATGCGTTTTTCACTCTGCAGACCTTAAACCACCTACCAGAGCGATTTTTTTCCATTTCCTCTGCAATTTCTTCCGCCATGTCACTGATTTCACACCTCTCTCATCCTCCACATCATCCGCCACCCCGTCCATTGCGTCCTTCACAACTTTTGTGTTTTTGTAGGATTTGCAGTAGTTAATGACCACCACGATCGCCCAGTTTTCTATGCAGCGGCCAAGAAATGCAGAGGAGCCTTGTACCTAGATACATTTAATGAAAAATGGCCCGAGAAGGTGAAGACAGGATGTCCATTGAAGAGAACAGGGTTTAAACTCTGTGGAAAATCTCTCGGCGCCATCAAAACTCGAGCTAACCTGTCAGAGGCCGAGATGAAGCAGCAGAGTGTTTCAGTGCAAAGAAGAGAGATTAAGGCACGCTAATGATCAACTTAAGCCTTAAATTAGTGTTTTACATAGGAAAAGCACCAGTTGAGGACCCCGAGGATCAATCAAAGATTCTGAGCGCAGATAAAAGGTAATATCAGGGTTTTATTCATCAGCAGAATGTTTTTCTTCGTCAGGTACAGAGCACCCATACAACTTTTATTATGCGCATTGTCCTTGAAGGATTTCCCACCCTAACAACAGTTCAAAACCACCATAGCATTTATATGACAGAATTCTCAGCAGTTTATTTTATTTTTGCTCAAAGCACTTAGAGTACTATAGCCGAGAGATGTCAGGACCATATCCAGAGAAGATCATATCCGGAGAATGGGTTTCGGCCCTGCATTCATTTTTGTGTTTAATATTACATTTAATGTTCACCTACCTCCCTCTGTCGATCTTCTGTGTCTCCTCTGCTATAAAGCACAAAAGGAAACTATTGTAAGGTTGTTGATGAGATATCAGTGAAATGCAAGTATTCTCCTCTTGAGACAAGTTCTCTGTGTAATATTGTAAGATAGGCTGAGATTTGATGTATTCAGACTGAATGTTCAAGCTGTGGGCATTGATGTACCTGATTGGTGTTGTTTTGATATGACAAGCACATTTCTTTGGATCCTAATCTTTAGCAGCTGGTGATGTTCTCCCCTCTCTGTATTTGTGATTGACTTGCTTTCATTTCCTTACGTTTCTGCTGGCTCGCATCAGAAGTTTGGCATAAGATTTACCCTTGATAGGTACCTTATGTTGCTGCTCTCCCAGCCTTCTATGTTTTCTGCTTATATGTGTGTCTGAATATTGATTTCAATTGATTTAACCAGTGTAGTGGATGTTATTGCCTACTCTCTGATGTATGAATTAATGGAGTCTATGTTTAGATGTTCTTGGTAGGATTTAGTTGGATGAGTTGAGAACACTGGGAGGTCTGGAATCTTGTCTCTGCCTCACTAGGATCTTTCCATATCAATTAAACCTTTCTGAGATCCCTTGTTTTGCCTCTGATTTTGTCCAAGCAGGTCTGGAGTTAAATGACCTCTGACCTGATCTATAGACAGGATTGGATGGTTCCCCTTCACTCATTTTCAGTCCTTAATGTTCCATTCCATCAACCATCTTTAAGATCCAAATGCTCTAGATGACTAGCCCAATTGAAAGCTTGCACATTGAACACAAGTAAATCCTTTCTTGACTCCATTGCCCAATGGCCTTGATGTTCCCTGAGTTGTCTATCTTTGCCTAGTTTCCTCTCTGCTCATCCTTGTCTTATATTGGATCCTTCTTTCCTGATTCCCAACAACCAAACATAAACAACCAAACAAACAAACTCTGTGCCTCATAACTAGCCTAAAACCTTAACATTTGAGCTTCAAAGACATAAAACCTTTGGCTATTATAGAGAGATCCCTCTCTGGACCTAGGAGGGCTAGATCCTAAGGTCTGAAAGTGGTTCTATGTTGTCTCATCTTTTGGTCTTGTCAACCTAGCCAAAACATGGGAACCCCAACATAATGGCGACTCCGCTGGGGATCGAACCCAGAATCTCTGGTTAGGTTGAAAGTCAGTCACTCCTTTCTTGAATCGACCTCTATTGTTGAGTGTTCATCATACTCTTAGACAAAGCCTGGAAAGGGCCAGGTAGCCTCCAGATCTCACCCTCTTCAGAGGTGACATATCTAGTAAATGCCCGCCCAGTCAATCTCTGGTTGGAGTTTGTTGTTTTTGAGGAGATTCCTGAAAGGTGATAGTGCCTGAGCACTGTGGTGGACAGTGTAACCCCTTAGATATACCCTAAAACCCTCCACCTGGCGACTCCATTGTTCCTAAACGAAAAGACTCCACTGGTGACCAGTAGGCCTGCTGGTTATCTTGGTTTCACATAAGACTCCACTGGGAGACCAGCCTCTGAGACAACATCAACCACAGTAGAAGTGACAAGTAGGGTTGAGCTGCTTGGCTAAGAAACAACATTCTGGCTTTTAGAACCATTCACAAAAGAGCTTATCCCAACCCAAACCCACCTGAAATATTTGATAATCCGGAGAGCATCCTCAGGGGAGCTCCTGCACTTAAAACACCAACTATTTCCAGCCACATTCATAGAGCTAATTCTGCACCAGAAGACCCAGCAGCTATATCACACTTTCTCCCTGATCTAGACCCTCCAAACAGATTATCTAGAGCTAGGTCATTCAGTACTTTAGACTAGCCAGACCCTCAGCTTAGGGGCACAAAGACTCCTCCATCCACACCACCTGATATCCACTTCATCCAAAACTTGGGGCTCTCCCACCCTAGATCTACTCAGCAGACTTCTGCTGGTCCTAATATTCCTGTCATCCATATACCAGCTGCTCAAATCAATCCTCTACCTCATCAAAATATCATCATGGCAGCTTGGTATGCACCCCTAGTATTACCCCAGCCCTTGTTACCCTTACCCAACGATTATCAGTAAAAAATCCCACACTTCACTGCTAAAGAGTCCATAATAGCTCAACAACATGTAGATAAAATGGAGGATTCTTTTGATTACATGGAAATTGATGATGAAACAATCAAAATGAGAATCTTTTCCCAAAGCTTAGGAGGTGATGTGAAGAAATGGTTCAAAGGACTACCCCCTAATAGCATCCAAGACCTTCCTGCACTATATCAGATCTTCATAAACAAGTGGGAGACTAGGGCAAACCCTCACTAGCTCCTAGAAGAATACTTGAGCCTTAAAAGGAATGCAGGGGAGAGTGTCCATGATTACACCACAAGATTTAACAGCATTTACAATGCTCTCCCTCCACATATGAAACCTCCACAAGGCATGGCCTTAGAAAAATACCCCGAAGGGTTTGATGCTGACATGGCCTATGAGCTGAGGGATAAAGAGTACACCACATTGGAGGACATGCAGAAAGGAGAAGTGAATATAGAAGCAAACCTAATTGAGAAAAGAGCAAGACTGAGATCTGAAAAGAGGGTAACATATAGAGATGACACTGTAGCATCCACATCAGACTCAAAATATGATAGACTATCCAAAAATGTGGATAAGCTACAGCAAATGATAGAAAAAATGGTTGTCACAGTTAGCAATAAGAACATAAACCATAACCAAAATCAGAACCAGAACTTTAGAAGGAACAACAACGCTCCCAACAGACAAAAAGAATTAGATCAACAAATTATTCCCCCTTTCCAAAACTTTTTTAGATGAAGATGAGGGAATCATAGAAGAGTCTGAAGGGAATACAATTAACATGTTTGAAACAGAAGAATCAGTCCTTAACTATGATTCAGGGGAAGATCAGCCCTCACCTTCATACTGGGATGAGGACTGGCTAGAAACTGAAGATTACATATTAGGATTTGAAAATGCCATGATGCAGGTCAGAGAACAATATGAACTTAGGAGCAAAAAGAACCAAGAAAATTCCAAAACAAAGACTCCTGAAGTTACCATCAAGAAGAGACCTGACAAACCTCCTAAAGCATCTGCCGAAAATAATAAAACATCAGCCCAAAGTTCTGGTAAAAGCAAGGAAAAAGACAATCAAGACACTGAAAAACGAAGCCAACCAACCAGCAACACTAGCACTACAGTTAGTGCTCCTGATAAAACAATTCCTGACCCTGTACATAGTGATAAATCACAAACTGATACAACTACTAAGGCAGTAGCAAATAAAGCAGAGTCGAGCACTCCAAAGACATAGTCCACTTTCAATTTAGATAATGAGATTGCTAAGATCAAAATCTATGTCCCACTCTCTGAGCTGGCCACTCAAAATGTATATAAAGGCCAAATTTTGAAAGCATTGAACCTAGGGGAAAACAATGACACTGTAAATTTGAATGACGATCAGCCTGCCCTCCTATTTGGTCCAAAGATTGAGGGAAAGTTTCAGGAAGGGATAGTTCCACCTTTTTATATCAGTCTCAACATTCATGATAGGATACTTCACAATGCCATGCATGATTCTAGAGCATCACATAATTTAATGCCTAAGGTGGTGATGGAAAGATTGGGCCTAGAGATAACACGACCTTACAAAGACTTATATTCATTTGAATCTAGCAGAGTAAAATGCCTAGGCCTCATTAAGGATCTATGGGTGAGCTTGACCCAGATTCCTGCTAAATGTATGGTCATGGATGTGCTGGTAGCAGATGTACCACCCAAGTATGGCATGCTATTATCAAGATCATGGGGAGCCAAGCTGCAAGGGACAATGCAGATGGATGGCTCATATGCCACTATCCCTATCTCTGGCCAACTTAGAAGACTGTATAGAGAGTCCCAGATGAAATTCCTAGTCAACAGCCCCGAAAAGCCTGAAAATTCACCATTATACTCTGTACATACAGACCTGGACTCTTTCATTCTTTATAACGATCAATCCTTAGGAGAGCCAAAGTCAGAATGCAGAAATACAAGCAAGAACGCAGAGCCCACGGACTTTAGCATAATGGCGACCCTAGAAGAATACGATGAAGAAAACCATGGGCGGGATAATGAAAACAAAACTCAGAGTGAAACAGAAACATGATGCAGTCGGCCTATTAGTCACACCCCTCAAACTAATACACCACGTGAAAAACAAGATAACCCACAAACTAGTACAGACCCCCCAACGCAACATAATGGCGAAACCCTGTGGGAAATGAATTTCGATGGGTCCTGTACTAGGAAAAATGCTGGAGCAGGGGTGTGGCTACGTAATACAGAAAATGATCATGCAGAAAGCCACGCTGTCAATATTCACTTCAAATGAACAAATAATATTGCAGAGTACGAGGCTCTTATCTTGGGCTTAAATCTATTAAAAAAATTAGGAGCCCATAGGATAGCTGTGAGAGGATACTCTGAGCTGGTAATCAAACAAGTGAATGGTGAATATGCGGCAAAACATCCCCGATTAAGAGCATATAGGAATGACACTCGGGATTTACTGAAAACCTTTGTTGAATATGAATTAGTGTTCATTCCTAGGAGTCACAATGTTATTGCAAATGGATTAGCTTGTCTAGCTAGTTCATATCCCAAGACTCCCCCTGACCAACACATCATTATTCAGACCAAGTTCAGACCTACAGTGCCGGACAACGAAAAATATTGGCAGGTTTTTTAAGGAGACAAACAGATTGAAGATTTTCTGGTGGGCAGAAATGAGTTTGAATTTTCTGGTTTAGACTCAGAATCTAACGACAGCTGCCCAAGTGAGGATCCCCCAGATGGACAAGAAACACCCTGTAACATAGAAATAAACACCTTTTCTAAAGAAATTGGAAATCCAACTGAAAAATGTGAAAACACAGATACTGAGGAAATGGAGGTGCTGTAGGCCGAAGACAAGAACATACCAAGAGGCCTAGCACCCTTAGAGGACCTATTTGACTTCGATGATGTAGCAAAAAAGCCCACTATAGAACATGTAGACTCTGATGTTGAAGAATGCAACATAGGCTTTGAAGATAGACCCAAAATGATCAAACTGGCTAAGTCTATACCTGAAAACATGAAGAAGAGATACGTTGACCTGTTTAAGGAATTTATGGATGTGTTTGCATGGAGCTATGAAGACTTAAAGGCATATGACACCAACATAATACAACACAAGATACCCTTGAAGGAAAATCAGAAGCCTTTCAGGCAGAAACTCCGTAGGATCAATCCAAAACAATTGCCTGCAGTAGAAAAAGAGATTAAGAAGATGTATGATGCAGGCATAATAGTCCCTGTGAGGTTTTCTGATGGGGTTTCAAACTTAGTGGCTGTGAGAAAGAAAACAGGGGAAATCAGACTGTGCATAGACTTCAGAAACCTCAACAGAGCCTCCCTGAAAGACAACTACCCCTTGCCTAGAATGGAACATATCTTACAGAAGGTAGTGGGCTCTAAAAGGATTTCCCTGTTAGATGGTTTTTCAGGATATAATCAAGTCCTAGTACTCCCAGAAGATGAACTCAAAACAACATTTACCACTCCATGGGGCACCTTTATGTATGTGAAGATGCCTTTTGGATTGATGAATGCTGGAGCCACCTTCTAGAGAGCAATGGATATAGCTTTCTCTGATGAAATAGGACACTTCATAGTTATCTACTTGGATGACTTGACTGTCTTTTCCAAAACTGAAGAAGAACACCTGAAACATCTGAGGAAAGTGTTTGAAAAATGTAGAAGGTATGGTCTGTCACTAAACCCTAAGAAAAATATTTTTGGGCTACAAGAAGGCAAGCTTCTGGGCCACATTATATCTGATAAGGGGATTAGGATAGACCCACAAAGAGTTGAGGGAATACTTCAAATCACACACCCAAGAAACATCAAAGAACTACAGTCCTTCATTGGAAAGATCAACTTCCTGAGGAGATTTATCCCCAATTTAGCTGAACACCTTAGGAATATGACTAACATGCTGAAGAGAGGTGTAGGAGTGAAATGGACTGTTGAAGCCAAGAAATCTTTTGAGACAGTAAAACTTGCACTCACACAAGCTCCTGTTCTGATAAACCCTGATTTCTCAAAGGATTTTTTGATCTTTTCATTTGCCTCTGAACGCACAATAGCTACAGTCTTGCTGCAAAAGAACACAGAGGGAATGGAACAGCCAATTGCCTTTTTCAGCAAAGCTTTAAGAGATGCACCCTTGAAATACAACATTATGGAAAAACAGGCTTATGCTTTAGTCAAGGCCTTAAAAGACTTTAGGGTGTACATTCTGCATTCTCACACCATTGCTTACGTGCCAAATATAGTGGTCAAAGATATCTTGTCCCAAGACCCTGATGGGAAAAGGGGCAAATGGATTGCTACAATCTTGGAATATGACATCGAAATAAAACCCACCAAGCTGATCAAAGGTCAAGGCCTGGCCCAATTAATGGCTGAATCAAATCTGCAGGCCCTTGATATTAACATGGTGAATGCCTTGGATGAGCAGGAAAGCCTACCTGACCCCACTATAGAAGAAAAATTCTGAAACTCTCCATGGTATTCTGATATCCTTTATGTCCTCACCAATCTCAATGACCCTCCAAAACTGTCCAAAACCAAGGCCAGATTCATAAAGCTAAAAGCCAGAAATTACTGCATCTTAAATGAAAACTTATACTAGAAAAATCCAAATGGCCTATTACTAAAATTCTTGTCTGAACCTAAAGCTGAAAGAATTAAACAAGAGTTTCATGCTGGAGAATGTGGAGGCCACCTGAGTTGGAAAGCCACAACAAATAAGATACTCAAAGCTGGTTATTATTGGCCTACTCTTTTAATGATGTCCATAAAATGATCCTTACCTGCCACAAATGTCAAATCTTTGAAGGTAGAAGAAAGCTGCTCCCCCTCCCATTACAACCCATCACTGTAGAAGGTCCTTTCATGCAATGGGGCCTAGATTTTATAGGGGAGATTCATCCATCTTCCTCAGGACAACACAAATGGATCTTAACAGCCATTGATTATTTCACTAAGTGGATAGAGGCCATCCCCACTAGGAATGCCACAGATTTAGTCATCATTAGGTTCCTAGAGGGTCATATTCTCTCTCAGTTTGGCTGCCCAAGGAAAATAATCACCGACAATGCTGCTGCTTTTGGGTCCAAGAAAATGGTTGATTTCTGTCACAGGTACAGAATAGCACTTGGTCATTCAACTTCCTATTACCCCCAAGGTAATGGCCTAGCTGAATCATCAAACAAAATCCTGGTGATCATCATCAAGAAGCTGTTGAAAGAGAACAAGAAGTCATGGCACAATAAGTTAGTGCATGCTTTGTGGGCCGACAGGCTTACAACGAAGAAATCCATTGGCATGTCACCATTCCAGCTAGTTTATGGGACAAAAGCAGTATTTCCTACCAGCCTTGGAGTTCCAGTAATCAAACTTGTCCAAGAGATCCAATCAGAAGAGGACAGCATGATTAGAAGGGTAAATCAGACAATCCACCTTCAGCAAACAAGGGAGCAGGATTACAACAGAGCAGTCAAAGTTCAGGAAAACATTAAAAGGCTATTTGACAAAAGAACCAAGCTGCTAATTTCAAAATTGGTGACAAAGTTCTGAAATGGGACTCAAGAAGAGAGGACAAAGGTAAACATGGCAAGTTTGACAGCTTATGGTAGGGTCCATACATCATCCAAGCTACTGTGGGCCCAAATGCATTTTTTCTACAAGAACTTGATGGTACAGAGCTATTTGGGGGTCCTGTCAATGGCAGGATGCTCAAGCACTACTTCTACTGAATTTCAGTTTCCAGTTTCATTTCATTGTACATACCATTGCAGTTTTTTTTGTTTTTCAAGAAAAGATAAAATGTTCCAAAAATAGAGAAGGTAGAGGTTCAGACATGCTCAAAACATGGACCTCTGAAAACTGCAAAGGATTGGCTCTAATATGATCAAAACCTGAGCTAAAGAAAGAAAAGGCAGTTGGTCCTAACACGCTCAAAATCTGGACCAGCAAAGAAAAAGAGAAATCAACTCTAACCTGCCCAAAACCAGAACTGAAAATGAGGGAGAAAAAGTGACTCTAATATGCTCAAAATCTGAGTCACAAACAGAGAAGGATGCTTCAAGAGTTCAAATTTCAAGCCTTCTAATTTTGTTTTCAAATTCCAGTCTCTCTGTCCACAGCAAGTCGGACAGTCTAATCCTGGCTTGGCTGTTTTTAAATTTCTTGTCTTGGAATGTAGGAGAAGAAACCTGTTGGAATGTTTAATCCCAGCAGGTAGTAGATTAGGTAGAGAATCAAATGAGACCAACAGTCTAATCTGGTATCATGGAGTAATAAGGGTAGATTTAGAATAGGTTTGTTTTATGTTTTCAAGAATAAATAATGTAAAGGGTCTGCTAGTTCAAATGCACCCAAAGGGAAAATGATTAGGACTGTAGTTTGGGTAGGGAGATTGATTGGGAAAAAAATTTCTGCTGATATATCATGTTTGTGGCAGCTAAAATTCAAAGAAGGAAAATGAATGAGTCAAGCAAGAGGCATCTGGCCTACTCCAAAGATTATTTCTGGTTTCTTGACTCGTTCAAGAAGAAGCCATCCCCATGTGGAGCCACTGTTAGCCCCCCTATGAAATTCTTGACAAGCAAGTTGGGGGCTATATCATTTTGGAGACCATCAAAGAATGCATCTCCCCTGAAGACACATCATCTTTGAGGTCTCTCTGTGCTTTGCCTTGCCCAAGTCCCCTCTGCTAGTTCTTTTCCCTAAAGCCCGCATTTACACCATGTGCCCCTGCAAAATGTCCTTTTTTTCCCCCTTCTTCCCTCCTTCTGTCAAAGTGCCTTTGCTCCCCTCTATTTCCCCCTATCAATCCCTTAAATCCCCTCTAAAATCACTACGCCCTTTGTTTTCCCAAATTCCCCCTCCATTTCCCTATCGTTACCCCCTCTAGCCTTCAGAATGTATTAAAAAGGCCTAAAAACCCACTTTCGGACCATATGGTAGGCCTCAGCCCCTTCTCCGCTAAGCCCCGTAAGCCTTTTCTCCCTTATGACCCGGCTCCGCGACCGAAGCGCTAGCCACAAAGGAGCTTGCACCATCTGTTCACCGGGCGCGATTACAGCCGTCGATCCTCACAGATTTAATGGCGATCGCCACCCCACCAACTTTCCGTACCCCCCCCCGTTCAAACCTTTTAACTTTATAATAAAACCATATTATTATGTGCATTATATCACAAAACTTTATTATAAAGTTTATTAACCCATCGGTCCACAGTGAATCTATTTCGAGCGCGTTGTCCACCGTTGATCTGAACAAGATCTAACGGTGCAGAATCCGCCCGAGACAGTGGTCCCCACCCGCTTACACTGTTCCAAACCCACACTGTTTTTTCCGCACCACCTTTGGGCGCTGGGCGATTTTTCCTCGAAGACAAGCGATTCCACTCATCATCTGCCACCTGTCTCTTGTACGATTCTGAAACCGCCCATCCCCCGCGCGTTATCGTTCGGTCCAAACCTCGCAGTGAAACTCACAGTGACCGTAAGATCTTAGAACGCTTATCCAATGGTCGGCATTCACCCAAGATGCGCACTGTTTTAGCCCCGATCACCGTACCCTTGGTCCGCCGTTGATCTCCACCACGATCAATGGTCCAATTTCGTCTGCCTGCAGTTGACCATTCCACCATCGCCTGGGCCTCCACCTCATCCGTCCACTCGGCTGTCCGTACGCCACGTCGCCCCACGTGCATGTTCCGTACCCTTCAACCATTTCGTCGCATATAATGTCCCATTCTCATGTTTTTTAATGTTTTTCATGCGTTTTTCACTTTGCAGACCATAAACCACCTACTAGAGTGATTTTTTGCCGTTTCCTCTGCAATTTCTTCCGCCATGTCATTGATTGCACACGTCTCTCATCCTCCACATCATCCGCCACCCCGTCCATTGCGTCCTTCATAGCTTTCATGTTTTTGCAGGATTTGCAGCAGTTAATGACCACCACGATCACCCAATTTTCTATGCAGTGGCCAAGAAATGCAGAGGAGCCTTGTACCTAGATACATTTAATGAAAAATGGCCCGGGAAGGTGAAGACAGGACGTCCATTAAAGAGAACAGGGTTTAAATTCTGTGGAAAATCTCCTGGCGCCATCAAAACCTGAGCTAACCTGTCAGAGGCCGAGATGAAGTAGTAGAGTGTTTCAGCGCAAAGAAGAGAGATTAAGGCGCGTTAATGATCAACTTAAGCCTTAAATCTATGTTTTACATAGGCAAAGCACCAGTTGAGGACCCCGAGGATCAATCAAAGATTTTGAGCGCAGGCGAAAGGTAGTATCAGGGTTTTATTCATCAGCAGAATTTTTTTCTTCGTCAGGTACAGAGCACCCATACAGCTTTTATTATGCGCATTGTCCCTGAAGGATTTCCCACCCTAACAGAAGTTCAAAACTACCAGAGCATTTATATGACAGAATTCTCAGCAGTTTATTTTATTTTTGTTCAAAGCACCTAGAGTACTACATCCGAGAGATGTCAAGACCATATCCGAAGAAGATCACTCCTACATAAAGTGATGACAGAGATTAAATAACCAGCAGTCAAACAGAATGGGTTTCGGCCCTGCATTCATTTTTGTGTTTAATATTACATTTAATGTTCACCTACCTCCCTCAGTCGATCTTCTGTGTCTCCTATTCTATAAAGCACAGAAGGAAACTATTGTAAGGTTGTTGATGAGATATCAGTGAAATGCAAGTATTCTCCTCTTGAGACAAGTTCTCTGTGTAATATTGTAAGATAGGCTGAGATTTGATGTATTCAGATTGAATGTTCAAGTTGTGGGCATTGATGTACCTGATTGGTGTTGTTTTGATATGACAAGCAAATTTCTTTGGATCCTGATCTTTAGCAGCTGGTGATGTTCTCCCCTCTCTGTATTTGTGATTGACTTGCTTTCATTTCCTTACATTTCTGCTGGCTCGCATCAAAATTTTGGCATAAGATTTACCCTTGATAGGTACCTTATGTTGCTGCTCTCCTAGCCTTCTATGTTTTCTGCTTATATGTGTATCTGAATATTGATTTCAATTGATTTAACCAGTGTAGTGGATGTTATTTCCTGCTCTCTGATGTATGAATTAATGGAATCTATGTTTATATGTTCTTGGTAGGATTTAGTTGGATGAGTTGAGAACACTGGGAGGTCTGGAACCCTGTCTCTGCCTCACTAGGATCTTTCCATCTTAATTAAACCTTTCTGAGATCCCTTGTTTTTCCTCTGATTTTGTCCAAGTAGGTCTGGAGTTAAATGACCTCTGACCTGATCTATAGATAGGATTGGCTGGTTCCCCTTCACTCATTTTCAATCCTTAATGTTCCATTCCATCAACCATCTTTAAGATCCAAATTCTCTAGATGACTAGCCCAACTGAAAGCTTGCACATTGAACACAAGTAAATCCTTTCTTGACTCCATTTCCCAATGGCCTTGATGTTCCCTGAGTTGCCTATCTTTGCCTAGTTTCCTCTCTGCTCATCCTTGTATTATATTGGATCCTTCTTTCCTGATTCCCAACAACCAAACAAACAAACTCTGTGCCTCATAACTAGCCTAAAACCTTAACATTTGAGCTTCAAAGACATAAAACCTTTGGATATTATAGAGAGATCCCTCTCTGGACCTAGGAGGGCTAGATCCTAAGGTCTGAAAGTGGTTCTATGTTGTCTCATCTTTTGGTCTTGTCAACCTGGCCAAAACATGGGAACCCCAACAGACCAAGAAGTCATGGGGGATCAAAATTCACTCAATATCCTCCGAAACTGTGGATTGCTCAAATTCTTCAAAATTACAAATATGAAAAGTAACATCTGGTTACTTGAAATGCTGGTGAATCATTGGGAACCGGAGGAAGATTGCTTCATGATTGACCAAATACCCATACACATAGAGGTGGAAGACATTTACTTTATTACTGGACTCTCCCGAAGAGGAGACCCGGTAGATTTGCATGGCAAGCCTTTGGGAGAGCTTACAGTGGATGATTATGTCCACATCTATTGAGTAGAAGATCTCAAAAAGTAGGGACTCAAATTGCAATCAAAGATTTATCAGAGCTGCATATGAAAATTCTCCTTTTCACCATCGACAGAGTGGCAGGATCTGCTTCCTTACACCAGGCGTTGAGAACACAGATGAGTATAGCTGTGGAATGCTTAGTTCACCTCTTTGATTGGTGTACAGCTCTACTGACAAACATGAAAAAACAATTTTCCTCCATCCAGAAAGCTAAAACAAATAATCTGGGGTATGGAACCATTTTGATGACATTATTCTTTGAGAATATTCTAGGGCTTCGACCCAAAGTGATCTCATCCATCAGTAGCCCTAGAGATCCAAGAATAGCCCGGTGGACTGATCTAATGAAGAGACTGGGGGGAAGCGAAGTTCCCCGAACTACATGGGATGACAAGTTCTTACAATGGTGGGAAGAAAATATTATTGCAATGGATGATTATCCCTATGCTGGGATGGATTTTCGCGGTGATCTCGACCTAGTCCTTCCACCTAGTGCAACATGGGGTGTTATTGGTAAGACTACAATTTTTGATTGATTTTTGATTTTTTTAATATATGTGAAAAAATGAAAAACAAACATGTTTTTTATTGCATTCCAAATGACTTAAAAAGTTATATGATGACCATGATACAGATATGGGACCAGTTCATCCTGAACGATACCCAAGGCACAAACGTTGCAGAGGCGAAGCGGATGCTGAAGACCCTGATAGAACCCTACATGCTGTTCAGAGAAACTTGGAGAGTTTAACTCGCCAAGTGCATATGTCTGCAATAGAAGACCCACCAGAGGCTATCCAGAGACAGGTAGTCGGGGTATCGCGAGACTGGGTGTGGTTATTCCGCCGTGTGGCTATTGCGATCATGTTCTATAGGAACACGAATGTTGGGCAGGGACCATAGATTTTATCGGATGATTGTATTATATTTTTGATACTGAACATGATCGAGCATAAGCCCTAATTTTGTAGGACATACGGGTCCAAACTTTTGTATATTTTTTTGTACATTTTGATGATATATACATATATACAATAGTTTATGAGGCGATGAAACAAATGTGTGAAAATGTATGATGATTTTTGAGGATTTGATTAAAGTATTGAATGATTAATATGCCAGTCAATTTCTTGATTAGCTATGAGTTTGCCATGTGATTGTTAGCACGAGGAATATGAATAAATGTTATAAATTGAAATGTTCTTTGTAATAAACGTACCCTAAAAGACAATCGAAACAAAAGGGGATTCTGGACCTGATATATATTGTTCAACTGCGACATCACCAGCTAGGAGTCCAAGAATACTACCAATGAATCAACACCAGAAGATATTGCTTCTAAGAGTAGATAAATGATTGCAGTTTATTCTGCTATGTTATTGGAAGTAGGACCAATGCAGACCCCTCTTGAAACTAACAACTGACCAGATGGATAATAAAGTACCCAAGCCATGGAAGCTAAGTTCTGGGTGTGTCTACTAGCACCATCAGTGAAACCATCATGACTCATGATATCCAACACAAGCTGCCAAAGCAGATCAAAAAACATCACCATCACCTCATAGACCGAAAACTAAGACATGTACAAAAACAAAAACAAAAATATATACAAAAAGCAAGATGCCAGGTCGAGGCGTAGGCATAATACCTTTTCAAATAGAGCCCATTTCTAGGCTCCACCAACTCATTTCCCTCAAAATCAACCAAGGTATAAGCTCATTTTTTGAGGACCTTTTTAATGATGAAGGGGCCATACCACATAGACTTGAATTTACTTGCCCCCAGGGCATCCTTGTCCTGGGCATAAAATAGAACAAGGTCTCCTTCGGAGAAAACCCTAGGTTTGACCACTTTATCGTATTGAACTTGTACCTATTTCTTATGTGCCTCGTTCATCATGGCAGCAACTCGACGCTGCTCATCAAGATGTTCTAGATGAAGGAGGCATTCTTCAAGACTAGAAGTGTCGGGAAGAAGTTCTACAACTAACTTAAGAGAAGGAATCTCACACTCGATGGGAAATATTGATTCCAACCCGTAAGCTAGTTGAAACGGAGTAAAACCAGTTGCAGTTTTTACTGACATCCGGTATGCCTAAAGTGCATGATACAGCATGATATGCCAGTTAGATCGAGCTTTATCAATTTTCCGTTGAAGAATGGTCTTCAAGGATTTTTTCACGGCTTCCACTTGCCCATTGGCTTGAGGATAATAAGGAGATGAATGCTCTTGCCGGAAACCCAATTTTAGAGCCAACTCAGCCATCATGTTGTTCTGAAAATGACTACGATGATCAGTGAAAATATCTTTAGGAATACCAAAATGAGAAATAACTTGATTGAAGAGAAAAAGAGCTGCTATCTCACCATCATTCCCAAAAGTAGGCATAGCCTCGACCCACTTTGTGAAGTAGTCTACTGCTACAATAATGTACTTGTGACCTTTAGCCGAAGGTGGGTTACAAATAGTATAATCAATACCCCACTTTGTAAAAGGACCGACAGTGACAACTAGGAAGAGCAGAGCTGGATGAGTGCACATCTTTCGAGTATACACTTGACACGGATGACATCGTTTGACCGCCTCTATACAATCTTTTAAAATTGAAAGCCAAAAGTATCCAGCATGCAGGATTTTTTGGGCTGTATCAAGCCCAGATAAATGACCACCACAAGCTCCACTGTGGCAATCATTCAGCACAACCTCAGCTTCTTCGAGAGTTAAGCATCGTCTTAGGATCAAATCAACCCCTCGACGGTATAAAGTATCACTAATGATCAGGTAATTTTTAGCCAGGTGACGCAACTTACGACGCTCATCTTTCGAAAAAGTTGAAGGGAACTTCGCAGTCTGAAGATATACAATGAGATCCCCATACCAAGGATCCTATGAAGAGATGAGAAAAATATGCTCATCCAGAAAGGATTCATCATAAACTATATCCTCTCCACAGGGAAAATCAGAAATTAATTCTGCGAAAACTAATGATTTCTTGGACTTGGCAGACATAAAATCAAGATCAAATTCCTGCAAAATCACAATCCATCGATTGTATTTTCCCCCAATCACTCGCTTGCTGAGAAAAAAATGAAATGGATTGACTACTGCCAAAACATAAGTTTTTTGAAGGAGAATATAATGTCTAAGCCGCTGTACAACATGGACAGCTACTAAAGAAATATTTTCTATCAGATAATACCAGAGTTCAGGTCCTACCAAGCCTCGACTAAGGTAGTATATAAAATTCTCTACAAGAGCATCATCCTCCTGAACCAGAACCATACCGCTAGTAGATTCTGCTGCTATGAGATACAAGAGGAAATCCCTGCTATAATCAGGTGAACTCAGTATGGGAGCAGAGGTCATTGCTTTTTTCAAAGCATCAAATGAACATTGAGCAAAGTCATCCCACAAAAATGGAACTCCCTTCTCTAATAATCTCATGAATACTCTTGTAATTTCGGCATAATTTACGATAAATATCCGCAGAAAATTAGCTTTTCCTTGTAGACTTTGAAGTTGATGAATAGACGACGGGGGAGGCAATAGAAGTATTGCCTTAACCTTGAAGGGATCTACCCAAATCCCTTTCGTGGACACAATAAACCCCAACAACCGACCAGATGTGACTGCGAAAACACACTTGTTCAGATTCAACTTGATTTTGTAAAATCAACATCTTTCAAATGCTTGACGGAGGTGAGAAGGATGATCAATTCTCTTGTGAGAACGAGCAGCTAAATCATCCAAGTACTCCTCGATAATATGTTTGATGTCATGGAAGGCATATGACATGGCCCGCTGAAAAGTGGCTCCAGCATTTTTAAGGCCGAACGACATTTTCTTGTAAGCAAAGGTACCCCAGGGACAAATAAAGGCAGTCTTATGCCGATCTTCAGGATGGATAGTAATTTGATTACATCCAGAAAAAACGTCCATGAAGGAAAAAATCTCATTACCAGCACACTCATCAGTAATATGATCTATGAATGGTGTAGGGTAATTATCTTTTGGACATGCTTTATTAAGGTCTCTGAAATCAATGCAAATGCGAATTGTCCCTTGTTTCTTATCCATCGGAGCTAGATTCGAAACCCATTTAGTCAAAGAAATAGGGAAAATAAATCTTGCCTTGAGCAACTTCTCTACCTCAGCTTTGATAGCTGCCGCCTTCCTAGGGTTGACCAGACGAAGCTTTTGCCTCATAGGATTAGAATTTTTGTAGATATTGATCTCATGCTTGACAATAGATGGATCTATACCAGGAATTTCCTCATAAGACCAGGAAAACACATCCCTGAACTCTTTAAAGAGATCAGTGTAAATTTGAATCTCTTCAGGGGAACATTCAGCTCCGATGAAAACATTCTCGATAATGTTGGGATTCCTGGAGATGTTCACCGAGATAGTCGGAGAAATATTAACCATGTTCCCTTCAACAAATACTTGTGCTGGTGCTAAAGGGTTCAGGACTGGATAAACAGGGCTAGAAGACTGGGGACTTGGAAAACTTGACTCAACTTCGCTCAAGTCTGGTAGAAAATAAGACTGATGATGCAAATCATCCCACGGTCTATCTATACCAGTCATCGCTTCCAGGATAGCCTCTTCAGATGGAAGCGTGGTATCTAAGAAATCCTAGGCATAAGAAGAACTAAGTGTCCAAGCCGGGGCCACATCACCATCCAATTCCTCTGTTGAAAGAGAAACTAGAATGGATTCTGTAGAGTCAACAATAGATTTATAAGCAATCTCAGCTGCAGACATAGGAAATGCCATTCCACCCACTTGACCTTCCACTAATGTGGAGGTATGGGAAGGTAAGGTCCAAGGGTATGAAAAATAATGAGTTCTGAAGAACTCTCGTCGAATAGGAGCCCTGAAGGATGAAATTTCTTTTATATGAATGGAAGGAGGTGGAATATCGAAAGTACCCATCAGAGAAGAATAAAATCCAACTCTGAGATTCTCAAGAGGCAGTTTGACATTATCCACCAAAGGGATAGTTGAGTCAGTAGATGCATTCGGGTCTACAAGAGAAAAATCTAGTTGGTCAACTGTGACAATCCTCCCTTCGTGAGGGAAGCAAATAATACGAAATAAGGAGGTTGCAATAGCATCCATCTCATAAATCTAGTTTTTCCCCAACAAAAGGTTGTAGTCCAAGCTTTCATCAACTATCTCAACCTCTATATTTACAGTTTTTCCCCAACATAGATGGGCAAAGATGGGACAATACCATGTGGCCTGTGAGAATGACCATCAAACACAGTCAGAAGAGTGGTCGATGGAATAGCTGTGAGAGATCTGATTCCCTTCCAGCATGCGAGAGACATCACACATGTGGAAGCACCCTCATCGATGACTGTTCAAAATATAGTGAATTTTTGAAATGACGATCTAATATGGAAAGCCATATGATGTGGGAGTCTCTTTTTAAAATTCAACATATCAAATGTAATCATAAGAGAGTTCTTTAGATCAACAACCCCAATAGAAGTGAGAAGAGCACTTCGCTGAGCTGGGCAAGACTGGAGCACCTCGAGAGCAGACATAGCACAAGGACTCTGTGCCAGATCTTCTACAACAGAGTAGTTCTGGGTAGCCTTAGCATTTGGATTAATCGTTGTATGCTTTGTAGATTCTTTTGGCATCCGAGGTATGGGCTCAACAGCGGGCCTCGTAATGTGAAGCGATTCAGCACTATCAAGAGCACCCCTGGCTTTCAAAGACTCAGCTGCGCCATAATCATGAGATCTCGTCGCGATATTTGCGTGAGCACTCATCATATATATGTTTGATGGGGTTTCCCCTTCCTGGGTGCCTCCAGAGGAAGCCCCAGTATTTTGATTCATGCCAACAACTAACTGCTTCCATTGGGGAAAAGGGTTTGTTAACATAGCCTGGGAACTTGAAGATCCCTATTGAGCTAACAAGCGCTGCGCATCCTAAATTTTAGGGCAAAGGTGAGTAAGATAATCTCCAGTACATAACTTGCATGGAAACTTCACTTTATTTTTATCCTTCTATCCCTCACCAACATGCTTGTTGGATTTATTTGCATCGCCCTTCCCATCTTTGCCCTTATTCCTATTATTATTTCATCCTTTCTTCTTCCCCTCGGATTGTTGATTTCCTTTGGGGTTTGAGGTCTAGATGGTATTTATTGACAAACCTTGAGAAGAGGTTGGCACTGAAGGTACAACCTGACCTGAAGAAGCAGATTGTATGGACAACTGCTACAATTGGCTAAGCAGGTTAGCTGCACCGCTATCGATCGACCCAATAAGTCCGTCACCATGAGGACCAGGCTTAGCTTTGGACAAGTCCAATTTGGAGTGAGGAGCATCAGGTAAAATTTTATTGAGGACTCCAGACTGAGAATAAATCAGTTCTAATTGCTGGGCCCTAAAAATAGCCCGTTCCTCGGAAAATACCCCTGATAGGGATACGTCCTTCGAAATATTTGGCTGCAAGGATTTCAAAAACCATTCTAGAAGGAATTCATTTGTAATATAGGCTTTAATGACCCTCTTCCTTTTCCTCCATTCCTGGATATGATCAGAAATGTGGGTTGCCTTGTCCTACTTAAAATTAGCCAAGAGTTCAGTCTTGGCATCATAACGAACAAGAAACTGAAAATGATTTAAAAACATACTAGCCAAATCTCCAAAAGTGGCAAAACTTCCCCTAGTTAACTCAATATACCACTTAGCTGCATTTCCAGTCAAGGTGCACTGAAATAACCTCAACCTAATCGAATCATCAATCAGGGAGTTTAATGAACACCATAGATGAAAAGTGGTGATGTGATCTGCCGGATCCTCTCCATTCTTTCCTTCAAACTTTGGAATGTCTGAAGGTAGTTTGGTGGGGACCAGAGGCCACCCCAGAATATATCAGATTGGATAATTAGTCAATTTCGACAAATTTGGCAAGTTAACGTTGCCAGAAATGGTAAACGAGGAGGAGCCTGGGAATTCCATCCCTAATAGGATGAATTTCCTACATTCTGAAAAAAAATACCCTAGATTTGATGAGGCACCAGGTTGCCAGAAAGAGTTCGTAGAAAAGGTTGGACCATAGGAAAATCCTTGTGACCCAGCATTCAGAGAAGGACCCCCTCCCAACATGGAGTTACTATAAACCAGACCAGTCCCCCCCACTAAAGTAGTGAATGAAGAAGAAACCCCCTGATAGGGGTTCCAAGCATTTGAAAAGGGATAAAAAGCCTGATAAGCACTAGACGAAGAGAAAGGAACATTCCCTCGATGACTAGTGAGAAACCGATTCCCTGCCTCTACTGCTATAAAGATAGGGTTCCAACCCGTAAAGGTAGTAGAACTTTGACCTCTAGACAATGGATTAAAATTCTAAGTCTAGGAAGCAAAAGGAAAAGACCGTAAGGAAGGATTTGAGTGAGGAATATGCCCACTTCCAAAGGGGAACCCTTGAAAAGAAGTTGATCCACTAGCCATAGAGGAGATGGGTGTAGATGCAGCTGCAGCAGTAGAAAAGGAAAATGGAGGAATCCCACTATTGGAAATTCTGAAACAAAAGGGACCAGATTGAGAAGCCTGTGCTTGGGTATGACTAGAGCCAAACACAGTAGCACTAGAAGAAATTGAAGATATAGCAATAGTCCCTCCTCCTTCAAATTTAGAAGGAGTCTGAATACTTGCAGCACTCACAACCGAAGCTGTGTTCCCAGTCGTGGCCATCGAAAGGTAAGAATGTGATGGATAAGGACTCTCGGGTCTCTCAGACTCAGGTCCGATGTACTCGATGATAAATGGAGAACTAGAAGGAAGAGGATATGGAAGTGATTTAGGAGATTGAGGTACTTCCTCTACTTCTACTTCTTCCTCTGGAAATAAAACTCTCGAGGTGGGTGGAGTACTCCTCTTAGTACTGACACCAATACTAAAACCAGCTACAGAAACTTCAAGCCCTAACATAGGATCTCTCTTCGCTACGTCTGATAACATCGGGTGATAATCACCTTCTAAATTACTCCTTCGCCTTCTTGAAGAATGCTCGGCACTCACAGGAGACAACCCACGAAGCCGTCTCGATTGACGAATCAATCGGTCAGCCACTTTAAAAGATTTATTAGACTCAAAAAAGTATAAAGCTAAGTAGGCTAGGAGCAAAGAGCACTCACTACAAAGTCCCTAAGATACAGCCAAGCAAGCGGCTTTCAAGTATTTCCTCTTCGAGTGATTAGGACCGAACACCAAAATACAGGAAAGAGAAAAATAGGACCTTCCGAAAGTAGTCTTTGGTAATTACGACCCAGATCTACTAGAAAAGGTAATTGAAGCAGTTACAATGACCTTCTAACAATAGCCTTTGCCGGTGCAAGTACCCAAGCTTCGCAAGGGCACCCTCCAGAAGCACTGTTGAAAGTGATACAAGGTCTGCCTCAGGTACCATGGGTATTCCCCCCCGTAGTCACCTGTGTGATACCTAGGATGGGCAACTAAGGACACCAATCCGTATCAGCAGCTGGGCGGAACAGTCTTAGGTCAAGATTCAGCAAATCAGAGAGGGAGTATCTCTCTTCTCTGCCTACACTTTCCCTCGCGCTTGACTCTCTGGAGGAGAGCTTTCCCGGTCCACCTAACGGTGTTGGATTTCGCTCATTAATAAACTTATATGTTTCAAAATTTGAGCGGCCTTAGAGAGTTAACTCTCCACTCACCTAATCTAAGGTCCTACAACCTAGCTAGTTGGTGTATGACACTTAATACAAAAATTGCTAGTTGTTTTTAAATTATATCGCTTATTTTAATTGGCTGTTATTTTATGTCAAGGGCATATGGAAGTGAAACTGATGATGTTTGTATGACACAACAAGAAACCAATGAAAACCAAACTATATGCAAATGCACTGATTTCCTTTTGATGAAGAGTGATTTCTACAGAGGTTCTACGAGACTATATTTTTTTACTTTTATTTTCAGATAACCAGACTTCACACGCCTCAAAAAGTTGCGAAAAAGACTAAAAATGCTTATGTGCACCTAATGCAAATCACTAATGGCATGCAAATCCTAAGATGCTAGATCTAAAAAAGCAAAGAGAAATATCTAATGATACCAAGGTTCAATCACTTTTTGGCAGTCAACAAATCTAGTTCCAAATCAGGAACTCAATGCATAAAGACGCCAAACATATACTTGACATAACAGAATGAAATCAAAAGACGACTCCCTTCCTAATCAATTCAAGAATCGAAGAATAAAGACTTCAACAAAGCTTCAAAGATGAAAAGAAACCATTAACCAAAACAAAAGCAATGGGAAACAAAAATTTGTTTTTTGGTTTTTGAGTTTTATAAAGAAAAGAGAGTTAAAAAATACCAAGAAACTATCCAATTACTGAGTCAAGCAAACTTCGAATTTCAAGCAAAACTTCAACAAAATGCCCTAACCCAACTGTGCTACTCTCATAGTAGGACTTGTATGAGCAGGAGGAAGACAAGAAACCCAAAAAATCAGCTCAGCACAATAGCATAAACTTGTGGCAAACTCAAACTCTAAAGAATAAAAAAGAGACTCTTCGAAAATTGCAACAAGGCCTAGTCAATGAAATCAAGGAAAACAAATACAAAAACAGGAAAACATCAAGATGAAAAGTAACTCATAAAGTTAGGAAAAAGAAAATGAACAAAATCTCTCTGTCCTGAATACTCAGAACAACCAAGAATCTTTGAGAAAAGATCTTGGTGCTCAGGCCAGAATTGCAAGCACAACAAACAAAGATTTCACCAAATGAGCCAGTTTTCAGACAATTAAGAGAGAAACAAGCATGAAACCACCTTAGACACAGTCCAGAGACTTCAAGGATATCACAAGAACAAGTCACCACATGCAGACAAGACCCAAAAAGCTAAAAACCAAAAATTTCAAATTTCACTCAGGCATACGCGCTCTAGCTGCTTTGCAACAAGCGTGCATACGTGACTGTGGTAAAGGCAACTCGTGTATACGCGGGTTCCTTTACAAAAAATAGCGTATATACGTGACTGTGCAAAAGAAAAAACCTGTATGGAAAAGTAAATAAGGAAAAATAAAAAAGGTTAAGCCTGATCAAGAGACCAGGTCTTTAGTGTGACTGGAAAAAGATTTACTGAACTGGAAAAAGTGATTGAAACTATTGGAAACCTTTAAGACAGATGAAACAACCCAAAAGGGAAATCACAAGAATGTGATCCCCAACGGAGTCACCAAATAACTCCCTAAAGGTTTTTGGGTCGGCAACCTTCACAGATCAGGGGCATACCATTCAAGAATGACTCACTTAACCTATCTTTTATGCTAAAAACTATATTTAATCATTTACAGAACTTACCCGAAAGTCCTACGTTTGATGTAGATCCCGCGGGGTGCAAACCCCTAGCAACACCTCGTGCTTCGTAACCTAGAAATATAGAAAGAACGAACACGAAACACTAGTTGTACAACATATATTCTTCCTAGACGTCAGTGTAACTCATGTGTAATATCATATAAACAATATTGAATGTTCAAATAATGATCTTTACACATATATAAAGAGATATAAACAAGTGAATTTTGGGAACAAGATGATTCTTCTCATTATAAATGGAATGTACAATAATAGAAAGTGGAGAGATCACCTGAATCCTTCCATGGCCTTCAAGCAGACCGTCCTCTGGATCCATCCAGCCCTCACCTCGCTAGGATTCTTCCAAGATGTGTGCACACAAGATGTCATATAGGATGATGATCATCTCAAGGAAACGAGGGTTTCCTGAATATACTTTGGAAGTGCAGGAGGCACGGGAATATCAGACTTGAAATAGGGATCCAACAGAGTATAATATATATAATTTTCTCTCTTCCTTAGGCCATACATATTGGGGGCTTTTATACTCCCTCAAAGTAGTTTCAGCAGCTGGAAATAGTTGGGTCACGGGCTAGGGTGGTTGAATTACAGGAATAACCATCGCCCTGCCTCAAAAATAAGGAATTATATATATATTTTTAATGATTTAAATGGCATACGCAGAAAAGTATGAACGGACTCGCGTATATAAAGGAAAAGTATGGGCATAGTCGCGTATGGGTTTTTGGACCTTTATTTTTATGAAGTTGTTCAGATGCAGGGGAAAGGGTGCCCAAGGCCAAAGAGACAATAATTAATCACATGAGGGTGAAAAAATGATGCTACAACAATATTTCACAACTTTATTATATGCGAGGATGCACCCTCATCGCAACGGAAAAGGATGAGGACAAGGCAAAGGGATGGCAGGTTCCTCCTCACAAATTAGGGTGTCTCACCGGTTACAAGAGTTGGGGAAGAAGAAACATTAGGTGGTGGACTCACTTTGTGAAAAGAGATAAGAACCAATCTCTCAAACTATTGTTTCAAAAATTCTCGATCCATATCTTTCGATAAATTCATAACAAGGTGAAGGAATCGATCATAGAAATCACTCAAGCTTGATTCATTAGGCTTCATTCTTAAGTGATTTATTATTTTACAAACATATTGATAATCATACCTATTAAAGGCTTGATGAATGCGGCAGAGATGATTAAAGTAATGGAAGAAGGTGGAAGAGTGTGACACCATCATCTAACTTGACCTTCAAGGGTGAGGAAAAAAACAATACAAGCCACATCTTCACAAAAAATTTCAAAATACTCACATAACTTACGAAAATTTGATGCATGCTCGATAACATATGTATCACCTCACCCTCACCATGAAACTTGAATTAGAGGCAGTTCATGAAGAGAGATTCATTGGGGATTGAAATTTCACCGGTCGGGTTAGAAAAACATCACGAGAGTATGATTTTAGGATGATCCGACTAGAACAAGAGATTGAGCAAACTCAAAGAGGCTCAAATTTTCATCTAGCGGTCCCTGTACAATTTTATGGCCAGTTGGAAATATTTCAACTAGGGGTCTCACAGGATGTGAAGTCCCAATTAGACCTTGCAACACCATTTTGGAATAGGAGCCCCATTAGGGATATCGGCTCAACTTCCATATGTTCTTGAATATTTTCCTTGGCTCTAACTATTAGCGAAAGAGGAATGCGGATGTGCCTTGAAAATCAAGTAAGTGTGTTTTGTGAGTGTTCGATTGTACGTGTGTCGAGGTTCTTCCTGTGGAGGAGAGAGAAGTGAGCCTAAAAAGAGAGAGGTAATAGTGCCACCTAGTAGAGACACACACAACGAGGTTATATATCTAACATCCATCGGAATAGTCCTGAGAATCTGGTTGTCATGGTAACAATAAATATTTGTCTAGTACCCAAATTGGAATAGTCCACAAAGGATGGGACAAAAATATCCACCATTGCTTACATTCTCAATATGATAAGTATTAAAATAACCAATTCGATGAACCAAAGATAAGAAAATCAATCCACGTATTTAAGTTGAAGGTCTTTAATCATATGGAATAAGCAAACTAAAAAACAAGCCTTAACCATGCGGCTTGACCAACCCACCCAACCGATCCCACTTATTCGAGGTCTTCCCAACTTCGTTCGATTAGCACATATGAAATATATTTATCAGCGGAATAGTCTTACAAATATTCATAATATGTGCATGAATATTGTGTTGGCCATGAAGCTTTTGTTATTAAATCAAAATTTCCAAGAAACATGTATACAACGAGCACTACTAGCTCTATTGGTGGGGCGTTAGGCCACTCCTTGCTCCTTAAAAGAACTAGTTTATCTCTCTGTTCCTTGCGGGAGGAGCAGGGTAGAAAATTCATTTTCTCATACAATGAGGGTTTATATATAACTTGATGAGGTAATACTTAACCTTCCTTGCTTGTGACTCTTTGACTGCCCTCATGATTGTTTGACTTCTATGACTTTTGAATTTTACATGACTCTTCAAATTCAGAATTTGTCATTTGGACTTCCACTTTACAATACATTTTGAATAGATAATTACAAAATCCACAATAATGATGTGGCATGTTGATTATGTAGTTTACCTTTAACATTTTTACGGGTTTTCCTTGAGTAGAAAAGCTTGTCAGATATCTTTACTCGTGAGTGAATATTTAAATGATGGCTAGAGAGAAGCAACGTAAGCTAAGTCGAAGTGCAAAATAAATAAGCGCATGCATGTAAGGGGTGGAATGAAGTAAGGTTCGAACATTAACCAAACAAAGGTATAAAGGGTATAAAGCAAAGAATGTTAAAACAAGGCCCACCCTCGCTTTATGTACATTGGTAAGGGATTCGCATGTGCAATTCGGGGGGTCACGGAGCGGAGGAGGGAGGCAAGCCATGCCCCGCGAATTTTTGTGACGTGTCATGAAGGTAAACACGAGGAAAGGGTTATGTAGAGTAAACGCGAGTCTTGGTCGTGTTATTTTGTGTGTTTCACATTCTAGAATTATGTTTAGTGATTGTCTGCGGCGGAAAGGTAAAGGTAAAGTTCATAGGATTATTGGTACTAAGAACCATACCGGTATTTAACTTGAAACACGTGGTGTTTACCTACCCAAAGTCTAACACGCACTCCCTACACGCGTGTGTTTCATTGTCGATGTCCTTACGACGCTTACCCCATACTTCACCATTCGCCTCTTCTCAAGAACCCTGCGACCTATGTAACGGTCCCCATCTTTCTTGCGGTAAAACTTCCAGGTATTCGACTACGGTATAAACTAAAGTGGGAGCTCGGTGCCGAGTCCACCGATCCTTTGTCGGTACCCCTCGCGTCGTTTTCACCGAGCGATTTCCTACGCACGGTGTTCACATCCCTCATATCCCCTCTCGTTTCCTTTTGTTTTTTTAAAAGTTTTCATATTAGTCATGGGAAAGGTCTTACCCCAAGAGAAGACAAAGCAGGAACTCCTGGTCAATGGAAACAAAAACCATCCGGGGGTTTGAACCTTTCTTGAACCTGTGACGAAATGCGCGACCCTTGATATCCATTTCCATCGGTAGTATCAAGCAGGAGCTTTTGAGAGCATGTCAAAAATAGGGATAGATATTGAGTGGTTCTATTAGGTTTATACCAGTAAATTACCCCTCCCGATTTATCCGGTGTTCGAGTTTATCACAACGAAAGCTCCAGGAGATGCTTACGACGAACGATCGAGGCATATTTCTCATCTCAAGGGAACAAGATATTCACTCTTTCCCCAATATTATCGAAGAAAATCCCTTCATTTTCCCACAGGCGCAAACTACATCGGTTTTCGGTGAAATCACTTTAACCCCTGGAGGTTTGCAAAATTTCCATGTGGGAACAAAAAGGCAATTTCATCGCCTCCCATGAAACGACAGGACCACATCCCTTCCTTCTGTGAGCCTTTCCCTTTAGTCTTGTTCAAAGAAGAAGTGTAGCCCATCCTTGCTCTCATCGCGGGGGTTAATAGGTGTGGATGGTTTGGGGCAAACCTCAGAGCATGTGTTTCTTTCTTATGGTTAATGTCTCAAGCGGGGTCGTTCTGGACATTCCTGGTTTCTGGCCTCCACCATTGGAACCCAATTCCAAGAGCTCTTAGAAAGCTGGTAACTTCCACTTTTTCTCTATAGTTTTCTACCTCTTTCTTTATTAACATCTTTGATAAATTCGAGGTTTGGGTTTAGATAAGGTGTGTAAGGTAAATTCTTAGCCCAAACCAATTTTTAATTTAAGGAGCTGCAACACATCGATTGCAAATGGGGTGGGCTATTCCCAGTTTCTAAATGAGTTCTTGCCTATTGCCTACACTATCATCACGACTCTCCCTCACACATGGTTTTCACCCGAGATGAAGAGATGGTTGTTATGAGTCGAGCTCAAAGTCTTGGGGATTGGTACACCATTTGATAACTACACTGAAATCTGAGAGTTTATGGAGCTGAAGTTCCCCCCTATTGGTTGCTTGTGTTCTGCTAAAATGATTTATGCTTTGGAATACATTGACGATTTGAAAATCGACCAACTCACACTTCCTCCCTAAGGAGTTTATCCTTAAAATTCCCATCACCATTGGCCCTTTTGTTGTCGGTCGACACACCCACTCACCTTTATCGTTGAGAAAATGCTTCAAGACATGGATTTTAGACAAGGGAAGGTTTGGCCTACGATCCCAGGGGCATCATCTCTAACGAGAAGGAGAAGGAACAAATCAACTCCTTATGTGCATGAAGCAGACACGTTCATAGAATGGAGGCTAATCTTGAAAATTGGCCTTTTGCTTTCATAGATGAAGGCCAAGTTCATACGCGACGGGGGGAAAAGGCAGAGGAAGCTTCGGGGAAGAGAAGGCTGGTAAGGTCAAGAAGCATAGGGGAGCGAGGGTACATCGAGAGGGCATGTTCTCCCCTCATAAAAGAGCGAGAGAAAATAGTGACTAGTGAAGCAAAAGTTATTGGGGAAGAGCAGTTGCCCAAACAAGAAATACCATGGAAACTTCCAGGTAGAACAGACGGGGCTCAAGGTGTTACGAGATAGTGTTATATCTTTTGACTACTTAAGGTATGCGAGCTGTCGCAGTGAAAACACCTCCCGGAATCGCAAGCGTGAAAGAAGCACACAGCGAGCCTCAAAGATAAATACGGGCGGAGCTAGAAGAGTTCATTGAGATATATCACACAGGGATTTTGACCTCAATGAACCTAGACACAAAACATTTAGTGATGGCCATGGATAGAGTCATTCTGAACCCGAATCAGGTACTACCCGATTCTGAGAATGCTAGAGTACGAGTCGACATGTCAAAGGTGCCGGCCAATTGATAAGTGCAACCTATTTAGGGTTTTTGGTTATATGCTAAAAGATGAAGTGATGCGGCCTTACGATCACCTTAAAAAAGTTGGAGAACAAGCATGCCCAGTGAGGGAGAATTTTAGAAAAGAAATGTAGATTCACATTGCCCTCACGAATCAAATATGTTCTCTCGAGTTTGATTAAAAGGAAAAGGCAGGGCAAGCCAGCCGCAGCGTCACCTCATCGAGAGTGCAGGAAAGGTAAGCATCCACAGAAAGGCAAAATTAGCATATCGGCTTCCCATCATGTACAAACGGTAGGAGTTAGCCCGAGTTGATTCTCTTACAAAAGAAGAAGGAAGAAAAAAGAAAAGATAGCAGATGAGATGGTTTTTCTTCGGAAATGAAGACTAACGACATTACGGAACCCAACTTGGATGCACATACGTGTACTGTATTAGGAAACTGGTTATTTGTCAAGACGATTGACTACGGTGGCTACAAATGATGCATTGGGAAAACATGTTTCCTACGGCGAGACTAAGGAGTGGTGAGATGGAAGCTATCTTGGTGAAAATCCAAAATAATCGAAGGCCATGTGGAAGGAAGTCCCGAGCAGGGAAAGAAGGAAGAAAGCTCGACTAGCGAGAGGAGCCATCGACGGACTCAACGATGGCACGAAGAGTAATATCACCCTCGGGAAACCGGACGAATAATGCGGCGAACTTATCACGAAGGTAAAGGGGCATTGGGCTTTTCTAAAAGTGATTGAGAGTAAAGTCGTCCATGTTGTATCTCATAAGAAAAGTTTCATGAGGAGTACGTATATCCGGCGAGCGCAACACGCATATGATTATATCTCTTTCTTTGAAAGGGTTGAGGTACGAAGACGTGGAGAAACATGGTATAGTGAGAAGGTTCAAGGAAGCCATTAAATGTGAAAAACGAATTTATAAGGAGTCATTCGCGGTATAGCTTCAAGAACCTTGGAAAACGATGGCGGTCAATTTGGAACGGTTTGAAATGATTTGAGCCGAGATCACCCAGTTTGTTGGGCTTCCATCATCTTGGGATACCCACAACAAATATTCTTGCCATTAGCAACATATGAGGCACATCTCAGAGAATGAACGGACGGATGTACTTTTAGATAAAATCCACTCGGTGAAATCCAAGTTATGGTTTCAACATTTCTGCCGGAGAATTTGCCCTCACCTTTTTATTTGAAGCACAAAATTCACAATCGATAGAAAATTTAGACAGTCTCATTGAAGCTTATATCGAGTGGAAGGTTTCGTGTCGATGCGAAGACTTGCGGCGGACGATTGACAAGGTGCACCAAGTATGCTGGCACATTGTGACTCATCGACAAATGTCCCACCACCGAAGTGTCAACCCAGCTGCATCAACTCATGTACACCGGTGAATGTTGTTAATTCATGATTCGACCCTGGTAAGCCTTTACTTTTGCTTTACTTTGTTACTTTTAAATTTACAGTGGAATTCATTTCACTCATGCATTTACTTCTTGTTCAAAGAAAATTTTTAAATATTTTGTTTTGAAGCAGTAGTAAGCCTTCTTGTAAATGATGAGATGCCATCTCTCGTAGTGAATTTGGTTACTTTTAATTAAGACCTCAAGTGATTATTGGCATGCGGGAAATGTTTTTCCCAAAAAATATCTTTAAAAACTCATGTTTACGAGGGGTTTTATATAAGAAAAAACCAAATAGGAAAAAAAGGAGTTCAAATTTTAAGAAGAATATCTTGTGGAAAAGAATTATTGTATGCATTTTGTTGAAACTTTAATATAAATGCGAAGGAGGCTTGGTTAGTCTCGGTGATAAGGAGTTCTATCTTAAATGTGGATTCTGGTCTTTGTGCTTTACGATCGACGACTCTTCCTTATGTGTTATAGCTCACTTTGTTCATTTCATTATATCATTTCTCTTGTATCATGTTCTGGAATGAGAGTAGCTCGGCGGTTCTAGTATGAATTTATCATAGTTGATACTTATGCTAAAACTGTCTAGCACTTTAAATATAAACTCGGTCATGATATGCTATTTCATTTTCCACTTCAAGCAAGTACTCATTCTATATTAACCGCTATGGGATGTTATTTTTAAAGGTTATTGTCATGTATGGATTTTTATTATCATAAGCCCATCACATGTTAATATTTGTTTACGGATTTCATCCTCGGTGATAGTTAGTATTCTCTCTATACTTCATATATAGCAAATGCCTTCTTATTTTCATCTACGCGAAGTATTTTTAGAATACAACCCTCCTTATAGAAAATTTGCCTTTGGGTTATTACGTAACGTTTATATTGAGAATTCACACTTTGCCTCTGTAGTGTTTTTCGGTGTCTTTGAATTTATGATATTCACAGTTCATCAAATTGAACTTTATTGTTTACACGAAATAGTACAAGAGCCTTTTTCTAACAATTCTCCATGTTATATTATATGCTCCTTGCTATATAAGATGTCTAGGCAATGGTCCTTCACAACTCAAGAAATTTGTCTACGAGGTTGACAACATGGCATATGATGACTCATGACTAGACATGAAATAACATGATGACATGGACTACAAGATGATGTGGTAGTTCCGAAATTTTGTCCTTCTCGTTGCTTCTTTATTTTCATCTTCAATAAGATATGTATCCAATTCATCAGATATAATATTCGCCAGAGATATGATTTTTTTTTTATATACCCTCAAGGGTTGTGAATCGAATGGGAGTCTTTGTAGATACTGATATTCGGTCTTTTATTATAATTCGATGTTCCTAAATCTGTTTGTTTGGTGATCATATTATCTCTTTAGTTCCATACGTGTCTTCTAGCATGTATTCCTTCTCCATCTCCTTCTTCATCATATTTCCATAACATGATAGAGTTCATGCATCTGCAAGCCACTAATGACAAGACGACATCAGTCCAACAAACCCTTATCTAAGATGTTTCATGATGATCAATTAACTGAGCCGGAATCGTGTGGCAGGCTGAGGGAGAGGCTTAGTGACTGCACAATTCACAGCTCAGGAAGTCAAGGGTCAAGCTTGATACTTGAGACTGTTTAATGCGCAGTTTAGGCTTAGAGTGAGAAAAAATATTGCAGAGTTGGGGAGCTCAAGGAGCTAGGTTGAGGGCTTGAATATCAATTTTTCTCATTGCATAGTTTTGGAAGACAGGGTATCTTAGGTGATTACGCAATTGTGCAGTTCAAGAGCTCAGGGCTGAGGCTTGAGCCTTGAGACTGTTCAATGCGTATTTCAGGCTAGAATGTGTAGGAAGATTGCGTAGTTTTGAGGATCAGTGAGTCAGAATATAGGGTTTTAAATTGTTTCTTTCAATTGCACAGTAATGGGAGGAATATCAGACCTACTGATTGTGAATTTGCACAGTTCAAGAGCTCAGGGTTTGGGTTTGAGGTCAGACACAGTGAAATTCACAGTTGGGGCCAAGCTGGATTGCGCAATTATAGGGGTCCAAGGCCTGAGATTAAGCAATGGAACTGCATAATGCATATTCCTGGGAGGAGGAACTCCACATTACGTAGTATCAAGGGAAAGGGTTGCAGCTTGAGGGTTGGAACTATGCCTTTGTTGATGACAAAATGATTATCCCAATATTTCTAGAAACAAGGTTCATAAACATTGTGAGTTGTAGAAATCTCACAACCTTCATCATCCTTAGATGATTTCTCACTATTTTAGCATTCCATCATGTTCAGCTCTGCTTACCAGTCCCAGAAAACCCATTAGAGGATTATGTCACTCTTTCTGTCTATATGTATTCACCTTTGGCCCAAATCCTCTTTTTTGTTTTTGCCTAGAAACCCCCCACTACTACCTAAGCCCACCAATAAAACAAATTTGTTGTGTCTCCCAAAATACTCCCAAACACTGAAGGTCTCAAACTATCTCTGTAGATTCTTTAGATAAATCAAGTACATTGGATTTTGGATATTCAATACATTAGTTTACCATAAACTCTATCTTACACTTGATGATCCCAAATTCTAGGTCTTAGTCCAAAAGCCAAGTCCAAGAAAGCTTCCACTAGGTCACCTAGGGTTTCACAAAGTCATAGGGTGGATTTGGTACCTTACAAAATCTGTTTTTCCTGTATGAAGAATCTTCATTCAAAGAAGAAAAAGACAAGTGATCTTGTCCAAACTGATCAAAAAGGTCATTCAAGGAAGGCTTTTTGGCCTAGAGCACAAATCTTGCAAGGGGACAGCTGCCCCTTGCTCACCTTTTGGAAAAAGGATCAAATGGCCATCAACCTAAAAAGAGGTAAGGTAATGGGAAAAATCATCACAAGAAGACCATAAACAACAAAGAAGAAGGCAGCAAGGCCTATGTTTGAAGAAAATCAGGGTTTGTGATTGTTTTGGCCAAACAAGGAATCAATACTAGGTATACAAGGGAAAATGTCACCTAAACCCCATCAAGTGCACATTGAAGATTATTTAGAAATAATTAATGAGTTTTGATAATTTTCAGAGAACTTATAAGACAACACGATTTACTTTTTTCTAAGCAGCCCTAAAACCTAGGAGTTTGGGAAAATTGACAAAAAATTATCAAATGATGACAAAGAGCCTCCTTCATAACAACATATGGCATGTCAAGGGTTTCAAGATGCCCTATAGGGTTTGACAAGAAGCATTGTATCCCACTTCACCACATGGACAAAAAGGCCCAGAAATATCAGTGCAAGGTTTTGACTTCTCAAAAGAATAGTCAGAGGCTTTTTCAAATGGTCAAAGGAGGCAAGCATGAGGTAAAATTGCCCAAGGAGGTAATTATGACAAGCATAGGTTCATTATTGATCAAATGAGGTGTTAAACTCCTAAAAAGACAGTGATCCAAGAAAAAAACGTTGTATAGGAATCTGCAAGAACAGAAGTGGCCAGGAGAGACACAAAATGTTTTAAAAAACTACTAGCTTTTCCCACCAAACATATAGCACTGGAAAATTAATCAAAATAATGTTTCACAGAGAAAAAATGACAGAAAGTAAATCAGATGAAAACATGTCAAAATGATCACAAGTTTGTTGTTTTCAAGTGTTAAACATCATGAAGAAGGTTCATTTTCCGAAAATGGGTAAAGAACAAAGTTTGAGCTGGTTGAAGAGTTTGTTTGTCTTAGAGAAAGACATCAAAATGCTCTAGCAAGGCAAGAAACCATTTTTTGAGACCCTGCTACCTACATGATAAAAGACTAAAAAACAGTGAAAATGAGGAAGAGAAATAAACTTTAGGAAAGTAAGTTTTGTCACAAAATTATTTTCAAAATCATATAAAGGCTTTTCTTTTTCCCTCCTCCCAACTCATCTTGGCTTTTGAAGGAGAAGTAGATCCGTTGAAGAGTTTTTTTAGGGTTTTTTACGCAAAGTTTGGTAACAAATTCAGGCGCTACGCACTGGACCGTCGGCACTGCGCATAGAGGGGGCAGCCACAATGTTAAATTACACTGCACTGCGCACTGAGAGGGTAGCGCTACACACCGATGAAGGCGCTGCGCACAAACTCAGACTGACCCGACTCGCCCACAGAAAAGCCTCTGGCGCTATGCACAGACAGTCTTTGTCAAATTTGCTCAAAAAACTTGCCCAAATCCAAATTGTCTGCCTCCAATCCCCTGCACAGAGTTAGATAAGGTTGTTGGCCACTCTTCTCACCCTCCCAAGTTTTTATTTTGCATGCATGATCAAAGGAGGAGTTTAAAAACCTAAAAACTTAGCCAAAACCCTAATCTTCATGGAAATCATACTTTTGACCTTCTAGGGAAAGAATTACCATTTTGAATGTGATCATGAACATAAAGGCACTCAATGCAAGACAAGATTTCTCCTAAAAACTCTGAAAAGTACTCCTTGATCACTCCATTTTGCCCTCATTTGCTAAAAACTGCCCTCACATCACACATATGTCCTCCCTAGACCTAAAGCTTTCACCAAGCTAAAAACCATTCTGTTCTAAGATACACAAAGTAGTGAGCACTTGGATGAAGATAGGGATGGTGATGATACAAATGAATCACTCCCAAGTGCAGAAAAGGATGATGCTAATGAACAAGATAAATACCAAGAGGATAATGAAGAAAATCATGGGGATGGCAGTTAGCAAGAAAGTGTAGATAACAGTGAAGAGAAAAATGTGTTTAAGCATGAAAGAGAGCACAATGATAGTGCAAACAGTGACAATATGGATGAAAATATTTAACATGAAGAAAAAGAAGATGATAATGAAGAAATAGCAAATCAAGAAGAGGAAACCAGCAAGGCACAAATAGGATTTGATGAAGGAGACAGTGATAAAAAGGATGCCACTAATAGGACAGTCAGTGAGGAAAAGGACAGTAAAATAGATAAGTCATGATATTCATGACAGTTGTCATGATTGTCATGACACTAATCAAACTCTTAATGACAAAGAAAATCAAAGTGACAGTGCAAGAAATGATAAAGAAGAAGACATCAATGAAGGACAAGGCCAAAGTGAAGCAGATGCAGAGGCTGAAGATCAACTCCAAGACCAAGAAAAGATTAGATACATAGCTCAATATTTTCCACGGGCTTCTCAAACCCCTTGAGGAACTTTTCCACCAAATTTAAGGAAATTCTGAGAAATTTTTGTCTTTTTGAAATTTTGGGCCCTCTATGCGTAGCACCCTAAGCGCTACGCCCAAAATTGATGCATATTTAGCTCAAAAACTTTGAATTTTAGGATTCCTCACATCTCTAGCAGTCTGCTCACCAAATTTCAGATCATTTGGAGCATTTTTGACCCCCCAAAAGGTCAAAAAACATCAAAATTTTAACCTTTCTTCCTCATTTTCAGACCAGGAGCTGCGCACAGAGCAGTGTCGGGAAAATTGGTTTTTGAATAGGTAAATGGCACCCACTCATCACGACTCAAGAATTTATGGAAATTAGACTAATTAGGATTTCCAACGAGCCATCACGGAGCCAAATCTAGTGTCGAGAACGGGTCCAAGACTCAGCCACAAGAGACCCTATTTTCTGTTGAACTGGCGCTACGCACAGAGGCTATATAGTGTGTTTTGGACCAAAAGTCAACAAAACACACTCATTTATTTCAAATAGATATTTTTGAGTTTTTTTAGGCAAATTACTCTAGAATTAGGTGCAAATAGTTATTTTGTCATTTATTTCTTAGGATATTATGTGCCTTGGGCCTTGCATGGTCTCTTGGCCATAAATGACATTTATGGTTATATTTGACATTTTCCTACCACACTTAGGGTTTTAGTCCTCCTTTTCTCCATAAATAGAACATGATGCCCCTATGTATTTTGTTGGAATTTTATGAGCTTGAAGAGCAATATACATGGTTTTATGAGCTTGAAGAAGAAATTGGTTTTGTGAAGTGGATGAATGGCTTGTTTGGCTTGATGATGGAGAAGCTTGTTTGCAGGATTCCATAGCTTGGTGAATGGTGATGTCTTCTTAACTTGTTAATGTTTTATTGTTGTCATTTTCTTTCATTCTTCTTGGCTGCTATAAATAAGAAAAATATAGGTTGAGACATGTTCTTTGAGGCACCTCAATCCTCCTATTTTTTATAGCCTTGATGTTTTCCTCTTTTGGCCATCTTAAGGAATTATTGATTGCTCCTTAGGTCCACCAAAACTTGTTTTTGTTTCATGTATGGTTAGTATGCTAGATTACAAGTATGATTCATGGTATTCCCTGCTTATTTGAAGTTTTCAAAACCCTATCTTGAAGCCTTTCTGTGGAATATTGATTGCTAGGTTAAGTCAAAGAGGTCTCGCTCGATCTTTCCCTTTGTCCATGCTTACCAACTTGTTTTAGAGTTCCCAATAGCTTGATATATGTTGTTTAGGAGTTCCCTCTCCAAAAATTGAGTTATTTGTTTTATCTTATATGTTTTCCCAAAATCTGAAGGTGAATTTCTAAAGTTAGAAGCTCTTATGCTCTCTATGTTCACTAGAATGTTCATCTTGGATGTTTATCAGTTAAAGTATTGTTCATTGAGCTTAATGGTTTTCCCTACCTCATGAGTTTTAACTTATAACTATATGTGTTTAAGACCTCTTAGTTTTTCCCAAACTTGATGTTCACTACACTTCATACATCACCTTAAGGATCTATTAACCTTGCTAAATTGGCCCTGCAACACACTCGGTTTCATCATTTAGGCACCCTTGACTTCATTTGACTCCATAGCCCAATGGCTTTGACAAACTCTCACTCCACCTATTCCACTTGACCATCTTACCCAACCAAAACAATCAACAAACCCTACACTTAACAACTAGCCAAAAATCAAAACCCTAGAGCAAAAATAACACATCCTTTGCACCCAATAGAGAGATCCCTCTCTGAGTCCAGGAAGGATAGGTCCTCGGATTCTAAAGGTTGGTTCCATGTTACCCTGTCATTTGGTCTACCAATCTGCCAAATCACGGGACCCTAACATTTTGGAGCATGAAAGGGAATATATTATCAATGAATCACATAAAGGAGGAGTAAAAGGACATTGTCAAGGCGATATGACCGCAAGGAAGATTCTGCAAGCTAGATTATGTTGGCATACATTATTTCGAGACTATCAAATACTATTAAAAAAGTGTGATATATGCCAAAGGTTCAGGTGACCATTACCAAAAAATCATATGCCACTACATTTAATTTTTCTATCGTTACCTTTTGATATTTAGGAAATCAACTTTTTCGGACCCTTTTCCAAAAGAGATAAATGTTCAGGAGCAAGGTATATTATAACATCAATAGAACATTTAATAAAGTGGGTAGAAGAAGAACTAGTTGAATCGTGTATAAAGGAAGTTTTGCCAAAATTTACTTATGAAAATATAGTGACTTGATTTGGTCGTCATGTGGTAGTAATCAGCAACACGGGAAATCACTTTGTAAATGCTACAATTTAAACATTGATGCAGAATTTCATGATTGAGAATAATAATACCACTACTTACCATCCGCAAGAAAATGGTGTCATGAAATCACTCAATAAAACATCATTAAGGGTTAACAAAAGTTTGCAACCTAGACATAGATGAGTGGGATGGAAAAGTACCATCCATTCGCTGGGCATATCACACAGTTTACAAAAAATCGACTTGATCCACTCCTTTTAAGCTAGTCTATGGTCGTCCAAGGGGTCTTGGATAGAGAGTGATCAGGTGCTATGTTAAGGTACTCCTTGATGTGAAGTCATTGGTTCAATTCCCTGCCCCAATCAGGGTGATATATTGAACATGATGAAGATGTAGTCCTACCAAGATTACAAAAAAAAAAAAACTAGTATATCCTCAGGAGGCAGACACCCCACTTCAATGTTCATAAAATGCATTAAACATGTCGATTGTATTGAAATTTAACACAAAAATTCAAAAGGAATGACTTCAACATTTGTAATATTAAGAACAATACCAAATTCACGCACTCCATCATTAGCAAGCCAGAAAAGATCAACAAAAGGCATGGAAAGACAGAAATATACAAACAAAGAACTTAAAAGTTAGGGATTTTGTATTATTATATGACAATCGAGTGAAGGGAAAACGGGAAAAAATAGAAATTACATGTCTTGGACCCTTTGCTATTGAATATATACGCGCTTCAAGAGTAGTACAGTTGAATACATTACAAGGGAACTTGTTCAAGTCACTTTTTAACAGTGCCCAAATTAAGAAGTACATATCTTAATAGCATTGGTGTGTTCCTGGTGAAAACCTCTCTCAGGCGCTAGGTAAATGGGTTAGCTTAAAAACCACCTTTTGGTAAGCTAACTGACCAAATTGTTCATAAACAAGGAAACTTTTAAAGATGAAAGTTTATCTTAAAATTTATAAACCATGGTGAATCTTACTAGCCATTAATATGCAAACTATAAAATGTTTGGTGATATTTTTGTGAAATTATTAAAATTTCTAATGATTTTATATTCTCTATAAAATATTGGTGATTCTTAGGGTAAAAAAAAATACTAAAAATTTGGGCAAATTATTTTATAAAAAAATGAAAATTAATGAATCTTTTTTTCTTAAAAAACATGGAAAATTAGCCCACCTGCGAATATTAGCCCCTAAAATTTTCCCTGTTCGTAAATTAACATTTTCCCTTTTAATCATATTTTAATAAGTTTATTCAATAAAAATAAATTATAAATTAGAAAAAAAGTAACTAAAATAATAGTTGAAGAACAATTAAAAAGAGAAATTGCAGACAAACTAGGCAACTATGTTAGAAACATGGAGCAAGAAGAAGATATGTGTGATATCTTAAATAGAAAAGCTCAAAATAATATGGATTGATACCAACATAAAGATCAAATAAGACAAGAATGGCGAGAAATATTTATAGATAATTATAATAAAATAACCAACTCGGCAACCAAATTCAAAGAACGACGCAGAAGTCAATTTGAAGAAACAAAAAACCACTCGATGCTACATGGCCATAATGCACAATTCGACAGGACAGGTTATGGGGAGAAGAGCATCAACCACACGTTGGAAAGTAGTATAAAAAAAGAAGTCGGAAATTAGTATCAATAAAGAAGTCGGAAAATCAACAATAAATTTTGGTGTACACACCTAAAAGTAATTTTGGTGCCTTAAAAATGGACTTCTTGTTATCAGTGCTAATGTACAGATAATCACACCAAATACCCTACCTTCAACTTTGCGCATGAGTGTTGTACGTTAAACACGACGCATAGGTGCGGTTCTATTAAGTGACACATAGGTGAGCGAATAACGAAGTAAATAAAAAAAGTGCAACTCTATTTTATTTATGATCAGGAGATCAAGTCTCTTGAAGAAAAAATGCTCAAAAATGAAGTTGCTCAGAATTGTTCTGAAACAAATCGACCGGAAAGAGCTCGGCGATACAATTCCAATGCCGTGAACGGCACTCAAATCCGTTACCGTATGGAGGAGATATTGCATTTTGAAATCTCCCAATGACCTCTAATGCTGAATGGGTTCATGATTTTAATGTGTAGAAATATTTTTAATATATTAAAAATTAATTAATGTTTTATATATATTAAAAAATTTTAATATTTTATTTGATTTTTAAAAAATCATATATTATATTAATTTATATATATATATATATTAAATATTAATTAAAATATATATATTAATTATATTAATTCAAAATTCATATTTATTAAAACCCATAAGTCAAATGGCAACGAAATATGAAAAAAGGTCTAAGAACCCACAACTTTAAGTTTGGGTTAAGTTTTTGAAGGGCACGTGATTCAATACGTGTCAAAGGCACGTGGGTCAATACGTTGCATTGGAGCGGATAAGCAAACGGTTATGAAACCTTTATTAAAACCGTAACATGTGAACGATATTTCCGGCGGTTGTTTGCCACGGTTGTCAAAACCGTTGGTTAGCATAAAACGGTGCGGGATTGATGCATGTGAACACGAGTTTATTAAAACAGTCACATTTATTATAACTACCCATTTTATTTGGAGCGCCCGCCAAATTCAGAGCCGTTTCCTAATTTGTCGGAGCTATCTGGCAGTTAGCTAGATTTGGTGGAGCTTTTGAAGGGAAAACTTCAGTTAGCCATAACTTTGGCTAGGAGAGGCCTTTGGATACGAAATTGTTTTTTATTTTGGGTGTAGAGATCATTCTGAAGCTGTTGGAAGTGTTTGTAGAGCCATTAGGGCACTCTAATAGAGAATTTACCAGCGTTTTTGGTCGTGGAGCCACCAGGGCCTAAGGGAAGAAGAGCTGTTTTGGACTATCTTCATCCAATGGAGGTGTTTTTTTAGTCATTTTATACTGATTTGAGCCTTTTGAATCTATTTTTTCTGTGTATTTTTCCATTTGAGGCTTCTATACATTTTTATTCACATTTTGAGCATTTAATCAAAGAGGAAAAAGCCTAATTAGAGGCTTTTGGACCCAGCGGAGGTAGCCCAAGAGAGGGGTGAACCGCTTAAACAATTATTTGCTGTCATACTGTATAATTTTGCTGCATATTTTCAGATTCTTCTCCTTTAAATAGTAAATTTTTATAAGCAAACTTTTCCCAAGCAGGTTTAAACAGTGAACAAAACTTATTAGTTCATCTTCAAACCATTATACTTCATTTGCAGAATATGTATACTTGCCTATTCACACATTAAAGCTGGATCAATGAATACTTTTCACTTAAAACAAATACTTTCATTGATCGGATCTCAGTGATTACATTTTATTTCTTTAGGCAGAGTCTGTAGAAGGGCCAGGTAGCCTTCGGATTCATCCTTTCTTTGAAAGGTGAAATATCCGGTAAATGCCCCTACAGTCAATCTCTGTATGAGAAATACTTTGTTCTCACAATTTCAGATCAGGTTGGTATCAGAGCTCAAGGTTTTGCTTAAGAGTTTGTGAAATTTGTGCAAGTAAATTGTGTTATTCTGCAAAATTTGATGCTTACTAGGCTAAAATTGCAAAGAGGGGAAGGTCAATTGGTTAGAGAACAAGTTAATCCTCAACCAAGGAGGGCTAGAGTACCATTACATCCACCTTCCATTTCATCCTCATTAGCCTTAGAATCAGCCACAAACATGTCTTCCAGAGAAGGAGAAGTACATGAGGAAATGGATCCCAAGGAAGAAGAAAGAGTCTTTAGAAAAGCTTTCTTGGACTTGACTGAGATGGTTAGGATCCTATACCGGGAGAGAAATGATAGGATTGCTGGAGAAGGGTCTAGAAACCAAAGAGAAGAAGGAGATTCTTCAGGAGGAAAGAAAGACAAAGATGAGTCTAAGAAAGGGAATGGAGGAAATGGTGATCCACCATCTCCATCATCATCCTCATCCTCCACATCATCCTCTTCAACTTTTGAAAATCAGTCACACAAAACAAATACATCTCTTAAAAATCCTTTGTTAAAGCTTGATGTGAAGTTTGAGTTGCTGATGTTTAATGGTGATGTGAATGCAGAGAAATTGGATAACTGGATTAGACAGCTGGAAGTCTATCTAAGAATTCAGAATTTGCATGATGATGACACAAAAATCCAATTAGCCTCTTTGAGAATGGATGGAGCAGCTTTGGTTTGGTGGGAAGCCAAAACTAGGGAGGAAATTAAAAAGCATGGTAAGATAACTCTAACTTGGAATGAGTTTATTACTGCTATTAAGAAATAGTTTTATCCTCTTGCTCATATTCAGAAAGCAATCATGAATTGGCAAAATTTTAGGCAACTTAAGGGTCAAAATGTGCAAGATTATACCCAAGAGTTTAGAAGGAGAGCACTTCTACTTGGAGTAGACTTACAAAGTCAAGACACCTTGTTGAAATACATAGGAGGTTTGCACAATTACCTACAACATACTATCCTAATGTTTAATCCTACCAGCTTAGATGAAGTCTGTGTGCAGGCTACACATTTAGAAGCTAGAGGAAAGAATGCTTTTGATGCTTTTGATGAGGATAGTACTTTTAAAAACAAAGGAAAGAAAAGAGTTGCTAATTCAAGAAAGGAAAAAGGAAAGTTCTTTTGCAAGAACTGTTCTAAGACTAGTCATGATGAAGATCATTGTTGGAAACTTCATCCTGAACTGAAACCAGAAAAATTCAAGAATAAAAACAAGACCAAAGAAAAGGAGAAAATTGTTGCAACAGTTGAGCAAGACTTAGGGTCAGACTCAGGAGATGAGACAAAAAGCATAGGCATGGTTTTAAAGAACATTAAGGGGAAAGAAGTGGTGCAAGACACAATTCCTAGTTCAAGCTCTTTGAATTTTCACAAAGATACTCATGATGAAAAGAGGAGGATAGAGCTTTTCCATGTGAGGGTAATTTCAAAACATACCAAAATTGACACACTATTTGACAGTGGGTCACAAGCGAATCTCATATCTGAAGACTTGGTCAAGCAACTTAAACTTGAGACCATTCCACATCCGAAGCCTTATCCACTTGGATGGATATGCAAGGATGCCAACTTGCAAGTCTCAAGGAAGTGCATATTGCGCTTTGCAATAACTGCACATTTTATTGACACAGTGGAACTTGATGTGGTGCCGCTTGATATCTCAGGTATTGTTTTGGGAAGTCCTTATTTATTTGACAGGAAGGCCATCTTTCATCGCCATGAAAACAAGTATCACTTGTTCAAAGATGGTAAAGAGTACATTGTGAGAGCTCACAAGAAGAAGATGGAATCTTCTTTACTCCATGCAAGTCAATTGAAAAGACTGGTTAATGCAAGTCAAAGTCTAACTTTGTTAATGTTGAAACGACTAGATTTTGAGCATTCGCCTTTTTATGATGTTACTAATGATTTGTCTCAATTTGATAACAGTTTGTCTTTGAAAAAATATGATGTTATGTTGCACAAATTACCTTTTGGGTCAGCCAATGCAGAGAATGAAGTGTCAAAGCAAAGCAGAGCAAGCAAGAAGGACACACAATTCAGCATGGGAAAAAGTTGGTTTCAGAATGGTAGAATTCGCCATGGGAACAGTTTGCAAGGTGAAGGTTATTTTAAGTCTTTCTGGAAGTTTGATCAGTGTAGAAAAAGTTTGTTTTCTGCAAATTACAATTGTTGTTCTGCAAATTTTAATCATTTGCATCATGACTCCGTCAATCTTAGCAATGGTCGATCAGTTGATTCCAGAGACAGATTATCATTTTCTCAAAAGCTTCATTTGATGAAATCGGGTAGATTTCAGTTTTTCAAAGGTGGAAGAGTGGAGAATCAGTCTCCACATCATCAGTTTCAGTAATCAGAAAGCTTTTGAGGGTCCAAAAGCTTCCCATTTGGGAGGTGTGATCAAGAGATCAAGTCTCTTGAAGAAAAATGCTCAAAAATGAAGTTGCTCAGAATTGCTCTAAAATATATCGATTGGAAAGAGCTCGGCGATACGATCCCAACGCCGTGAACGACACTCAAATCCGTTACCGTATGGAGGAGATATTGCATTTTGAAATCACCCAATGACCTCTAATGCTGAATGGGTTCATGATTTTAATGGGGAGAAATATTTTTAATATATTAAAAATTAATTAATGTTTTATATATATTAAAAATTTTAATATTTTATTTGATTTTTAAAAAATCATATATTATATTAATTTTTTTTATATATATTAAATATTAATTAAAATATATATATTAATTATATTAATTTAAAATTCATATTTATTAAAACCCATAAGTCAAATGGCAATGAAATATGAAAAAAGGTTTAAGAACCCACAACTTTAAGTTTGGGTTAAGTTTTTGAAGGGCACGTGATTCAATACGTGTCAAACGCACGTGGGTCAATACGTTGCATTGGAGCGGATAAGCAAATGGTTATGAAACCTTTATTAAAACCGTAACATGTGAACGATATTTCCGGTGGTTGTTTGCCATGGTTGTCAAAACCATTGGTTAGCATAAAACGGTGTAGGATTGATGCATGTGAACACGGGTTTATTAAAACAGTCACATTTATTATAACTGCCCATTTTATTTGGAGTGCCTGCCAAATTCAGAGCCGTTTCCTAATTTGTCGGAGCTATTTGGCAGTTAGCCAGATTTGGTGGAGCTTTTGAAGGGCAAACTTCAGTTAGCCATAACTTTGGCTAGGAAAGTCCTTTTTGGACGAATTTTTTATTTATTTTGAGTGTAGAAATCATTCTGGAGCTGTTGGAAGTGTTTTTAGAGCTATCAGAGCATTCTAATAGAGAATTTACCAGCGTTTTTGGTCGTGGAGCCACAAGGGCCTAAGGGAAGAAGAGCTGTTTTGGACTACCTTCATCCAATGGAGGTGTTTTTTTAGTCATTTTATATTGATTTGAGCTTTCTGAATCTATTTTTGCAGTATATTTTTCCATTTGAGGCTTCTATACAGTTGTATTCACATTTTGAGCATTTAATCAAAGAGGAAAAAGCCTAATTAGAGGCTTTTGGACCCAGCGGAGGTAGCCCAAGAGAGGGGTGAACCGCTTAAACAATTATTTGCTGTCATATTGTATAATTTTGCTGCATATTTTCAGATTCTGCTCCTTTAAACAGTAAATTTTTATAAGCAAACTTTTCCCAAGCAGGTTTAAACAGTGAACAAAACTTATTAGTTCATCTTCAAAACACTACACTTCATTTGCAGAATATGTATACTTTCCTATTCACACATTAAAGTTGGATCAATGAATACTTTGCAGTTAAAACAAATACTTTCATTGATCGGATCTTTGTGATTACTTTTTATTTCTTTAGGCAGAGTCTGTAGAAGGGCCAGATAGTCTCCGGATTCATCCTTTCTTTGAAAGGTGAAACATCCGGTGAATGCCCAAACAATTAACTGTGATGAGAAATTGTTTGTCTTCACAATTTCGTATCATTCATCCCCGGTCGCTACTCACCATCACTTTCCTCTTCCTTCTCATGTTCTTCTTCTTCCTCATGGTCACTCTCTTCTCCTTCTTCAGGCTCCTTTTTTGGTTCTATGGTAAACTTGAGCTTTTTGGGAATAGGTCTGCTAGAAGAAGGCGAGGGATGGTGAGTAGGAGGTGTAGGGGATGTATGAACTGGAGGGATAGTGGAGAAATCTAGATGGGTGATGAAAGTATCCCAAGATACCTCCCTCTTTTCAAGTTGATGAAGAATGATGACTTTGATGAGAGAGTGATGGAAGAGGCAGGCTATTTGCTGTGAAGGGGGCTTCTTTTGAACAATGGAGGCCATTTTCTCAATGCTCTTGTGTAAAAAGAAAGGAATATTTAGCAATTTGGCCCTAGTGAAATGCATGAGCAGTCGAATGTGATATGCATAAACTCGGGAGAATCTTCTCTCACAAGTGAAGTATTTCATGATGATCTTCATGAGGGGGGCGTAGCTAGCCAAAATATATGAGAAAGGAAAAGTAGAAGGACATGAATCTCTATGCTCAGGCTTTAGAAAGGGCTTGTAATCTTCTGAGTCCAAATGGATTTGTTTAAATCATTTCTCCCCAATATAGGGGATTTTAGTGGCCTTGGAGATGGACCTTGGAGAGAATTTGAAATCAAGGCCCGCCAGCTGGAAATGCTTGTCTTGAAACCTCAAAGCACAAAGGTGTGTCAAAGGAGAAAATCTCTTCACCTCTTGCACTCTTTGACAAAAATATAAACACCCAACCTCATGGAAATTGAACAAGACTGATGGGTGGGCATTCACTTCTTCAATGGAATAGGCTCAAATCTCTTATGCAATCCACTCCTACTATCCTGCCTGGGAGGCATCTTGTTCTGAATGCTCTCTGCAACACCAATGTGCCTCAAAATGGTTTTTTTTAAGTGATTTCTCAAACACAACTCTGTCTTCTTGGTTAGTCACTGTTTGACCAAGGCAGATTTCTTCAAATGCTACGTGAAATGACTCTTTAACACAAAACTCTCTGCTCCTTCCAAAACACTGTCTGTCTCCCTTTGTATGTCAATCAACCAAAGTTATCAAAATAGCAAGCACATAGTGAAAATGTTACTGTGGCTGGGTATGTTTACAAAGATCCTCTATGTTTTGATGAAAACAAGACAGCCTTGTATTTAGGCAGAGGAAAAACACTCTTCCCAATCAAAAACACCCTTTTTTTACTTCACTGTTTCTCACACAGAGTATGACAAAACACCTTCAAATTGTAATAACAGCTTCACTCACTACAGTCTATTTCATGGATAAAGAGGTAGCACTGATTTTGCTTTTCACCACACAGAGAGGACTTTTAAAAGTAACAAAGTCATTTATGTATGATCATTGTTGTTAATCGGACTTTAAACAAAAGTTCAACCTTTCTTACCACTGATTTCACCACTACACTATAGCTGATAGATTTTATGGTTTTTCCCTATCATAGTTTAGGCACCTCCAACAATTTTACAAACCTCCACTACTGTGTATATTTTGACTTGCTGGTTTATGCTTTTAGCACTGTATTGAGGGTGGTTTTTAGGCTTTTTGACATCATCATAAACCCACCACTTTCATTATGTCAATGTCGGGCAATGACAGCCACAGCAATTTCGGACTTTAAATAAAAGTTCAACCCTCCTTACCATTGTTTTCACCAATACATATAGCTGACAGAGTTTACGGTTTTTCCCTATCACAGTTAGGATATCCTCAATACTTGACAAAACCACTAAAATAGTGTTTATTGTGTCTTGCAGGGAGTGTGAGGTTTTAGCACTTTTTAGGGTAGTTTAGGTTCTTTGAAGCTAAAATGAACCTTCCACCGCTCTCCCACTATAACAAATTTCTTCGAAATATTCACAAATCACTTTGATTTACACCAGGAGTTTCATTTTTTCGCCACCACTTAACAGCTTGAATTTAGCAAGGAGGCAAAAAAAATACCTTGGAGATCGATGGTGGGCTTTTCTTGAGAAACTTAGCAGCTTCACGACTTGTTTGGAGGCACTTTGATCGTTTGAAACATGCGCAGGACATTCAATAGGGAAGGCGTCGCGCAATAGAAAGATGTCGGGTCAACGATGGGCAATCATGACCAGCGCCTACAGGCATGCCACGCGACAGTGTAACCTCTTCGTAAAATCACTCCTAAACGCGCCACGCGTTTCTCCAGGCGCACCGCGCAGTCTCCAAGCTCTAAACTCTACAAATTTTTGCTCAAAAACTCTTTCTTTGATCTAGTGAATAGCAAAGGGAAATTGTTTGTGTTTTGAAATGCAAAATAGGTATGGGCAATGTTCTTTAACTCCTTTTAAAGATGAACAAGCCAATCACCCTTTGTGGTTCCTTTTGTGAGGGTTTTTGTAAGTCCCTTTTTTGAAAAAGGTGTTGGTTTGTGAAACAACAAATGACAACGCAATCTTATCATTTGTGTTTTTTCAAAATAAAACAAACCCAAACTCGACCGAGCCTTTTTGAAGTACTGTGGATGCCTGTTTTGGGAGGTCTTTATACTTGTGACCTTTTTTTACCATGAGAAAACCACTTTGAAGGCTAATCATCACTCAATTTTTTTCTTATTGAAACGGAAACCCAATTATTTGTAAAGCATCTTTTGCCATTTTGCAAGGAGATGACTTATCTCTTTAAAACTTGATTTGACAGTTTCTGTTCCTTATGATTGTATCTGCTTGTTAGAGGGAACCTGGCTCAAATCCATATAGGGACTGTAGATGTATTCTCCAAATGACTTTTTCTTTGATTGTGAGGTGAAAACCAGTTGCACTCACCTGAGCCTTACTATCATCTGTCCATCAAGAGGGAACTTCTTCTAAAACTTCTCCTCTACTCAAAATGCAATAGCAAGGTACCTTTGACCTATTTTCATAAGGAAAATGCCTTCATTTGTAACAGTGGCATGCATTATTTGCTTTGAATGTTGTTCCAGAACTTGAAACTCATGCCATAATCCTTCTTACATATTTATGAGCCTATGTGTTTAGTTGTAATGCTTTTTTGGGAAAAAAAAGCTTGAATTGCCTTCTTGTCCATTATGATGAGTTATTGAAAGAAAATTCTTCATGAACAAGAAGAACAGTACCTTTTGAAAAATAATCATCACTCTTTGGCCTGTGTCTACCCAGCTGATTTAAACTACTTTTCAACTCTGTTTTGTTTAAAGGAACAAAGACTAAATGTTAAGCCTGTTTATCAAGGAGATGAGTCTTTGTAACTTTTAATAAAATTACACCCCTCAGCAAGGTTTGTTCATTTTTGGCTCCAGACTGTCTTTGAAAGAAAACTCTGATAGGAGATAAGTTAACTTCTTTGATAGTTATAGTACTCATGCTTTCCCTTTGTTTTTGACATCATTGCTCTGCTCAGAAGCCTTCAACTGTCTCCTACTGTTCTTACAATTTTTCTCTCAATTAGTGAACACCCTAAAATCAATTACTGCTCTGGCCCTCTGCTTATAGATGAAGGAGGCCTACTTTGACAAATTCTTGGTTTCCTTTCAACCTCTGTCTCAACCAAATAAATAATTTTTGATGAACATATTGATAGTGGTTTCCCTTATACATGATGGCAGAAGTTAGTTTGAGCCCAAGACTGTTTGACTCTTTTGGCCATCTGCTTAATAATATTTCTTCATTTATGATCAACCCATTAGCTTCACCTTATAATTCAAATAATATTGAAACTCATGCAAACCAATTTTAAAAGCCCACTGCTTTGCCTCTGCCTTTAATCATCACTTTTATTTCAGAAACCTTTAGTTTTTGTCTCACTGTGCCTAATCAAAATTTCCTTATAGTCAGTGCAATTATTAAAATCAAACCTTATCCCTGGCCCTCTACTTATAGATGAAGGAGGCGCCCTTAGTCCTTAACCCTCTACTTATAAATGAAGGAGGTTTTTCTGATTGATGCCATTTTATCAGCTTTTAACAGTGTTATTTTTCCTTTCACTGCTTTTTCATGCTCTGACTGTGATTGTAGGAGCTTAATGAAAAAAACTCTCTGCCCTGTAGCTGCATCCCAGGCTCAAAATCACATGAGAAGCAACTGTCTTCTCATGTGGAACCAAATACTATCTTCTGGGAATGCTGGTATACTTCTATTCTTGAAAGATCCATTAAAACACTGTAAAACCAGCTAAAATCAGTTTGACCTATGGTACATTTATTGTTGAGACTTGAGGGTTTATTAGTGGCGCGACTTAAGGGTATAACCAACCTTATTTATAGAATAAGAAGGTCTGTTATGACTGTTCTGTAGCAGATAGAGGTTCTTTGGCTTTAGGATAGTTTTCCAAGGGTGGAATGCCTAGAGCGCCACTTCCTAACTTAGGGGAGACTTCTTTGGACAGATTTGGATTGTTTTCTTTGGAGCTGATAGACAAGCTAGTATGGCTGAGGCTAGACAGGGCTTGATAATGAGGTTTCATCTCATCATGGGCGGATTGAAAATGTAGGAGGGAAAAAATGTTTATGGGTGCTTTCCAGCTGGCGAATTTGACAATTTTTTTAGATCAGCTGCTAGGAAACTTAGCTGTTACAACTAGTCATCACCAACAAGTGAAAAATACTAATGACTAACATAGAGAATTCTTAGTTGCTCTCTAATTCCACTCAGTTTGTGTATCTCAAGAATGATTTAATAGAGCCAATTCCAAAGAATTTTATGGTTAGCCCTATCTTTTGGTATGACTTAAACATGGTTTTTGAGGTATTTTCTTCAAAGTATTGCTAATTAGGGTTTGGTTGAAGAGGATTATGGTTTTGCATTCCCTTTTGTCTTTCTTGAATGTTTGTTTTGAAGGTATTTGTAGTTTGATTAAGGAATTTAGGAGTTCCCTTCCCTTTGATCATTAATATATGTTATCTTGAATGTTGTCTTTGCCTGAAGGTGAAATCACTAGAGAATTTACAAGTTTGTTGCTCTCTATGGTTTGCTGGAATGTTGTCTTAATGTTTACTTGCTAGGTTTTGATCAAAGAAGCTTATCGTATGCCCTGTCTTTGGTTATTTATTTATGCATAGTGTTCTTAAAGACTTTTCTTGTTATAGTACATGTTAAAGGATTCTTAACTTCCCTTTAAACCTAATAATCTCACAATTTAATGTTCACTTCAGTCACATAAGCCTTTAAGATCCATTTGGCTTTGTTATACTTGCCCTCTGAAACCCCCTTGACCTATTTTTGTACCTTTCAAGACCTTTTGTAGACTCCATAGCCCAATGCTCTGAAACTCCCTCACTCTATATGTTCTTCTTGACAACCTACCCAGCCAAACAAACCCTAAACACTGTAACTAGCCTAAAATCAAAACCCTAAAATCAATCAAGTTACATCTTTCACACAAACATAGAGAGAGCCCTCTCTGAGTCTAGGAATGCTAGGTCCTAGGACTCCAATGATTGGTTTGATGTTACCCTTGTACATTTGGTCTTGCCAATATGACAAATTACGGGGACCTAACAACCATAAACAGAAATTATTTTTGCACCAAGCTTCTTCAAATTTTGAGACCTATGATCAATGCTTCATACTCCGCTTCATTGTTAGAACAGTCAAAAGAAAATTTATAAGAGCATTCTCTAATATTACTTGGAATTTCACTTGACTTATCAACAGGACTTTGGATCCAAATACCAATGCCTACACCTTCTTTACCCAAAGCATCATCGAAATACATGCTCCAAAGTCCATATTCATCTTATAGATGTTGAAACTTAACTATTGGTTTTTTTTACCTTTGTCGGTCACCTCATTTTTCTGATCTGTACTGATTTTATGTTCTTTTGAAGGTTGTTCAGAAGAAGTTACCATTTCTTTTTCTTTATCAAGAACTACTCTAAACCTCTCTGAAACTTATGGTACGTCCTCTACCACTACTAGCTGATTATTTTCATCATTGAAACTATCATCATTATACAAAATAAGAGATTCTAGATCTGTATGTACAGCCTGTATTGGATGATTTATGGGCTTCTCCTTACTAGTTATCAAATACTTCATTTTCTTTTCCTGGTACAATTTCCTAGATTGCCCAAAAATAGGAATAGTAGCATAAGAGAAGTCAATTTGTAAAGTACCTTTGAGTTTGGCTCCCCATGATCTACAGAGTAGCATGCCAAACGGAGGCGGTATATCAGCCACCACCACATCCATCAAAACATTCTTGGCTGGAATTTGGTATAAGGAAACCACTAAATCTTTAATGAAACCAATGCAATGAACTCTACCAGAATCAAACAAATACAAATCATGATACAGACGGGCGATATCCATGCCCATATTTTCCATAATAGCCTTTGGCATCAAATTGTGAGAAGCCCCGGAATGAAGCATAGCATTATGAAGTATGTACTCATGTAGTCTAAGGCTTAAATAAAAGGGGGGAACTTCACTCTCTTCTAACTGACCATCTATAGCTGGACCAAAAATGAGCTCAGGGTGGTCATCTTCAACATTAACCATATCGAACAAAGGATCAACTAGCAACATTTTAGACACCTGATGTTTACATTGACTATTCTTTAATAATTTTGTCAAAGGAATGTGTTAAGGTCCTATAAATATAGAATTCATAATTTTGAATTGAATTTTGATAGTCTTGTAAAATATGTACATACATTTCTTTCTGCAAGTTTTTTTCCCATATTTTGAAAAATCAAAAAATCAAAAAAATCAAAAAGAGGGTAAAGAGTCCTAAAATAAAGATCAAAGAACATAAAAAAATACAGAGACCCCAAAAGAAAAAAGATGAAATAAAACATGAAAGTGTGCAAGTTCAAATGCCCCTCCTTTTTAATTTGCTACTGATGATTATGGAAGAGTGTCAATAAATTCCATAATCCATGATGAGTTGAATTGTTCAATCTTGACTTGTCATATTTCAATTTTATTGTTGTAGATAGTTAATAAAGATTAGTCATACAGTTTAATCCTAAATAATCAATAGATAGGTAGAGAATAAAGAGGAGCTCATCAGTTTAAACTGAGCCCTCGGATGAAATAAGGTAGAGTTAGATAGTTTTATTTCTTTCAAAAGAATAAAATGTTCAAGGTTGCTAGCTCAAATGCACCTGCAAAATGGAAGAAAAAATGTTAGATTAAAGATGGGTAAGTAGAAAGAAGTGGCAAGAAGCTTGTGAATATTCATCACATGGAAAACATAACTAATTTCCCATTCCCTGTAGTTATTATGAATTCTATACTTTTAGTCAAAGAGGCTCAAATCATTTCTCTGACTTCTGTTGGGACCGGACCCAAGGCTCAATGATTGTTAGTTAAAAGTGTTGAATTCCTATAATAATCCCTAAATATCATTATTTACCTTTCATCACCCATCACAACTCAAAGATACATGATATCCCATTTTGATTAACTTCCTCCATTTCATAAAACATACAAACCCTCATAAAGCATTTTATGCTAAGTAAAAGTGGTGAATTCATAAAATGTTAAACTTGCTTTAAGGTTTTCACTTTACTTAGTCATATAAGTGTATTTATTGAGTATTTAATTTTCCTTTTCATATTTATTTTTAACTTATTCTATTAATTCCTTAGAAAATACCTTATCCTATTAATATAAATCCATTTATTTTAAATATCCCCAAAAAACCCATTATTATAAGCTTTTTTGCCAAAGTTAATTATCCACATGTTTAAATAAAAAACCCCAATTATACCCCCTTTGGCATAAAACTGACTATATACAAATATTCCTGCCCCCTATGGTTATAGACCCCTCCATGGTCTAAAAACTATATAATAAAATAAAAAATGTAAATATGACTTTCGAGCATATTTTATGTCTTTGGAAACAAAAGCGACCCCTATGCCTTTGCAATATACTTGCCAATATTTCCCCGCATCTCCTTTTTTAACCCAAAGTTTTAAACACGAGACTAAGTTTTATCTCTCATTCCCCGATATGTAAAGCCCCAAGCTTTACATAAGTTAAACCCTTGGTTAAGAAACACCGCCTCACGCGCATCCCCCATATACCAATAAACCCATTATATATATAAAACCTTCGCCATATATTATAAAGTTTTTTATTACATTTTTAAACTACGCCAGTGCATAAGAGACCCCAATCCCACCATGCCATTGACCCCACCTTCCCAACAAATCCTCGTCGTTCTCTCCTGTCCCGATGATCCAACAGTGGACGATGATCTTCGCGCTCACAAACCAAACGTTTGACAAATGCCCAAACGAGCACGAAATGGGTGGCTTTCCCGTTTCTGCCTCCTGTGACGTGTCCAAATTTGATTCGATTGCGTTCATTTTTCCAAATACCATTTATAGTCCAAACCCAACGCGAAAACAATTTCCGGTTTTTCGCATTCAAAAATCTAAAAGACAAAACCCACTCCTACCAGTTATTTGACTCATAGTTATTGTGTTTTTAAGATTTATGGTAAAGGTTAAAACCTTTGTTATAAGTTTTATTAACATTATATGTGTATTCGGAGTATTAAAAGTCGCACCCGACTGGTTATACATATTCCCGCTGTTATCAAAGCTTCCCATTGCATTTTGAATCCTTGAATTCCCATTCAAAGCATTCACTAGAAAATTTGGTCCAATTTCTGACGGCCAATTCGTCGCTATTCCGACACATAGTCGTCGCAAGAGCGACAGTTCGAGGACGGGAAAAACGTGGTTTGCCATCCCGTCACAATTCCGATGCGCTTAAAAAGTGTCGCACTACCGACACTTTTTCTGTCGCTTCCAAACAAGCGTCGCTCTTCTGACGTTTCCCAAACCGTCGCGCTTCCGACGTTTGTAAATTGTCGCACTTCCAATGAAATGTGGTCCGACATTTTGAACATCGTTCTTCCGACGTTTGTAAACTGTCGCAATTCCGACGAAATGTGGTCCGACATTTTGAACGTCGCTCTTCCGACGTTTGTAAACTGTCACAATTCTGACGCAATGTGGTCCGACGTTTTGGACGTCTCTCTTCCGATGTTTGTAAACTGTCGCAATTCCGACGAAATGTGGTCCGACGTTTTGAACGTCGCTCTTCCGACGTTTGTAAACTGTCGTAATTCCAACGAAATGTGGTCCAACATTTTAAACATCGCTCGTCCGACGTTTTTATACTGTCGCTCTTCCGACGTTTTTAAGCTATCGCAATTCCAACGCTTACAAGGCGTAGGTATACCGACGGCGGGTTCAATTTTAAAAAAAAAAAATGAAACTTTAAAACAGGACAGTAAATCTCCAATATTTTTTATGAATTGCGGGCGCTCCAATGACCGTGAAATATTAATATAATAAACCACCCTGCAACGCTTCGACTATAAACAATCATTTTTTTTTACAAGAGAAAAAACACTGTTTTGAATATATTATATGAAGTAAAACAGTCCATGAAGTCATTACATTTTCACATCTGAAGATTGGAACCCAAATATCCATCGAGAAAAGTGGAAGTCCCACCCCAGACAGTGATAGAAAAATACCCCATGTCACATACAGGGACTTGATATAAAACCCAGTAACGGTCCACATGGAGATTATCGACAATCTGAGAAAGCATCCAAATATACCCGAGGCATCTATAAGAAAGTGAAATAGCAGTATGTATAATAGTAAAGCAACAGATAGAGTACGTACCGACGTCCATTGTTCCAAATACAAATTAAAGTACCCAAAATCCTTGAACAGAGAAAAACGCTAATCATGTGAGAGTGTGATATGTCCAAAATATAAAAAGACCATCAGACCATATCAATAAACCAGCAACATAGACCAGCATCGCTAGTTTTGAAGGCAGAGTGATAAACATTAATCATTTTTTTCTCACAAGAGAAAAAACGTTGTTTTGAATATATTATATGAAGTAAAACAGTCCATGAAGTCATTATATTTTCACATCTGAAGATTGGAACCCAAATATCCATCCAGAAAAGTGGAAGTCCCACCCCAGACAATGATAGAAAAATACCCCATGTCACATACGGGGACATGATATAAAACCCAGTAACGGTCCACATGGAGATTATCGAAAAATCTGAGAAAGCATCCAAATATGCCCGAGGCATCTATAGGAAAGTGAAATAGCAGTATGTAGAATAGTAAAGCAACAGATGTTGTACCGACGTCCATTGTTCCAAATACAAATTAAAGTACCCAAAATCCTTGAACTGAGAAAAACGCTAATCATGTGAGGAATGTGATATGTCCAAAATATAAAAAGACCATCATACCATATCAATAAACCAGCAACATAGACCAGCATCGCTAGTTTTGAAGGCAGAGTGATAAACATTAATCATTTTTTTTTCACAAGAGAAAAAAAACTGTTTTGAATATATTATATGAAGTAAAATAGTCCATGAAGTCATTACATTTTCACATCTGAAGATTGGAACCCAAATATCCATCCAGAAAAGTGGAAGTCCCACCCCAAACAATGATAGAAAAATACCCCATGTCACATACAGGGACTTGATATAAAACCCAGTAATGGTCCACATGGAGATTATCGACAATCTGAGAAAGCATCCAAATATGTCTGAGGCATCTATAAGAAAGTGAAATAGCAGTATGTAGAATAGTAAAGCAACAAATAGAGTATCGACGTCCATTGTTCCAAATACAAATTAAAGTACCCAAAATCCTTGAACAGAGAAAAACGCTAATCATGTGAGGAGTGTGATATGTCCAAAATATAAAAATACCATCATACCATATCAATAAACCAGCATCGCTAGTTTTGAAGGCAGAGTGATAACCTGTCAACACATAAAATAGTATCATAAAGTGGATACAGGAAATGTGCAGAGACATGTACTGTTGATATACGCCTCACACAAAAAGCATCCATGATAGAGCAAAAATATGTATAAACCCAGGGTCGATTGTATGTTCTGGCTCGCTTGTTCCCGGAAATAAAAACCATCTGTAGAAACCCAGGCTTGCTTGTAAGATCAGGCTCGCTTGATTCCAAAATTGGTAACCATCTGTTGCATCCGAGATGTAAGGTTCAGGCTCACTTGTTTCCATTAGTAGCCCACTACAGCATCCACCCTATTCATAGCAAAAAGGTTCCTGTAGATATACATAGAAAGAGTATAATACGTAGACCATATAAACATGGCTCTGTATTTCAAAAAACAGGTTTAAAATAGAAACAGGGCAACATTTTTTTTTTCCAATTGTTATGAACATAATTCGACTGTGAAATATTAATATAATAAACCACCTCGCAGCGCTTTGACTATAAACAATCATATAAACATGGCTCTGTATTTCAAAAAACAGGTTTAAAATAGAAACAGGGCAACATTTTTTTTCTAAGTAAAGTTAATCTATTAACAGTGGGAATAAAATTACACCGAAGTCAAAAACATTGCCCAGACTCATGGCAAATTTGTCATCAAAAAATTAAGAAGACTGCCCTCATACGGGGAAACCAGTCTTGAACGTTTACAGAATTCAAAAATATTACAGAGGTCCAACACAGTAATATAATCTAAAAGCAGCCCAATTAAGTGGGCCGCGAAGCAAGAAAAACAAATTAACCAAACTACTCCTCCGGTGGTTCCTCGACGATTTGGCACCATCCTTCGAAAGGTCCAGGATCGTCAGGTGCTATCTCCACATTCATGCCACCGCTCCCCTCCTAAAGGCCCGAATGTTGGCCGGCTTTTTCTGAGCTCGTATCTTGTGGACGGCAGTATTGTTCTTCCCTTTGGGCCTCCTCACAGAAAACCACATTAATTGAAGTTGTGATTCATGGGCGGTTCAGAGAGAAATTAAAAGAAAAAAGCGCAGTGCGCGTCGTGGGAGAAGGTGAAGCTGTGGGGAAATGAGGAGCAGGGGAGCCCATACGGTGCCTAGATCCTAGAACCCAACCCCGCCCACTTCTAGTATCTGGATAGCGACCTACGTGATAATCACTGGACTGGGAATTCGACTCGGTTGAGGGGCTGGAGGGAGCGCACAGGGGTTGACCTCTAGTGCTCCCCCTGCGGCAACGCATCCTTTGACGCAAGCGAGGCATGGGTGCAGTCTCAGCAGTGGGCACAAGAGGAGACGGAGAAGCAGAATTCCAAGAAACAAAGGAAGACAGACATGTACTGCATCGAGAGAAATGCAGACAGCAGCAAGAAGTTCTACAAGAATTAGGTCGGCCACTTTCCTTCTCATCACAAAGTGAGCAAGTAGTGTAACTCAAGAATCGTTCGTCCGAAACCATAGTGAAATGCCATTTTATCGACCCGACTGCAATGCAATCGAAGGATGCCCGTCATAATTAATCTCTGATCATTAATGAGAGCCGAAGGCCGGATCATATTGGAGCATGCGGAATCGCTAACAGGAGTGGAGGTCCGATCTTGAACAGTGTTAAAACTTAATGCGATTTGATGTGAAAACCTTGGAACTTAATTGAACAACGTTAAAACTTAATGTGATTGATATGAAATCGCCACATCCATGTCCCATCGCCTTAAACGCCATCGAATGCACCCGCATCCGGGAACAGGGCAACATTTGATTGAGGACACATGGCAGAAATTGATTGGAGCGGATCTTTGTTTGGGCCGCTCGCGCAGTGGAAATCCGGACCCGAAAAATATTAGGGCGAATTTGATAAGAAATTCACGTCACAACTCTCCCTCCGTACTCCAGCCCAACTTCGGACCCAAAAAATATTAGGGCGGAATTCATTTGGGTTTCCGCGTCACAAAATTGGTCGACGTCGCGAGGCTATTTTGGAACGTGAATTTGGTTTGAATTATGGTTTATCGCCGTTTGAAGTCCGGCGGGCTCGACTTAAGAACAATTTTGTTTGATCCCATCTTATAAAATTTGTGTTGGTTTTCTTTGATAATACACATATTTATAATAAATCATGGGAATACCACACTAAACATGTGGAAAAGTTATATAAATAATTATTGAGAACAATCATTTTTTATGTAAAAATATCCAAGGCGAGGTCTGTGTAGAGAACCGGGGTCGTGAACACTGTTCAAATATAAAAATCCCGCTTAATAAAGAGACAAAATTGTTGTGCTTTTGGAACCTGACCCGAGGATTGGACATGAGTTAACAAAAAAAAGGATAGTGGAACTAGACTTGCACCCGTGGTCAAGCCCTCTACCAAAACCATGAGCGGAATCACAAAAGCGGGTTGCCCATATCGCACCGCTTTTGCGGAGTAGGCGGTATTTCCTATTCGCGAGCGATTCCATAGGGAATGTGACACGTGGCGAAGTGACCCCCGGAAAACCACCATTTAACCCGCGCCATCGCATGTTAAAGCCCGACGTTGGAAGCCGAGCAAAATTGCCAAGAGTCGTTGATTTGGAGAAGGGCCATCAGACGGTGGTCGCACGTTGAACTTGCCCGAAGGTTAACTAAGGTGTGCGGAGGATAGCCAGGTACGATACGAGTGTTTGATTGGTTATTGATATATATAGGTGGGGCCGGAGTATAATGAAATTGTTTAATTAAACGATTGGCGGATAATTAGCATAAGTCCGGGAGCGTGATTGTTGTAAGGGTCTGGGTGGTGAAATATAGAGCCGAAAGTTCATTACAAGTTATTTATTTAAAAATAAACATGGAGTATAAATACAAAGTGTTGAAAGTTAAACATTGGTTATAAGGATTGGAGATAATATAAAGTCGGGAATATAAATTAAATTCCAACCATTGTGGATAGTATTTATTTATCAAATTCTACGAATTTGATAAATAAACCCGAAGAAAGAAAAAGTCAATTAAGACTCGAGTTTGGAGGAAAAGAACGGGGTAAACCAAGGGAAAATGTCGACGAGAGCGATTGTAGACACACTAGCTCTCCTTGGGGGGTCCAATTTCAGTTTTTGTTGCGTCACACGATGATCTCTCTTCTCTCGGCATTTACTTGTATTGAAGATCACTATTCTAGGAATAAGGAGTTATTTTCTCCAAAAATAACCCTAGCCAAACATTGACAATGCATCAAGGATATCTTTCTATGCTTCATAAGCACATTTGTTCTACTTCTAAATCATGTCTTGGAAGTGGTTGTTGTGCTGGAAATTATTCACCGGTTGGTTTCATACCAAAGTATTTTTCACATTTTCGAGCATCCAATACATGAAAAAAGATAATGGTTTAAAACAACATAAATATTTGAAATTTTGCAAGAATTGTCCGGCACACTTTGAATATGAATTTTGAATTCAAGTGCATGATGTTGTATAGGATCAAGTGTCATTTTGAATACCAAATGTTTCACAAGAAACTTCTCAACATGCTACCCCCCAAGGTAAGGATTAAATGACAATATTGCATCAACTATTTCCATAATAAAAGTGCACCTCGGCCATAAGACTAAACAACTACAAATGTTGTAGATCTAACAAGACCACACAATCAAATGTATTCCACAAGGCCAATACTGTATGAAAAATGAAAAGGAGTTTGCAACCAAAAATACCTTAAGCAACTAATTCAATTAGATACACCAAACCATCAGACAAAAAGGAAAACCGACTCTACTCAAAAGGCAATCGTTTACCTCCTTTGACAAAATTTTGAGTTCCGAAACAAGGGCCTTTATTGTCTTGTCAATGCCCCTAGTAATTTGAATGGGGTTTGCACCTGCCGCAACAACCTAAACAAAAAGGTTTCATTTCAAATTATTTTCCACAAATTTAAGATACAACCATTGTCAGCTTTGTATTTCCTAACAAGCTCATAAATTTTGACAAAAGAACCAAAATTTTTTTAATACACGATAGCAATTTTTTTCACTCAAAAAACTATCTTAGACTCAATAAGCCCAACCCAAAACTAAAAAAACCAAACACCATAAGACACTACAAAAAATGAATAGATGATCTTAATCCGAGTACTATCGACAAAAAGTTACCTTTACACCCTCACTTATTAAACCCTGTGTCTGTTGAATTTTCACTTCAAGCTGCTTTGCAGTGAAAGGACGGATGCGACGAGCAACATTTTTTTTGGAGGTTGCTTGCATGCCATCCAGAAATTTAATTCGAGCATTTAAAATTCCCGCAAGTATTTTTTTGTAGACGGCTGCGACCATATTTCAGTACGAGGATTGTATTTAAACACAACAACCAGACATTAACGCAATTCACCAACCGGAAATTAAACAAATAGAAATTTACCCGACAGCTTTTGTAAATTCGAAAGGAGGACACGTGGAGCATTAATATTGGATCGCATGAAATTGAAGGGAATCGAAAACTCGAAAACCGGACTCGAATTTTTTTATAGGGCACATTGGATTGAGAATTCGAGTTAAAATTAAGCGGACGTCGGCATCCCATTTTTGGAACGCGAATTTGGTTTGAAATTCAATCTATTCGGACTTTTGAAGTCCGATGGAAAGGGTTCTTTAATGTTTTGATATTTTAATATATACATATGTTTTAAACATATGTTATATATATATATCATATGCGAAATGAAAGGTGGGCCATAGAATTTAGTTTTAATTTTAGTTTTTTAAAAAGAGGGTTTATTATAATATGTTTTATATGTTACGGCATATAAAAATAAAAACGTCGAAAAAGCTTGGTAGTTTTTTTTAATAGACGAGTACGTAAATTTTTTTATTACACGAAAGATGTGTAAAAAAGTGAAAGACCGAGTGTAACTTTTTAAGTGTGTATGCACGAACGATGCGAAAAGGGAAAAACACAAACGAAAGTGTTTTAGAGACAGAGTATGTTTGTTTTTGAACGAGACAGTGAGTTGGTTTTATGCACTTGCGTTTTGTAGCAGATCATAATCTTGTAATACCCTCTCGGTGAGGAAGTAGTGTAATAGTTTTTTTTTGAGTTATTGAAGGGAATAGAAGTTTTTTTTCAAAGTATTGAAACTCTGTCTCCGTCAAAGAAATTTTTATTTTCTCTCGTGTTAGAGGAAAGGAGATTTATTCTCCATTCATTGTTCTAGAATTTTTTCAATATTCCAACATGTTCAAGAACAACGGATGTTGTGGTTCCATCCCCAGCTAAATCATTTGTCTTTGCCGTAGACTTGCCTTACCAACTTGGCCCCAATATTTTCAACTAGGTCCTCTAATTCAACCAATAAAAAGGCCAAAACCATAGCATTGAGATACATTTCATTACACTATCAATAACAATAAAATTTGACTCAGCCCATAACCCTTTCCTTTTATTGTTGTGAAAAGCTTTATGCATTACTCTAATGTGGCTAGTCCATAGGCCAAGTAGACCACTTTGGGTAACAAATATGTTTCCTTTCACCTTTGAGTTTTCAAATTATGCCTACCAAATCTAAGACATTTAAGAGGGGGAACTAATACAACGTTAAAAATAAAACCAGAGCACACATCTACAAATTACCTCCTTAGCTACTGTCACACCATCATTAACTATTTTCGGAGAACCATGCTTGCTCTCCAAGACAACATTTTGTTGTTCGCCCCAAGGGTGACTCCAACAAGATCAGCAAGTTTGTTCACACCGCCTACAAGACAAATTGACAATGCTTTCAGTAAGTGTGCAATTGAATGCCAGACCATATGCCAAAACAACCCTCCATGAAAAATTAAAATAACACATTAAAATCGAATATAAGTGGACAAGGAAAGATCCACCGCAGTGAAGTTTCACGTGCGGGTGACCTTCCTTTAAACATAATTTTTTCTCTCGACTCGCAATTTTTTTGTCACCGAGCCATCCTTGTTGAAGTACAACTCCTTTTCCATAGCTCTTGTATTAACTACCTTCTCTCGTCGCGTAATCTCGCAGTCCCTCTTACGCTTGAGTGATTAAAGGAAATGGGTGAAAAAAACTGAAAGAGAAGACAATTGTCCGCCATAATTATCAAACATTGCACCCGACTTCTTCCCCTTTCCATTGTTACCCAATGAGGTAGATGTGGCAATTGTTTTCATACCGCCCAAAGCAGAGGCCATCTTCTCTTATGTCTGAATATAGAATTACAAGATCTTCATATTAGTATGAACCTTAAAAAACATGACTCCCATTGCTAAAAACCACTTTTAAGTTGTAACGAGCAAACTAAACAACTATCGCAACTTTTGGCAACTTCGGAGCATTAAGAGAGAAACAACCAAAGAGAAATACAACCACAATCCTCATTTTAATGAGACCGGACTATATATTTGCATTAAGATAATAGAAAGAAATCATGACTATATTAAGGCCAGCACAAAAAAATCTTTAACCAGTGTCTCTCACGGCCTTCAGGTTGCCATGCTAGAGGTTCCATATTTTTAATTTAAATTCTTGACCTCTCGTGCCCATCTATGAATGCATCCAATGGGATATCTACATCAAATGCTCCTTTATATCCCCAAAAACAAATTCCCTACTACAAGAGCACCAGTATTGATGGATCACCCTACACCATCCCACCCACTAGAAACGGTGAAAAAGGAAACCCGAGAAACCTTCTGAAATATCTCAAGATGACTATATGGGTGGTTCTTATGAATCAACCAACCATTCAGAACATGCTCATCAATCCCAACCATAAGTATTATGTGACAATATTCAAGCAGGAACTGAATCGGATTTCTGAAGCTATGTTAGAGTGTTGAGGAGGTAAATCCCCTCTGCAGACAGAGGCGATCCCTACTAGCCCAGCAGGGGTCTAGCAACAATCATCAAATGTTACAGCGCAAGTTCCTAGTTACGAATAAAAGACCAAAGATGGAGGCCTACCTGGAATCCAATGCTATGATCCGTAGAAGAGAGCGTTCCCGTTCCTCAGCCTTGGCAGATCACGATCCTCCCATGATCTCCGCGGATGGACACCTGCACATGCAAGAAACAACACGAATAAAAGCATAAAATCTAGAATACGCAACTATATATCAGTGAGAAAGGATATAACTCATTATTAACATAAGTGAAAACAGAGTGGAACCATAACTGTAATCATTCATTAAATAACAATCGAAAGAGAGTACAACCAATGTTCTGACGTCGCGGTCTCCTTCGGATGGGTCTCCAGTCGTTCACGTCTCGCAAAGCTCGCCAGGGAAAGGGCAAACCTCTCTAGAGTCTCTCGACGATAGTCTCCTTACTTGAATCGGCCTTAAGGGAAGAAAGAGGGCTCTTACAGCACAAAGGCTCTTGGGAATTTGGAGATTCAAAGCTTAGGCACTTCAAGACTAGCTTGCAATGGCAATAGGCAAGATTTTATAGATGGGGAAGGAGGGAGTTGGGATCCCTATTATTGTGGGATTGGCCCTATCATCAAGGAAGGTTCCATGGGAGGTGGCAAACCACTTCCCTTCCATGGAACTCCCGCAGCCAAACCTCCCAACTCAAGATAGGCAATGGTTTCTGAGTTGGTTGAAACACAACTTCTGCCATCTTTATTTAAAAAACACTCCTTAAATTGGCTGGCGCGACTGCTGCTCTGGGACAGAGCGCCAGTTGGCGCGGCCCCTTTGTAGGATTTTCCCCATTAGCGCGAGTGATGAACTGTCTGCCCGCGCCAATGCAAAAGGAGATGTTTTCATGGTTTTTTGCAAGGAGATGTCTTTAGGGCAATTGAAGCTCATGCTTAGAGGAATGCATTGATGATGATTTCAAGGCATGACAATGTTCACAGGTCACAAAATGGGTCCTCCATTATGCGAGACGGGGAATGGTAGGGACGGTGACAAATTACTGTGTAACAGATGCCCCCTAAAGTATGAGGCCCAAGAGGGTGGTAACTGTGAGAACATGTTCAGCTGACCCGTGATCGAAGCTTTGTGCGAGAAAAATACAAGCGATATCTCAAGTACATGACATGTATACGTATGCGTGTGGAGATGTCCAGGCAGTACACTATAATCCGGATCAGGGTATGGGCGCAGCCATCCAACTAAGATCAAACAAATAGACTCAGGTATGGTCGCAGCCATCCAATCATTGAGTCATGTACATAATGACAATAATCCACAATCGCAGCCTGGATTACAACAGACACAATCCGGGGTCTTGCGCTCCATCTCGACCCAAATAAGTACAAGTTCTAGCACGCGAATATGTGAGCTGAAGTGGTGACAAAGTGTCCGTACGATTATCGGCGAATGATGAGGAAGTTATTAGAGATGCAGAGGAACCACCAATAATGACAATGGTCCTCAAGGTACTACAGGTACAATCTACGGCGTGTGAATAAATGAGTTGGCGTCGAACACCCGCAGAATCACTCGATCGGAGGTCAATGATGAAAACCTCACGTCGAATGCGACGAACCTGCCATTGAGGCATGCAGGCTCCAAGGTACCATAAAAGAGTCTCTAGATCAACTTCCTGGATAATGAGCTGAAGTCGACAGGAAGTGACCTTGATCGAAGGTGGGCCATAATTTTTCCCACATCATCGACACGAGACAGAGGAACATGATGTTTTGTTGTGAATCAGGATCGTATGAGAATCAGAGGAAGTTTGATATTCGCAGAGGCCAACTTCTCTTGAACATATAAATGGCACGACAGTGGACTTGGCAGTATTTGACATCAACGGATCAAAGGTCATGGTGATGAGACAATGAGCAGATGAGAGGTCAAAAGGGATTATCCAAACCCACGGAGGCAAAGTGAAGAAACGAGATGAGATGTCCCCAACCCGACACGAATGCAGACAAGTGCCATGTTCAAGAGCGACATACTGCCGACGACAACGATGATGGTTCCATTTTTTCCCCCACCATTTCTGGTGAGTACCCCAATTATTTTTTATAACAAGCTTGAAGGGGATAGCATATGCTTGTAATATAAGTCCGCCCTTCGGGCGAATCCATCCTAGTGCATTTAACGAGTCCTAGGAAGGAGGAACTCGGAGAACGTCATTTCGACTGGATCCGATGTCATCAGGGTTTAACGAGTCTGACAAAGGAAGAAATCGGCGTCTTTTCATATTTAGAGAGTTTGAAAAGACAGCGGAAAATTAAACTCCACAGGTCCCTTTTCGTGAATAGTTCCTCAGATCCGAAAAGGTAGAAAACAATATCCGAGAAAACCTCCTAGTCGCGATAGGCTAGGGTATTCCTTTTTCGTAATCAATCCATCCCAGCCCGAAAAAGGGGTAAACGTATATTGGGTAGATGTCAATTCGTGTCCAATTTAACGAGATCGAAACGACAAGGCCCTCGGCAATCTTTTCATGTATAGAGAGTCAGAAAAGAGCTGAAAGATGACTCCAAAGTGACTTTTTCGTGTATTTACCGAGTCCGAAAAAGTATAAAATACAACTCGTTTCCATCGTAAAAGTCGCAAAAAACCTGCTGCTGCACATATCAAGCAAGCGTAAAACCCATTTTCGACATAACATATTAAAATATTCGATAAAAATAACTTTTAAAACTCATTTTATGTCAAAAAAGTTATAAATATGCCAAAATGGTAAAAATAAAATTACATTTACTATTTACCTTGGTAAAAAGTAGCAGTGGTCCATTTGGAGTGTAAACTTCTGACGGTGATTGCGACAGATCCGTCTGACCATTCAGATTATCGTCTGCTACAGGCAAGAGGTGCTTCCCTGTGCTTCATTTCAATCCATTTTTCAATAGCTTTCCCTTATGTATCAGCCCTCTAACTTTTTGAATTTTTAGGGCCGCGCTCATTGGCGCGGGTATCGGGCACGGACCCGCGCCAATGGGCTTTTTTATGCAAAGGGCTCGCGCCAGCGGCCGAACCTAAAATTCCGCCTGAAAATTCGAGATTTTAGCCAAATTGAATGAAATTTGAAGCCTACCAGAGATCTAATCAAGGGTTAATGACCATGTGGATGCAGGAAATCAAGCAAAATGGTGATTGAGTGGAAAGAATGAGAGCATGGAGAAGAGGATGAACAGGCCATAGAAAGTGAGGCTTGCATGAATGCCCTCAGAAACTTTGGGCTAAAGAAGTTCTTCCTTACACCCTGTCTACGAGCTCAGCCCGAGCTCCTCCAGTATTTGATCAGTATTTGGGACGAACATGAACAAGTGTTCAAGTTGCGAGATCAGGTATTGGAGCTGGAGGTTTCTGATGTGTATTTCATCACCGGATTGTCTCACAGAGGTCCGGTACCCATCCTGACTGGGAGCAGACCATCTGGAGAGAAGATGGAAGAAGTGATGGCACGAGTGTGCCAAGGAGCACAAATGGGATCAGGGAGAAAAAAGGTGGATATCCACACTATCCCCGATCTGGCATTGAGAGTTGTCCTACATACCATCACGTGCGCTGCAGGGTCGCAGGCACCGCACGAGGCCACAAAGGCCCAACTCCTGCTGGCCTTAGAATGCATGAGTCCCTTACTGTTCGACTGGGCCACATCAGTAACAATAAACATGAAGAGACAGCTCACAAATGCAAGCAAGCTAAACTGAAACAGTTTGGCTATGGTTCCATCCTGGTATCGTTCATTCTGTAACGCTTACCAATCTTCCAGGGCCGACGGGCCATAGTAGCAGATCTGATACCACGAGAGCCAAGAATGGCTCACTGGGCAGCACTAATGCCCAAAGCTGGAGGCGGCCAACAGATGTCCTAGAGGCCAAAGTTCTTTAGGTGGTTACGGCGCCAGTTGATTGTAGTGGAGGACTGGCCATATGCAGGAACTGACTTCACCGGAGACCCAGATCTCCCATTACCAGAAGGAGATGATTGGGACGAGGAGTTGGGTAAGACCTCATGTTTTTTTATTTTTATGTTTTATGTTTTTTTGTTAATACACATTCGTCCTAACACATTTTATATATGTATGCAGATGTGGGACCTGAGAGACCAGCTGGGATGTCTCCAATCTCACGGAGGACTCAACTCGCCCCTGATCCTCAGGGAGAGGGCACCGGAGGAGAGGAGTTGATCCAGAATCTCGAGGGCATTGCCCGAGGGATCCCGGACTATGCTCGGCTGGCGGACGTACCGATGGCATACCAGCGTCATACGGTGGGAGTTCCAAGTCGGATCCACCGAATCCTGAGACGCTTAGTGCGTGCAGTTACATGCTATCATGAGCACCATGCGGATTAGCTCTTAGGGATTATACCACACCTATTTTTTGAGAGATGTATCGTCTCCGGATGTACTTAAGACGATTATGTATATTTTGACTTTATGTGACACACTCTATGTAAACATTTCGATATCTATATATATATATATATATGCATATCTATTTATGGATGGATCTTTCTTTACATGTGATGATGATTTACAAATTGCGCAAATGTCTGTCTAATACCAAATTTTCTACTGCATCTGTTAATGTATTCAAATGCCTGGGTATATGATGATATGTAATGTAGTCAAATTTCCTTTCCAGTAATCGAATATGCAGATACAGACGTAAAATGGACGGGTTTCTTACCGAATAGTGTCCGTTCAGTTGTAATACTACAAGTTGCGAATCTAGATACACGAGCAATTCACGGATACGAAAGTTTACTGCCTTGGTTAATAATTCTAACACAGCACTATATTCTGCGATATTGTTCGTAGCACGTCCTAAACACACTCCTTGCAGGTTGACCAGCTCACCAGCAGGATCATAGATTACCCAGGCTGCTAAGGACAGATTCCTAGTACTGCGGGAGGCACCATCCGCGAAACCAACAAATGGATGAATAGACATCTGCACAACCAGGAAGACCCGATCAGCAGAAAGATGTTTACAAGGCACACCACACCATACATGCACACAAATGAAAAACACACCTATGTACACACACCACACCAAGAAATCACTTCAGGCATAGTACTTTTTGAGGTACAGCCCATTTCTGGGCTGCGCCAGCGGAACTCCTTCATAATCTATAAGCTCGTAGGCCCCGTTTTTCAAAACGCGTTTTACTATATAGGGCCCATGCCACATAGGCTGGAACTTACCGGCTCCAAGCTTGTCATGTGCTTGATCGTACAGGAGGACGAGGTCTCCTTCGATAAAGGAACAAGGAGAAACAGATTGATCAAAATGAGTTTTGACCCTCTTCTTTTGTGCTTCGATAACCAAAGCAGCCAGACGACGGGTTTCATCTAACCATTCCAGATACAGAAGACGTTCTTCCTCAGCAGAAGTATTAGGTAAAAGTTCCACAGCTAATTTCAACGAAGGAATCTCGCATTCAACCGGAAGAGTTGCTTCCAGATCATACACCAATTGAAATGGTGTGAACCTAGTTACACTCTTTGCAGATGTTTGGTATGCCCAGAGAGCTGAGAACAGTTGGAGATGCCAATTGGATTTGTGAATACCAACTGTTCGCTGAAGCATAGTGACCAAAACCTTGTTCACTGCTTCAACCTGACCATTCGCCTGAGGGTAATAAGGTGTTGAGCTGTCGTGACGCAAGCCCAGCTTTGAAGTCAGCTCCGCCATCATATAATCTCGAAAATGAGTACCGTGATTAGTGATGATGGCTTGAGAAACCCCGAACCGTGCAATAACGTGGTTGAATATAAATTGAGCAGCCGTTTTCCCGTCAGCAGCTAGTGTAGGCATCGCCTCGGCCCACTTGGTGAAGTAGTCGACGGCGACAATTATATACGCATGCCCCCCGGCCGAGTGAGGGTTACACTTCATAAAATCCACGCCCCATTTCGCAAAAGGGCCAACGGTAATAACGGGATGCAAGGGTAAAGGAGGCGCGCGCATCTTGCGCTGAAATATCTGGCACGCATGACATTTACGGACTGCAGTGATACAGTTTTTGAATATGGAAGGCCAAAAATAACCTGCTCACAGAATCTTCTGGCCAGTAGCATACCCGGACATATGTCCACCACAGGCGCCACTGTGGCAGTAATTTAGGACCTTTTCAGCCTCTTCCAAGGTTAGGCATCGCCGGAGCACCGAATCTACTCCAATGCGGTATAAGGTATCTCCTACTATACGGTAGGGTTGGGACTGATGCCGAATCCGACGGCGGGCAGCTTTATCCAACTCAGACCGAAATGTCGAGGTTTGAAGATACACTATTATGTCACCGTACCAAGGGTCATGAGTACTGATGAGGAAAAGCGTTTCATCCGGTATATGGTCTTCAGAGTGTGAGGGAGCAGAGTCTGTAGGGAGAGAGCATATCAGATCCGCGAAGACGAGTGATTTAGTTGACTTAGCGGTAGTGAAATCTAAGTCAAACTCCTACAGGATGAGAATCCATTTGGAGTACTTGCCCCCCAGTAATTGTCTAGAAAGAATATACGTCATAGGGTTGCAGTCTGAAACCACTGTTATCGTACGCAAAAGGATGTAATGGCGAAAGCGCTGTACAGCGTGTACTGCTGCTAATGCCAACTTCTCGACATGAGCATAACGCGTTTCTGGATCGAGAAGGTTCCGTGACAGATAATAAACAACATGTTCATCACCGTCATCGTCATCCTGCACCAAGACCATGGCTATGGTGCTAAATGCGACGGCAAGATATAAAGTGAAGTCGCGGTGGTAGTCCGGAGGATGAAGCAACAGAGCATTGACAAGCAACGTCTTCAGCTTCTCAAAGGATTGCTGAGCGATTTTTTCCCAATGGAAGGGAACGTTCTATTTTAATAAACGAGTGAATCCTTTGGCCACCTCGGCATAATTCGGGATAAAGCGCCGAAGAAAGTTCGCTTTCCCTTGCAGACTCTGTAATTGATATAGGGAGGAGGGTGATGGGAGATTTATGATGGCCTCGACCTTTAAAGGGTCAAGGCGAATTCCGTCTTTCGAGACTATGAATCCTAAAAGACGGCCAGAATCAACGCAGAAGACACATTTATGAGGATTGAGCCTGATGTTGTAGCTCCTGAAACGAAGAAAGATCTGGCGGAGATGTTCAGGATGGTCTTCTCGCTTAGCCGAATGGGCTGGCAAGTCGTCCAGATAAGGCTGAACGATATGGCGAATGTCATGAAAAGCGTAGGAAATCGCACGCTGAAAAGTGGCTCCAGCATTCTTCAAGCCGAACGGGAGCTTCTTATACGCGAAAGTACCCCACGGACAGATGAATGTGGTCTTGTGTTGATCCTCAGGTGCAATATTGATCTGATTATATCCTGAGAAACTGTCCATCAAGGAATAGATCTCACTTTCAGCACATTCGTCGATGATCTGGTCTATAAACGGAGTGGGATAATTATCCTTTGGACAGGCGCGATTGATGTCGCGATAATCAACACAGACTCTAATCGTAACCTGATTTTTATTGACAGGGACAATGTTAGACACCCATTCTGTGAGGGGGATGGGATAAATAAAACCTGCGTTCAGAATTTTTTCAACTTCTGCCTTAATGGCGGCGGCTTTCCGAGGATGCATGGGGCGTAAGCGTTGGCGCACGGGCTTCGCACCTGGGTAGGTTGGAATCTCATGCACTACGATACTGATATCAATCCCCAGCATTTCCTCGTAGGACCACGCGAAAACATCTCTGAATTCCTTAAAAAGCTCAGTATAGACTTGAATCTCATCGGGAGAACAAGTCACACCCACATGAATATTCTCAACGATCCCCGGTTTAACGGAGATGTTGATCGGGATGGTTTGAGTAATGTTACTCAGGTTACCCTCCGAAAAAACCTCGTGCGTCAAAATGGGCGTTTGAAGAGGAGGCGTAGAAACCTGAGTAGAATAACGCTCCAGACAGTCAGTCATTGCCCCCAATCTAGGCATAAAAGAGGAGCGATGATGTCCATCGCCCCAAGGCAGCTCCTCAAGAGACATAGTTTCAATGATGGCTTCATCGGAAGGAAAATTCTCTTTGAGAGGATCAGGTGAATCAGCCTGACCAAGCCAGGGGGATTGAGAGTAGACGCCGAGAGCCATGCTCAAAGGAGCATGCTGAGGAAGTGGAGGATCAGATGCGGCAACAATTTCACAGTAGCTGATCTCTACTGGCGTCAAGGGCATTGATTCTCTGAACTCAAACACCTGCTCAGGCGTAGGAATAAGCCAGGGGTCATCAGACCTGGACATCATGTTGACTTGAGCGGTGTGCGGTGGTGGTGAGGGAAAAATACCCATGAGGACTGGGTCTTTGAAGAGACCAGGTCCTACACTGTCGGGGGGATTCGGAATCTGATCCAGGTATGGCACGTTGTTCTCAGAGGTAGAGGTGAAAAATGACAACTGGTCCACCGTGACAATTTTTCCCTCGTGAGGGAACTTAAGAAATCGAAAGACGGTGGATGGCACGCAGAGCATGGCATGAGTCCAGCTGCGGTCAAGAAGTATATTGTAGTTGAGTTTAGCATCAACTACTTCCACTTCCACGTTGACAGTCTTCCCCTGTAATGTGATCGCTAGACTCTCGAGAACACCCAGGGGTTTGGATTCCCGACCATCAAATGCCTCAAGGGCATTGGGGGATGACGAAAGGGCTGGAGAGCCGATGGCCTTCCAGCAAGCGGAGGACATAACGCAGGTAGATGCACCTTCATCCACGACGGCCCTATGAATTTTTAGACCGTTAATCCCGACTTGAATAATAAGAGCGATTTGATGTGGAAGCCGGGGAGTGAAATTCTCTAAATCGAAGGTGAGAAGACTCGAGTCGGCGAGATCGATGCCCCCGATCGCAGACAGTAAAGCCTTCCGTTGCGAAGGACAACTTTGAAGAAATTCTAGCGCAGACATGGCAGACGGCGCCTGTGCCAAATCCTCAACAATGCTGTAATGTTGAGCAGCACGAGCATTCGGATTATAAGAAGATCTTCGAAGGACACCTTTAGAAGATGGCTTCATAACGGGTTCAGGAGTAGGCTTCTCAATTTCCAACGAACCGGAGGCAGGTAGGGGAGGCGGTCCATCCGCAACTGCCTTCCCTGGTGCCTGCCGCGATTCGTTGTAATCCTTCGACCGCGTAGCGACAGAGATAGGTGCAACACTCTTCATCATGAAAACCTGAGACCCAAACGGTGCAGATGGTGACGGCTGTTCGAACATCTGGGTCTGCTGAGATGGAAATGGCTCTTTTAGAACAGCCGGAGTCCCTTTAGGGCCCTTGAGAAGTTGACTAACCTCGGATCGTCATGGACAATCCTTAGTATAATGGCCCCCTTCACAAATGAGGCAAGGGTACTTCGGTTTACGCTGAGAGCCATCCTCAGTGCAAGATTTAGATTCTGGCTTCGGGGCATCAGATTTAGATTTGCCTTTGCCCTTCTTTTTCCCCTTGGAAGTTTTCTCCGTAGGATTGGCCTGAACGGCATTCACTTCCGCGGTTTTACCAGAATCGGAGGGGGCGGGATTAGCAGGAGCATTGTTGGAAGAATTAGACTTCTGATTCCCATTCGAAGATTTCTTCGAATTCTGAGAGACATAACCAATGACACCATCCACCACAGGGGTAGGCGGAGCCTTAGAGGTTCCGGACCGCGGGGCATCAGGCAAGATATCATAAAGCGTGCCAGACTGAGAATATACAAGATCCAGATATTGGGCACGCACAATGGCTTGTTCCTCTGTCACACATGCTCCCATCGCAATATCCTGAGCGATTTTATTCACAAAGGGTATGGTGAACCAGTGAGTCAGTATCTGATCAGGTATGTGAAACTTGATCAGTCTACGACAGCGCCGCCACTCATGAATGTGATCAGAGATGTGAGTGGCTTTATCTTGCTTCAGAGAAGTCAGGAGGTGCGTCCCTGCTTCGTAACGAACCGGTAACTGAAAGTGCATGAGGAAAGCCATGGCTAAAGAATTGAAATCTTGGAAAATGCCGCGGGATAGCTCTATGTACCACTTAGCAGCAGCTCTAGTTAAAGTACGCTGGAAGAGGCGCAGGCGAATCGAATCGTCGACCCAAGAGTTAGACGAACACCAAAGGTGATACGTCATCACGTGCGCCTGGGGGTCCTCTCCAACTTTTCCCTCAAACTTGGGGCAATCACCTGGTATCTTGGTGGGAACCGGAAGCCAATATGGATTATGTAAAATTAGATCATTGGTCAACTTTGAAACATCCGGCAACTCCAAGGTGGCCAGGAACGGCAATGGCGGATTGACCGGCATGCCAGACCCAGGATGAGGACCGTTACCTATACTCCACAATGGTTGTGAATATCCTTGCCCCCATGGGTTCTGTCCCGTAGGATTCTGACCGTAGGGGGTGTAGGTCGTATAACCAGACTGATTTGGATGCTGGTAACCAGAGTGTGGGGCCTGATAACCAGGGTACGGACCCTGATTATATGTCGGCCTGGTGTAAGAAGTGTTTGGATTTGGCTGCTGAGTATAGGTAAAACCGGGTGGAGGAGGATAATACTGAGAGCCTCTGGGGTGGTTATAATTCGGTTGAGATTGACCATGAGGATAATAACCACCCTAAGGATGAGTAGGCTGCTGAAAAGTGGAACCCTGTGGAGCCTGATAAGTAGGGCGCAGCTGTTGATTTGGCTACGGCATTGAATGAGTCGGCTGCTGAGCAGGGTTAATAGAATGAGCGGGCTGCCCTGAGTGAATAGGTTGACCCAAATGAGAGGGCGGCCCTTTATGAATAGGTTGACCCGAATAAACAGGTGGCGCCGGTTGAGTAGGCTGGGCTGGTTGTGAATGAGCCCCAGGTTGTACCGGATGGGCCGGTTGGCCTGGAGGCGGAACACCAAGTTGTACTGGATGGGCCGGTTGGCCTGGTGGTGGAACAGGGCCAGGTGCCTACTGAAAACCGGTTTGACCCGAAGCGGAACCATAGGATGGTCCCGACTGATATGCAACGTTAGAAACAACAAGATACTGCGGTTGCATAGGTAAAGAAGGTTGGATTTTCCCCCCAGCACCATAGACCGGTCCCGGTTGATACCCCGGCTGAGGCTGAGCAGGTTGACCGGAAGGGCTATAATACTGTCCTTGCAGACCGTACGATGGCCCTTGTTGGCCGACAGGATAGCCTTGCATGGGCTGCCCCTGCGGATCATAAAGATAGCCAGGTTGGCTCGCAGGTTGGCCTTGGAAAGGCTGTCCTTGTGGGTTATAAGCCTGGTTATAAGGTAAACCTTGAGCATAGAGGTAAGCCTCAGGAGCGGGTAGACGCAAAATCTCCCCGTGCTCATCATACTGACCTAGGAAAGCATACATGGGAGTACCATCCTGTGCATAGTGCGAAAATTAAGAGCGGTTAGGATCTTGGGAGGATGGTCCAACCTCGGCGTTCGGCTGTTGCAAAGACAACCGATACTCCTCCGGAGAGATGATCTCCAGTATAGGAGTCGCTAGATAAACATCTTCAGGAGTTGGCACAGCTCTTGCAGCGGATGCTGTGACAACAGGAGAAGAGGCGGCCACACAGACAGTGGGCCGGACGGGAACAGAAGTAACGGGCGTCTGAGGAGAGACCCCGGGCGTAGTAGCAGTTGGCCTCGGAGAAGGAGCTGACACTCCCATAGAGGTTGTGGCAGAAATGATCTGACCCAAAGATCTGTATCCCTGTGGTAAACAGGGACTGGCTGTTGACATTTCAGCCAGCTCAGAGTTGTCTCCCTGAAACAATATTCGTGGGAAGAGCTGATAGTCTTCACCAGACGTTGGGATTTCCTCACCAGAATCACTCATGGTTGATCCTGCCGTTAAATCCCGTAAGAGACAGCGAGGACTAGGAGGAAATACAGCAGCAACAAAAGGCGAACCCGATGTAAGAGAAAGGAAATCAGCTCCTAATCTCAATTCAGACACAGGGTCCGAAAAGGGCCAATTGAACTCAACTGGTCCTCCAAAGGGTTGCTCAGCAAGAACCTGTCCCCCGTCAGGAAACTCGGAAACAATAGGCTGCTGCAGTTCAGCAGAGGATTGGGAAGCCTCTGAAGAATCGTCCGTGTAAGGACTACCAGTAGACGAAACCGAAGGTTCCGCCACTGTGGCAAATTACCAGAGAAAAAGAAGCAAACACACACACGGGCTGAAAAAGAGTCAAGACACACGATCAAATGGTCAACAAGCAATATCTAACAGGGCGTATAATCGTGGGTGATTAGTTTTTACCACATTGAAAAATAAGAAACTTCACCGTTTCATGTTTTAAGAGTCGAGAAACGATAAAAGATGACTCTATCTCTTTCAGATTTGACACAAGCGTGAAAGGACAAGCGCTTGACGGTCTTTTCAAATTTAGGGAGTCAAAAAAGACCAAATGACTGCTCAGGAATACTAGGCACAAAGGGTGTACCAAATAACCGTGAACTGCAATATACACCTTGGTTTTGATAATGAAAAAAGAAATCAACCAAGGACTTTCCGTACGTGCAGGAAATCTCCCCGAATGTTGTGTTCGGTGTATCACGGGTATAGGGAGGCAGACTCGGCTTCCTGTGGATAAAGGATTGAAAACCTAGAGGGGTCTCCCTTTATATACATGACGGTACGAGGAGCACAAGTCCGTACTAGCACTGTCTAAAGCCAAAAGGCGAACGACAGCTGCTAGGTTTAAAGACGCCAGAACACGTCTCTAGCCTAGACCTCTAAATATGTTTCGTTAGATTCCAATGCTGCCTTAGGTTAATTGAATAGATTTTAAAGTTGATCTTCAATTAGGTTTCAGTTTTCAGGCCCTAACGAATGTGTTGTTCCAAAAACTCCTAAATGCAAAGCTACATGCCACAGTACACCATTTTGTTCGATGAAAACTAGCTACAGAAGAGTTGAGAGTCTTTACACAAACAAAATGATCGGAAGACAAACAATGAGATCTCTAATGCAACTAATGAAACCAAAAAATTTTCATTCCAATCACTAATTACTAGTAAAATCGAAAATTTTCAATTTGCACTAATCAACCAAAAGCAAAAGAGATTTTTTTTTTTGTAATTTTCAATGTTTGATAGCTAGATGCACTAAACAAATTGAAAATAAAAGAGAAGCAACTTGAGAAATGATATTGAAAGAGCAAAACAAACAAATTTCACTCAATGACACAAACAACCAGATCTCAAATCGACCAAAATCTCTCAAAACCAAGAAAAAGACTCAAAGGCTCCAATGGACTGTGTGATCTAGGCCCAAAGCAAGACCAAACAAAATTTGAATGAAGAAACGAGCAATCACCCAAAAATCGCAACAAAATAGTGAACAACTACTAAAAGAATGCGAAGGAGCAATCAGAGAGTTGACTGGATGAACGAAACACCAAAACTCCCAAGGAGGGCTCAATACACAAAGCCACTAGATGCCCTAGGGCTTAAAACGTGAAATTGATAGATAAAAGCAAACAACCAAAGGACGAAGGCAAATTCCCAGTCAAACAGGACCCCAACACACTCAGGTAGTCGGAAAACCAAGAAGAAAAACACTGACCAGACCTAGAGAGCTCAAAATTGAGCAAACTCAAATACCCTACAGGAGTGGCGCGACTGTAAGGCTGCAACTGGCGCCAGCAAGAAATTGGCGCGGGCTATACAAAAGCAACATGCGCCAATTGGCGCGACTGTCGAGCTAAAAAGCGCGCCAGTCAAGTTTCTTAGCCAAAAAACAAAAAAGAACTACTCCAGAAGTAGATCAATGTAAACTAAGCAAACCAAGAAGCAAAAAACAGCAAAAGAACCCAGCCCAGAAGGCTAACCAAGCAAGGAAAATTATAAAACAATCAAAACGAGACAATCCAAATGAGACAGTGAAATCTAGACGATCCCCAGCGGAGTCGCCAAATTGTTGAGGAGGTAAATCCCCTCTGCGGACGGAGGCGATCCCTACTAGCCCAGCAGGGGTCTAGCAACAATCATCAAATGTTACAGCGCAAGTTCCTAGTTACAAATAAAATACCAAAGATGGAGGCCTACCTGGAATCCAATGCTATGATCCGTAGAAGAGAGCGTTCCTGTTCCTCAGCCTCGGCAGATCACGATCCCCCCACGATCTCCGCGGATGGACACCTTCACATGCAAGAAACAACACGAATACAAGCATAAAATCCAGAATACGCAACTATATATCAGTCAGAAAGGATATAACTCATTATTAACATAAGTGAAAACAGAGTGGAACCATAACCGTAATCATTCATTAAATAACAATCGAAAGAGAGTACAACCAATGTTCTGACGCCGCGGTCTCCTTCGGAAGGGTCCCCAGTCGTTCACGTCTCGCAAAGCTCGCCAGGGAAAGGGCAAGCCTCTCTAGAGTCTCTCGAAGATAGTCTCCTTAATTGAGTCGGCCTTAAGGGAAGAAAGAGGGCTCTTACAGCACAAAGGCTCTTGGGAATTTGGAGATTCAAAGCTTAGGCACTTCAAGACTAGCTTGCAATGGCAATAGGCAAGCTTTTATAGATGGGGAAGGAGGGAGTTGGGATCCCTATTATTGTGGGATTGGCCCTATCATCAAGGAAGGTTCCATGGGAGGTGGCAAACCACTTCTCTTCCATGGAACTCCCGCAGCCAAACCTCCCAACTCAAGATAGGCAATGGTTTCTGAGTTGGTTGAAACACAACTTCTGCCATCTTTATTTAAAAAACACTTCTTAAATTGGCTGGTGCGACTGCTGCTCTGGGACAGAGCGCCAGTTGGCGTGACCCCTTTGTAGGATTTTCCCCATTGGCGCGAGTGATGAACTGTCTGCCCGCGCCAATGCAAAAGGAGATGTTTTCATGGTTCTTTGCAAGGAGATGTCTTTAGGGCAATTGACTCTCATGTAGAGGAATGCATTGATGATGATTTCAAGGCATGACAATGTTCCATAGTCACAAAATGGGTCCTCCATTGTGCGGGGCCGAGGAGGAATGGTAGGGGCAGTGACAAATGCTGTGTAACATAGAAACCCCTAAACTCTCATGAAAATCTAGTCAAATCTTGGATGAGCCGTGATCAACGGCTTGGATTCATTATGGGGGCTATAGGTTGAAGTTTTCCGCCGTACTCCAGGACCCCCAGCAGTGATGTCATTAGGGGAAGTGGAAAACAGCTGTCATCCGCTCTCAACGGTTTGTCCACATCATGTCGACATTTATTACGGATTCACGTAGCTTATTAAAGAGTTATTTAGTCCCGTTTTGTCCATGTGTGACTATTTTTCCCCTTTTGAACCGTGTTCTTGCCACCTTTGCATTTTCCGTTACCCCGCGAATTGTTTTCAGTTCCTGTTAGTCATGGCAAAACGAATATCCTTGTCTGGTTCATCAAACCTCAGTCCCCTCCTGGATAGTGAAAAGGACGTCCAGGATACTGCGTCATCCGTCAATCATCCCTTATTGCATTACCAAGTAACCCTAAACACTGATAAATCCCCTGTATTATCTGCTATGAAAAGTTCTGGTGTGTTGTCCGCCTGTATTCCGAAAACTCACTTCTTCCCCGATTTCATCTCTTGGTTAGTCTCATCAATGTACCCTGGTAAATGTTTCGTCATGAATTCTCAGGGAGAAAATGTCCTGCAGGTATCAACACAATTAATTCGCCAAGCATTGTGCTTTTAAGAAGATAAGTCTCCGTTACAATTCTCCGAAGATTCATTGGTTCAGTATTTTGAAGACCTTTCAAACGAAGAGTTCAGTCGTTGTATGTCATTTTTGAAATCAAATCCAGAAAAAACTCAATTTGAAGGAGAAGAGTTCAGTTTGGAGGTGTTCAATGTTCAGTATAGGCCAGTTCTTAGCTGCATTACGGAGATTTTGGGGAAAGACGATGACCACAAAATTGATAAATCAGTCTTGGGGATGTTTGCACTGATGATGAAACCAAGGGTGGTCCTTGACATTCCGTCTTTTTGGCAGGAAATAGTAAATTCCCAATTGATAGCTTTTCCTCTAACATGTTTCTTCAGATTTCCATCATTGGTTGTTTACTTATTTTTGTATCAAAATGTTGAAGAGTTCATGAGTTTGGGTTTAAATATAGTTGATAGTAATAAAAATAAGCAATCAGTTTTATTCTGGACCGACATGATTAGAAAAGAAGAGAATGAAGCAGGGTTGTTTGAATTTGCTAATCATTTCATGTCTATTGCTTATAAAATTTTGAATGGAACTCTTCCTCCATGCTTTCTACCAAAATCCCGGGAGTATCTACAGATAGGACCCAATTGCAAATTTGGAGATTGGTTTGTATTCGAAGATTACTCAGAGATAAGGCTGTATGGAGTTAGCATTGAGCCCTATAGGCTCCCAACTTTTGTACCCATGCGACTTTTCGCCCTGGAATTCATAAGGCAAAGTCTTAATGTAGACCAAGTCCACTTTCTTCCCATGAAGAAAGGTTTGATGTACAAATTTCCTATGAGTGTGGGACCTTTTGTGGTCAACACGAGACAAGCTTTTGATGAAGTCTCAAAAATGTTGGAAGGGACACAGTTTTTGTTGGGAGAAAAATGGCCTTATGATCCGCATGGAATAATTTCTGAGAAAAGGGTTGAGAATGGGTATGCTGCATTCTCCCATGTAAGCAAGCCTGATATAGAGAAGCTGGAAAATCCAGGTGAAACAAGTGCCTCAAAAACCAGCATTCAAACACCTGCCATTATGGAAAGGGCAAGCAAAAGAAGTAGAGAAGATGTTATTGAAATAGATAATGAGGAACCCAGAGAAGAAAAGAGAACCAAACTAGCGGAAGATCATTCTCCCAATTCGCCTGGTTTTACCCTTCATATCAATGAAGAATCAAGTGTTCCCTCTTCTCCTAGAAGACATGAACTTTACTCAGAAAGGATGCCGGCAGTCAAGCAAGTATTCACGCAAATTGAAGAAAGAAATCAGAGAATAAAAGCCAATGTAGAAGCGCAAGCAGAACATCACACAGCTGTTGATCAGACCAGATTATTGACTGTAATGGATATTGAAAAAGATCAATTTAGAATGGCTCTGTCACATCCAAAGGGAATGTCCCTTGGGTCTTCGAGCAGCTTTAATGAGGTAAACATAATCATGGATGTTAAAAAGATCCCATTGTGGGACAAAATGAATCTTCATATGCAGACTGGGCAGTTGATTGTAAATGATTTGAGCAAGACTAATGCCACAGTAGTCAAGACTGAAAACATGCTTGCAAAGGTCATCAGACAATGCAAAATGGAGAAAGCTAATTCAAGGGCATTAACAACTCAAAACGAAGAGTTGAAGAAGATCATTATGAAAATTGGTGTGGATCCAAATGATAAAGCTGTAATTCAAAAACTCATGAAAAGTGCAGAAGTAGAAATATCCTCACTAAGGAAAAAGTTAAAATTACCAGCTACAGAGCACTCAATGGCTACAGAAGTAGCTGAGGTGGAAAAAGAAAAGGAAGAGTTACGTCTGCAATTGTTACAAAAAGATGAAGAGTTGTCCAAAGTGAAGCAGACTGCTATATCTCTGCAGAATCAAATTCAAAACCATACTTGCACTTTTTTTGTTCCTACAGGTGACAGAGATGCGGATCCTCAAACCCAAATTGTTCAGCTCAGCACAGAACTGAAGATAGCTGAAGGTGATCTTAAGCGGGTTCAGTTAGATTTGGAAACAACTACTAAGATGATGAGAGGATGGGAAAATAAAGCAAATGAAAATAAGCAGCAATTACAAAAGGCTGAGGATGAAATTAAGGAGCTCAAGGAGAAGCTAAAAGGTAACATCTCACTTTTAAGAGCTAAAGATATTATTTGGACTGAAATTATATCTGAAATGAAGTCAAATTGGGATTCCTTAAGTATAATTGCTACAGAGAAACGCCTCATCTCGGACCATGAAGAGGAGATATCATCAGAAAAACAAACGCTCATTAAAAGAGCAAATTGGGCTAGGAGGTTTTTAAATTTTATCAATTCCAAATCAGATGAAGAGCTAGAAGAAATTGAGATACAAGATAGATACTTTTATGCTGAAGAAGTCAATAAAATGATAATTAAGAATGATCTACGAAAAGTTGCAGAGAAAAGGTTACTGAGAATTAAGGAGGCGGTAAAGAAGTTTGATATAACTTTTGATAAATTGATCCGAACAGGTTTGCCTTCATGCTGGATAGAAAAGGGAAATATTTTGACATGGAAGTTTTATGAAGATGCATTAACACTGGCAAAGAGCAGAGCAGATAGCAGACATGAAAAGACACAAGTTTTAAAGGGAGAGACAGTGTTTAAATTTTTACAGAGGCACTTCAATTTTCTATGGATGGTAAAGGCACTCTTCACAGAAAGGCTCACTCACAATCAGGCAGTTGCATTTAGATTGGAATACCTCAGCTACAGGAATGCTCCTACAACTCAAAGTGAACTTTGGAAAAAATGCAAAATCTTCTCCATTGACACAGCAAACAAGATTCCAACGGATAAATCAAAAGTAGTTGTTGATTCCGCAGCCACTTCAGGACCAGTTGTTCCTTTAGATTAGAAGTTCTAAAAATTCTCATTATGTCATTTCCTAGGATTATGCAAATGTAATAGGACTTTTCTTGAGGCATGTACCTCCATAACAGTTAATAGTTTAGGCAGTTAGAGTTAGTTAGAGAAGTTAGAATCAGTTTCATTATTGGAAACTGTTTTGTGATAATGTATTTAAGGACAATTGGAAGAAGGAGTGAGGTTCCGAGTTTTGGGACCTTGAAGCCTAATTTTGTACTGAAAAATATTGAATCAATGAAAAGTTTTGCAAGTTTCCTTCATTCTATCTATGTTGAATAGTTTTCCAGTTTTCATTTCGTTTCCATATCTATGAATAAAATAGAGTGATTTGAGCTGCAGGTCTCTTGATATCAGTGTATCTAAGAGTTAAACATCCTTAATGGGCGCTCCTCTATTTTAACTTTATTGTTGCTCACTTCTTCAGGGTTTTATAATGGTAGATTCTGTTTTAAGCAGCATATCAAATTGAAATCCTTTTCTATCTTTTTCTTCCATTCATTCACTTCAGCATAAAGAGAACATGGCATTGCAGAACTTGTAGGGGTTTGATATTTGGAGATTATATTATTAATATTTGAAGGTTTAATAAACAGAGATAGATATACACTTGTTTGTGACATAATCTTTAATGTCTTGAGCACGGATTCCTTTACACAACAAGGAATTAGCTCCGGCAGCAGTTCCAGGCGAGAAGAAAAATCGACGCCAAAACCTATTTTTATACTTACTCCATAGGTATGGTAAATAAATAAAACCTATTTTTATACTTACTAAAACCCATTTTTAATATTTCTATAGCCCAGTATAGGGTAGATGTGTAGATGTAATGTAAGAAAGTTTGTAAACGTTCAAAAAAGTATGGTAAATAAAGAAAAATATAAATAAATCGGAGGTATGGTAAATAAATACAACCTATTTTTATACTTACTCTAGAAGTATGGTAAATAAATAAAACCCATTTTTTATATTTACTCCATAAACCTCCTTATATATTTAAGAAAATTAAAAAAAAAAGAAATTTTATTTAGGTGAAGCCTATGGGCCAAATACCATGGAACAAATTATTATTAATACCATGGGCCAAATAACAATGCACAAATTATTATTAATACCATGGGCTAAATACCATGGATCAAATACCATATCTAAATAAATAAATATTAATGAGGAATAAATAGGTATGGTAAATAAATAAAAATATAAATAAATGATAGGTATGATAAATAAATAAACCCTCTAAGGATGTTTTATTTAGGTGAAGCCTATGGGCAAAACACCATGGGCCAAATTAATATTATTATCTAATATTCATATTAATGTGTAGATGTAATGTAAGAAAGTTTGTAAACTTTTTTAATGTCGGCTCAATATCTTTGTAATGGATATATTTATAATAATAATAATAACAAAATATAAGTATATCTCTCAATCTAAATCGTGGAAACATTTGAACATTATTATATTCTATCATTGGTGTGTGATGGGGGGGGGGAGATAGAGGGAGGTGGGTGAGAAAGTGAGAGAGAGGAGAGAGAGAGGGGAAGAGAGATGTAATTGGAAGGGGAAGAAAGACAGAGAGAGAAAGGTGGAGAGGGAGAGGGAGTGACAAAGGAGAAGGGGAAGAGAGAGAGAGAAGGGAAAGAGAGAGAGGGAGAGGAATATGGAGGGAGGGAGAGATAGATAGATATGGAGAGAGAGTGTGTATGTTTCTGGGGTGATAAGGAGAAACAATGGGAGATGGAGATATAGATGGAGGGGGAAGAGAGGGAAGAAGAGAGAGGAAAAGAGAGGGAGGGAGGAAGAGAGATAGATATGGAAAGAGAAGAGGAAGAGAGATAAAGAGAGAGAGAGGAAGAGGGATGGAGAGAGAGAGTGGGAGAGGAAGAGGGCGAGAGAGAGAGGGAGAGGAATAGGGAGGGAGGAAGAGAGAGAGATAAATATATAGACAGATATGGAGAGATAGTGTGTATGTTTTGGGGCTAAGAGAGAGAGAGAGAGAGGGAAGGAAGGGGAAGAGATAGAGAGGGACAGGAAGAGGGAGAGAGAGATAGATAGATATATATGGAGAGATAAGGAAAGAAGGAAGAAGAGAGAGACAAAGAAAATAAGAGAGAGAGAGAGAGAGAGAGAGAGAGAGAGAGATCATGAAATGTGTTTTAGGGGATGGGATAGAGAGACAAATAAGGAGAGATAGAGGGAGGTATAGATATAGATGGCAGGGGAGAGAGGGAAGAAGATAAAGATAGAGAAATGGAGGGAGAGGTGGTGAGAGAGAGACATGGGAGAGAGAGAAGGAGAGAGGGAGGGAGATAGACACAGAATGGAAGGTGGAGAGAGAGGGAAGAAAAAAGAGACACAAAAAGACACATATAAATATAGAAGTTAGATTTAGAAAGTCATGAATATTTTTGTTTTTCACTAAAATAGATGTATTGATTTGAGTGTAGTAGTTGATTTCTAATCCAATTTGATCACTTGCACTAGATGCATTGATTTCAATGTAGATGTCGATTTTTAATCCTATTTAATACCTTACACTAGATGCATTTATTTTAGTTAGATGTTGATTTTTACTCCTATTTGATTGCTTGCACTAGATGCATTGTTTCAGTGTAGATATTGATTTCTAATCGTATTTGATCACTTGCACTAGATGCATTGATTTTAGTGTAGATATCGATTTCTAATCCTATTTAATACCTTACACTAGATGCATTGATTCTAGTGTAGATGTTGATTTCTACTCCTATTTGATTGCTTGCATTGGATCCATTTGTTTTGGTGTAGATGTTGATTTCTAAATTTTTATTTCATCATTTTTCATCATTCAAGTTAGTAACTGTCTCATCATTCATTAATCTTAGACATTTTTAGCACATTTAAAATGATCAAAATAATTAGATGCTCAACAAATTTTGTATGACCGCACACGACTGAAACTAGCCTAGATCCATCTTAACCCCTGATCTATCAAGCACCGAGAGGGATCAAATCTCTCGAGTTGCAAACCTTTCCTCAAGTTTTGCACTCAAAATAGAGGTTTACACTTCGAGAGATTTAATTCCTCTCCGTACTTGATAGATACAAAGTTAAAATGAATATAAACTAATTTATAATAAAACTAAATTATAAAAAAATAAATTAATTCAAATTTATTACCTTTTACCATCTCTTACCTTTTTACGCCAAAGGTGTTCCTATTATGAGCTTTGCTGGGATGAATAGTTCTCCAGCGAATCTCTGTGCTCCACCTATCGCCCTTTTGCCCTGTCAAAAATTGACACTTGGCAGCCCTCCATTCCACTATGCTGCTCTCAACTCTGGCCATGTTGCTGTCCAATCAACGCAATTGTGAGTCACAATTCGGCACTGTTTCGAATCTCTGCGACTGCAAAATGTTATCATCTCCAGGAATTTCACCTCGGCACATATTGCCCTCGGTCAGGATCGAGCCCTTGTCACGCCAACATCGTCGGTTGTGGATCCCTTTGGAACTCCTGCATGTCTTGTTGCCCCTTCTCCGGCATGGCCAATACAAAGAATACGCGTATTTATTGTGATTATGTGAATTTGCAAATTGAAATGCCTGGTTTTGTCATAGCAAGATGGGCAGACCTGTAAGCACAAAGTTTGTTTTTTTTTCTCATACTCCAAGGCTCCCGCAAAGGGTCCTAAGCCCGCAGCACCAAAGAAGACCGAAAAGCCAGCAGCTCCAGAGAAAGCTGCTAAACCTGCGGCTCCAAAGGTGACGGCTCCCAAAGCCAAGAAACCAGCTACCACCGCTAAGCCTGCTGCTTCAAAAAGGTCTTCTGCAAGAATGGCTGCCAAGCCTGCAACTCCCAAGGCCGCGAAGAAGCCTACGCCCAAGAAATGCGGCTCCAAAGGTGACGGCTCCCAAAGCCAAGAAACCAGTTGCCGCCGCTAAGCCTACTGCTCTAAAAAGGTCTTCTGCAAGAATGACTGCCAAGCCGCAACTCCCAAGGCCGCGAAGAAGCCTACGCCCAAGAAAGCTGGCGGGGCTGCAAAGAAAGCCAAGAAGTGAGCATTTTTTTCTTTTGAATCTAGGCGTTGTACACTATTTATTGTCATTGTGTGAATTTGCAGATCGAAATGCCTGGTTTTGTCATAGCCTATGGGGTTTTTTGGGTGTTAAGCCCTTCTCCAGTATTCGGATATTCTATGGCATTGAAATCTACTCTGAGCTGTTGTAAGCAGAATGTTTAGGAAGGAACTCATTTGCTTGTAACGACCGATTGTGAATTTCTTTCTTAATTCTATTTCTGGATCGTTTGAAATTTGTAGGTCGTTTCTCGCGATATATAAAAATTCAGGTCCTCATTCCATGATTTTTTCCAATGCATTGACGGTTGCCCATATTATAAAGTTTAAGACACCGTGGCCATACTCTATACGCCTGTCGCAGGTGGAACACCTGCATCTTGGCCTTTTGCAGAGCGTGATGCAGAGAGGGTGAAAAAAAGGTATGATTTGGACGATCTCCATAAAACCCCACAATTAGTATTAGGGGATTTGACTAAAGATGATTCAAATATGGGCAGAGCAGGCTACAGCTATGTGCGGAGTCCATCGTCGGCTCCTGGAGTGGACGAGTCTTCATTCATCACATGGGGAGAAATAGAAGGAACTCCATTGAGATTAGAGACAGAGGATACCCCTGTTGGTATTGGGGGTGTCGAGGATGGCCCTCATGTATAAGTTGTGCATGCAGCTCCATCTGTAATTTGTGGCTGTCCTCTTTATTGTTCTACTTTTGACAGTCACTAGCTGTTCAGATGTCATTGAGCATCTGAACATTGTATAAACCTCTGATGTAATATTTTAATTCTGAAATGGGGCTCAAAAACTTTAAAATGCTTTTGAATTACATCTAATTATGTTAAGGAAGAAAATGGAAACCAATGATTCTAGCAGTAATAGTTGTTGATGAAAGGGAATTTTATGTTTTAACCAAGTCAGTGATTCTGATATTCTTCATGCTTGTTTCTGTTAGATCCATATTGGGATTTGGTGCATATGGCATGCTAATTTCACATTCGACTCACTAGAGAAATTATAATGTCCTTTGTTAGCTGGATTGAACTCGATCTTTATTGCCTGTAAAACAATTTTTAAGTGCTTGGTGCTCTGTTCGGGAGGTAAGAATATTAATTTTAAATACCTATATTTTTGAATGAAACTTTGTTTGCTTTCATGTCTTTCATAGTTCATTTGCAGGGTCGAGAAGCAAGCACAAATGTAAACTCTTTTTTATTTTTCTATTTAATTTGAATCAATGCTGCATCTAACCTCTCGAACTTGGTTAACTTATAATCAAGGGCTTTATACTGTCCAGGGTTTGAACCAGGGCCGTTAAGGTGATGGTCCTCTGTCTCGATAGCTACCACAGAGCGACAGACCAGAGAAACATAATTTTGTTCCTTATTTCTATCCTTTTTTATTTGTCAATTGTTTGGTTGCACTTTTTGTGTTGTTGTTACTTGATTAATGTTTGTTACTTGTTATGTATATTGTCTAAGTTTCAGCAGTTTGTATTTTGTGTGTGTGGTGTTAAAATTCACAAGACTCACAGATTATATGTGGCGAAGATATTGGCTTGCAGCACTTTATTTTGCATATATTATTATCCCGCATCCACAATCAAACATTGCGCATGCCTTGCCTATCTATGCTCATGCCGATCCAATCATCTATGTGGGTTCTTAATGTTGAAAATGCAGCAAGATGATGGAGCTTAGTGAAATGAAGTCGCCTTCACTAAGTGGGCCCGCAGGCAAATTCTGGCGCAAAATCTATTTTTAGACTATGTCTATTTTTAGACATATGGAGCATGGTTCGGGGATTCCAGGTTGAGATTCTTGAAGTATGTGTCATGTTGGTAAAAATAGATGAGACTCTATTTTTGAGGTCAAAGAGGTCGAAGTCTATTTTTAGACTGCCTCTCCTTAAAATAGGGAAGTCAAATATTATTTACCCTTAATAATATTTAGACTATAAACAATAGTTTACTCTCTTGGAGCACTTCAGTTCGAGCTACAGAAGTGGCTCATGCATCTGACAGAGGAATCACGTGGTTCCCAAGGGTTTGATGGCATCATGCATGGTTGACTTCGGTTGGACTTCAGTGGCAGAAGTTTGGAGGAGTTAATGAGACAGATAGTGGAGTTGTGTTCTGTTTATTTTAGTTGAACTGATTGAGATTAGTTTAACTAGCTAATCAATTAGTTATGAGTGGAGTGAATTAAATATTATTTAATTCATTAATTAGTAACTCATTATTCAACTCAGGAACACATCAGTTCACTACAGTGCATGATCAGTTCAGTGGAGACCAGTGAAAGAGATAGATGAAAGGGTAGAGTTAGCTATCAGTTGTGACTATACTGTTGCTATTTGCAACACATAGATAGGTGGAGTAAGCCTATGAGGATTGCGCAGTTTAAGTACAGTGGTTGTCATATAAAGAGGCCATCCCATAGCATTGAAACACGCAATAGAGGCAAGGCAATTAGTGATGAGTTTTGAACCAGTAACCTGTTCAAAACCAAGCTAGTTTGTGTGTAACTTCATGAGATAGTACTGAGTACTTGTGAGGAGTATTGTACTGAGTTTGTTACATGATTTCTCCATTATAATATACACAATAGCTACAGGGTTTTCAGCTATAAGCTTTCCCCATACATACTGTGTTAATGTGTATGATGATTTGATGTGTTATCGCTTGATTTTATTTCCACATGTTTGATGATCTGAGTGGAAGAGATTATGTGTTGCATATAAATTCGAATTGTATGTGATCAAGATAGTCTCGGTGGATAATTAATCATTATTCGGCAAATTTCTACATGGTATCGGAGCTATTGAAGCAGAGATTGATCATCACAGTGATTACAAACTTATTTCGGTAGACAGAGTCTGCATGCGGGCCAGGTAGCCTCCGGATTCATCTTTCTTCGGAAAGTGAAAGGTCTGGTAAATGCCCCTTGCAGTCAATCTCTATGCTAGAAATAATTTGTTCTCACAAATCTAGAGCGGTTGAGCTTTGAGGTGGAATTCGAAGTTTTGCAGCAGTTTTGTTTTCTTGGTGCCAGTGTTGAAAATGTCTTTCAACGGTTTGCGACTCGAATATGCTCTTGAAGGCAGTTCGAATTATGTTGCATGGAAGGATCACATGGAAGCAGTATTAGAAGATAATGGTCTCAAGGAGTTCGTAGATACGGATGTCCAAAAGCCCACTGATCCTGCTGAAGTCGAAGCATGGCAAAAGAAGATGGCGAAGTGTCGAAGGATCCTGTTGGAGGGCGTCAAGGATCATATTGTATCCAGCCTGCATGGAAAGGCTACTCCATATTTAATGTGGAAAGCTTTGACGGATCTATTCCAGAGTAAGAGTGACCAAAGGAAGCTGGCACTCAAAGATAAGCTCAGGAACATCAAGATGGAGAAAGGCGATAGTATCGCCAAATACCTCACGAAGTTCACTCAGTGCAGAGATGAACTAGGAAGTGTGGGGGTGACTGTCGATGAAGAGGACATGGTCAACCTAGCTCTCCTTGGTCTTCCGAAGGCTTGGCACTCATATCAAGATAGTGTCAATGGTCGGGAGAAGCTGCCGGGATGGGAGCGCCTTTGGGCGGATCTCATGCAGGAGGAGATAAGGACTACTCGAGATGGATCTTCATCAAAGGGAGCTGATGAAGAAAACTGCGCTTTGGTTGCCAAAGCAAAGAAGGGGAAGGGTAAGAAAACCTCTCATTCTGGTGCAAAGGGCAAGAAGCAGGATATGGCGAAAGTGAAGTGTTTTCACTGCCATGATCACGGACATTATGCTACCAATTGTCCAAAGAAGAAGAAGAACAAGAAAGCGGGAAGATCTGCAGATGGAGAAGCTTTGGCTTCACAGTTCGAGCTTGACTTTTCACTGATTGCATGCTTGGTTTCAAGTGTGATGGGATCGGTATGGTTCTTGGACAGCGGTGCGTCATTTCATATGACGAGAGATCGGGAGTTGTTCTCAGATCTGGAGGACAAGGATTTGGGTATGCACATCGAGATGGGCGATGACGGTAGATACAGTGCGACTGGTATCGGTACCGTATCCTTTCAGAGGGAGTCTGGTAAACCCTTTGTACGGAAGGATGTCATGCATGTACCTGGATTGAAGAAGAACCTGATTTCAGTAGCGATGTTGGAGGATAAGGGGTATGATGTGGTCTTCAGCGAAGGAAAAGCCTTCCTGCGCAGTAAGACTACTGGAGAGAACCGGAAGATAGGGGTTCGAACCAAGAACCTTTATCAGTTGCAGGTAGATGGCTGCGCAGCTATGGCATGCAAGGCGGGAGAAGTGGTGAGCCGGGATGATGAGGGCGAACTGTGGCACAGGAAATTGGGCCACCTTCACCATGGAGCTTTGAAGATTCTGCAGCAGATTTCTACTGGGCTTCCTAAGGGCACTCTTGCGCAGTCAGATCAGTGCAAGGGGTGTACTTTAGGGAGGTATGTGAAAGCCACCTTTCACGAGAAGGATAGTCGCGCCACGACGATCCTTGAGAGAGTTCACACAGACGTGTGTGGTCCTTTCTCAGTTGCTTCGACAGCAAAGCACAGGTGTTATGTGATCTTTGTTGATGATTTCTCTCGAAAGTGCTGGATCTTCTTCATGCAGAAGAAGAGCGATACATTCGCGAAGTTCTGTGAGTTTAAAGCACTGGTCGAGAAGGAGTCGGGGAAGAAGGTGATTGCTCTAAGGAGTGATAACGGTGGTGAATTCATCTCGGTTGAATTCAAGGAGTTCTGCAACGCAGAAGGGAAGCGGAGAGAGCTCATCGCACCCCATAACCCACAGCAGAACGGGGTGGCTGAGCGGAAGAACAGAACGATCGTGGGTGCTGCACGGGCGATGTTGCATGATCAGGGACTACCCCTTCACTTGTGGGCTGAGGCATGCAATACAGCAGTGTATGTGCAGAACCGTTGTCCTCACAAGGTTCTTGGCATGAGTACACCAGAGGAGGCTTATTCTGGCAAGAGGCCTGATATTTCCCATTTGCGGATTTTCGGATCTCCTGTCTGCATGCATGTGACGAAGGATGCAAGAAGGAAGCTGGATCCAACTGCTGAAGTTGGAATATTTGTGGGGTACACTGATACACCTCACAACTATCGGGTGTATGTGCCAGACAGTCGCAAGACTGTTGTGCGACGGGATATAAAATTTCAGGAGGAGAAAGCCATGCGGTGTTCGCTTGAGAGGGAGCTACACTTGCATGCAGATGAGGAGCTGTTAGTTCCTAAGGAGGAGCTTCCGGATGTGGATCAGCCACAAGAGGAGGTTCAGGAGGTGGAAGAAACCACCCATGCAGCGCCAACCATCAAAGGGCGCATGCGCACTACAGAAGCTGAGCGACTGGCTCGGGATGCAGAGAAGGTTGTAGGACCACCTACAGCACAGCGCAGACAGAGACAGTCACCGGATCGGTACACTGGATACATGGCTCTTATGAGTCAATGTGTTGTGAGAGAGCCATCCTCTTTTGAGGAAGCTGTGGAGGAACCCGCATGGGTTGATGCCATGATCGAAGAATATGATTCGATCATCAGGAACAGTGCATGGGAGATTGTCCCAAGACCGGTTGGGAAATCAGTTGTAGGTTCGCGATGGATCTACAAGGTGAAGCAGGCGGCTGACGGGAGTGTGGAGAAGTACGAGGCGAGATTTGTCGCCCGTGGCTTCTCACAGATCGAGGGGATTGACTATGAGGAGACTTTTGCACCTGTCGCAAGGTACTCTTCCATACGGACGATCCTTGCTCTCTCAGCGCAGATGGGGTGGCACATTCATCAGATGGATGTGAAGACTGCGTTCCCCAATGGAGTTATTGAGGAAGAGGTGTACATAGAGCAGCCTGAAGGTTTTGAGATCTTCAGCAGTGAGTCGCATGTGTGCCGACTCAAGAGAGCACTGTATGGGCTGAAGCAAGCACCTCGTGCTTGGTACACTCGGATAGACAGCTACTTCACCGGGCTTGGATTCTCCAAGAGTAAGGCGGATCCAAACCTGTACCAGATTGTGGTGGAGGGGAAGCTGTTGATCATCGTACTGTATGTAGATGATCTGATTTTGACTGGCGATGAGCAGTTGATACTTTCATGAAAGGAGGATCTTGCACGAGAGTTTGAGATGAAGGACTTGGGCATCCTTCATTATTTCCTGGGATTGGAGATTTGGCAGCGCAGTGGAGGACTGTTTGTTTCTCAGGGCAAGTATGCTCGAGAGATTCTGGAGAGGTTCAACATGCATGGCTGCAAGCCTGTTGACACTCCTCTTCCTGGTGGTTGGAGGAAGGAGGATGCTACTTCAGCGGAGGTAGTGGATGCCACTGTCTATCGACAGTTGGTGGGGTCGCTTATGTATCTGGTCAATACACGACCCGATATATGCTATGCAGTTAACCAGCTTTCGCAAACTATGGTTAAGCCTACCAAGCTCTTTTGGAAGGCAGGAAAGCATGTATTGCGCTATATTAGAGGCACATCGGGATATGGTCTATGGTACAGACAGGAGGATGGAGCGAAGCTTTCTGGCTTCACTGATGCAGATTGGGCAGGGAGTCCAACGGACCGGAAGAGCACATCTGGAGGAGTTTTCAGCAGTGGGTCGACAGCAGTTTCCTGGTACAGCAGGAAGCAGAGATCCGTGGCACTCAGTTCAGCAGAGGCCGAGTACATGGCAGCTAGCTTGGCTGCATGCGAGGCTATTTGGATGAGGAAGATCCTCGCAGGATTGTTCAGGTTGCATTTGGAGCCTACGGTGATCTACTGTGATAACCAGAGTTGCATTAAACTCTCGGCTAATCCAGTATTTCATGATAGGTCCAAACACATCGACATCAGGTACCATCATATCAGAGATTGTGTTCGGCGGAGAATCATGATGCTTTCATATGTTCCCACGGAGGATCAGGATGCCGACATCCTGACGAAGGCGCTCACCAGGAGCAAGTTTGAATTCCACAGAGGCAGGATAGGGGTTGCGGATAATCCATATCTTGCTGAGAGGGAGTGTTGAAAATGCAGCAAGATGATGGAGCTTAGTGAAATGAAGTCGCCTTCACTAAGTGGGCCCGCAGGCAAATTCTGGCGCAAAATCTATTTTTAGACTATGTCTATTTTTAGACATATGGAGCATGGTTCGGGGATTCCAGTTTGAGATTCTTGAAGTATGTGTCATGTTGGTAAAAATAGATGAGACTCTATTTTTGAGGTCAAAGAGGTCGAAGTCTATTTTTAGATTGCCTCTCCTTAAAACAGGGAAGTCAAATATTATTTACCCTTAATAATATTTGGACTATAAATAGCAGTTTACTCTCTTGGAGCACTTCAGTTCGAGCTGCAGAGGTGGCTCATGCATCTGACAGAGGAATCACGTGGTTCCCAAGGGTTTGGTGGCATCATGCATGGTTGACTTCAGTTGGACTTCAGTGGCAGAAGTTTGGTGGAGTTAATGAGACAGATAGTGGAGTTGTGTTCTGTTTATTTTAGTTGAACTAGTTGAGATTAGTTTAATTAGCTAATCAATTAGTTATGAGTGGATTGAATTAAATATTATTTAATTCATTAATTAGTAACTCATTATTCAACTCAAGAACACATCAGTTCACTACAGTGTATGATCAGTTCAGTGGAGACCAGTGAAAGAGGTAGATGAAAGGGTGGAGTTAGCTATCGGTTGTGACTATACTGTTGCTATTTGCAACACACAGATAGGTGGAGTAAGCCCATGAGGATTGCGCGGTTCAGGCTGGTGGTTTATCTATATAAAGAGGCCATCCCATAGCATTGAAACACACAATAGAGGCAAGGCAATTGGCGGTGAGTTTTGAACCAGTAACCTGTTCAAAACTGAGCTAGATTGTGGGTAACTGTATGAGAAAGTACTGAGTACTTGTGAGGAGTATTATACTGAGTTTGTTACTTGATTTCTCCATTATAATATACACAATAGCTGCGGGGTTTTCAGCTATAAGCTTTCCCCATACATACTGTGTTAATGTGTATGATGATTTGATGTGTTATCGCTTGATTTTATTTCCGCATGTGTGATGATCTGAGTTGAGTTGAGTGGAAGAGATTATGTGTTGTGTATGAAGCTCAAATAGTATGTGACCAGGATAGTCTCGGTGGATAATTAATTATTATTCAGCAAATTTCTACACTTAACACAGACAAAAACATGGCCAAGAAAACGAATGAAGGCACCGTTGAAAGGTAAATGTTTTAGTTTGAATTACTTAAGACTCCCACTCAGTCAAACATTGATGTGAACTCAGGCAATATTGTAGTTCAATCCGAAGCGACCTTTGCAATATTGCAATTTGTCCGTCTGAAAAGCTTTCACTCATGCATTGTCTAAAATTGACCCAATCTCACAAAATTCCATCTGTGCATTTTGCTTCTCCACTTGTTGGTGAACTAAGTGGATTGTCATGGCAATGCAGCTCTGGCTATCACATCTAAAAACCGTGGGACTCAACTGTCCCGTTTCAAAATCTGTAGATCAACTTTCTTGATCAGACTAGCTGCTTGATTTCATAAAAAGCTGCTAGGTACTCTGCTTCCGCACTCAAAAGAGAAATATTGGACTGCTTCCTACTAGCCTATGAGACGATTCCACCATCCTATTTGAAGCAGTAATCTCATGTAGGCCCATGACATCAAAATCTCTTGCCCATCCACATCACAGTATGTGATTAGCTGTAATGCATCGTCCAAACTCCCACTAATGTGATTCTGAAGTCCGTTGGACATAAAATACTTGAAAAATGCGCTAAATTGCTTTTGACTATTACGAATTAGGACATCCCAAGAATTTAATTACATTAATGATAGCATATGTGATATCAGGACTCACACCTGAAAATTACAATCTATAACTACTCAAGATTTGACTAACATTGCCGAAGACATCTACAATATCAGGGCTCGTTGTTATGTTCCAAAACTTTTAATCTGAACCCCACTGTAACATAGAAATTAGACCAAAAAAATACTACTGTTTTCTAGGAAATACTGTTTGAAGTCCTGTATTGTGAACATTATTTTGCCATAGAAATGTACTCATGTGGGTAATAGTGTGGTCTCCCAGGAATCTATATATCTTAAATAAATCCTAGGCATATTGTAGGGCTTTCTGTAATCAAGTGTCATAGATAGGAGATTTTGAAATTGTAGAAGTTATTCCAAGACGCCAATTAGTGAATGCCTTCACCTTCAACAATGAAATATAAGTTGCAGCACAGGCTAGCACTTGTCTGGAAAAAATGAAAAAGTATTAAAACCTACAGATGAGGAATTATTTTATATTTGTTTTATATTTAAAAAGAGATTTAAATTTTGAAATTTTTGTTATACTTTACAAATTTAGAATTAAAATTATTCTATATTTGTTTAAAAATTTAATTCATTTCTAAATTATTTTATTTTACAACTGTATTATTTAAAATTTGTTAAAAAATTATATATTTAAAAATTATATATTTTATTTTAAACAAATCGATATTAAATTGATAAATTACGCCAAAGGTGTCCCTATTATAAGCGACTTTCGCCTCGGTCTCGCGTCAGGTCCTTCGGCGTTCCGGGCGAGTCATTTAATAAAATGATCAAGTGCTAGTCTTATTTTTCTTATTATTTTTTCAATATAGTAAATCCATCATCCCTATGCTTTGCACTTTGAAACAAAATAATAATAAAAAAATTCCAAAAAAATTCCGAAAATTTATACCAACGAATCATTCATTAATCAAATACAGACCTATGTTTTGCAGGGGCATTGACACAGGCCAAGCAACACGCAGCAAATAAATTGTCATTCTAATGAGCAGAGCATTGGTAGTGGGGGTTCGCTCAAAATCCACCCAAGGTTAAAACGCGTTACAAAGCGTAAGGCAACGATATATGACAAAGGAGAGCGTGCGTTACAGACTCAGAAATAGAACACAGTTCAACAATCGGGGTTTGTAAGGACACACGTGGTCGAGATATAAGAATTGCTTATGCACAAAACTAAAGCCAAGATTGTTGGAGATCTAGTAAGAGAAACGCAGAACTAAGACAGGAAGAAATATTTGACAGAGTTGCTCTTCTACATTACATTATTATCATTTGCGTGTTTGTTATGGAGCTTCAAAGTGCAGAAACTAGCTAGCGGAATCCAGCGCGAAGTCAGGAAATATATAATTTTTAAGGTACATCTTCGCTCTCAGTCAACGAGAATTAACTCGATCTTTATGGAACATTCTTAGATGTGCTTCGAAATTTTGTTGATTTAAAAAAAATAAAAAACGATTCAGGTTGTGCAATTTTTCTTAACCTTAGTCACAGCAATGGGTAGTTTAGGTTTGGAATCCAGGGCAGTGTAGGCTTGGAATCCAGGGGAATCATGTTTAGAGTTTTGTTAGGGTTTAGGATGTGATTAAATGTAAAGCGGAAATTTCATTTTAAAGAGAAATTGTGCTGTGGGTGGCTGGACCATAAGTATGTTTGATTACCTTGAATTTTTTTAATCGTCTTTTTAGTTGCAAATCGAAATGATGGGTGAGTGCAAAGCTGACGCGACCAACGGTGTGAATACCTTGCTTTCTTTATCTTCTTGATGTTGTGTACGAGACATTGCACTGCTCAGCATCTATAAGCAAATGCTACTACTGTTAACGATCCAATGACGCGTTTAGTAGGAATGATATTTAGCACTTTTGTGCAGACTCTATATTAAGCACTTTCTATGGCTGGAATGTCTTCCAGGTTGAGAAAAGCTGCATTGGATGATAAGAAACAGGGATATGTGATTGATAATCTAGTTACATATTACATTTGTACCTGAACAGAGCGTCCCTTTTCTTGTGTCTCAAATTTTTGGAAACTTATGTTTTAAAATTGGAAATTCGTGTTGAAATTCTAGTGTTGCAATGACTAGAGTAGTTTTTCACATTTGATAACTACTTATGTTGATATAGATTGTTCCTTCTTTATACTTTAGTCAACAAGTAGCTATACATGAAAAACTTCAACCATTAATTCTTCAAAAACTTCAACCATTAATTCTTCTACCAGAGCAGTAAATAGAGATCACAGTAGACAATGAACAATAGACAATAAGCAAGAGACAAGAGACACCAAGATTAGGGTCACAGCCAGGGCAATACCCACAAGGGGAAAAACCCAAAATTATTTCCTTATGAGAGAGAGATTCTGTCCATCAATTGTATATCGGAATGATCCAACAAATCCAAAATAATCAACAATGCAATGCCCAGTCAAAATCTGCTCAATTAAAGAGAGAGATTCCACTTCTGTCCAATGAGAGGGTCTGCACAAGGAGGCCGAAATGTAGGCCTGTAATCACTGTGATAAGAGGCTGAAAATCCGACTGTAATTACCAACGAACTGTCCACATCATAGGCCCTAAAATCATTGGTCAACTTCAGTGTGTCACAAAAGGAGAGCGAGATTCTCTGCAATATTTTCGGCCACAAGAAATTAACAAAACAGATGTAGAGATGATCCCAAGTCACTGTATCAGCGAGCCCTTTTAAGGAGACCAAACCGCAGTCAAAAGAATCCTTGTAATCTTCTTCGCATTTGTGGATATGCTTTGAAATAGAAGGCCAAATGAGTTTGAGATTGCAGACCGGATTGCTTGTGTTAGTTGTGGACGAAATGAATGCCAACGACCTCTCATTAATAGGCGTCATGTGAGGGCTAATTAGCCCTGACGAGGGCTGATTTTATGACCTTTCAAGGAGCTGACATGTAGGGCTTGTTTGAGCCAGACTTGTATGTGTCCAATAATCATTTTCTTCTTTGTGTATAGTTGAAAAATGCCGACCAAAGCTACAATATATTTCAACACTCCTCTTAGCAAGGGAGGTAGTTTTCCATTCTCTCTCAAAATCAATATTCCCGACCACTCTATAGGTCTCATGGCTCACAACCTAAGGAAGATAACACAATCCAAGTTTCTCTCTCTCTCGGATTCATCATAAGGAAAGATACATAACATCCATCCCAATGCATCTCCCCCGACCATGAGGTCTCATGGCACATAGCCTAAGGAGGAATCCATCAATACATCTCCCGGGCAACAATGTCTCTTGACACACAAGCATATGGGAGGAATCCATCAATGCATTCCCTAACGGGAGGAATCCATTACTACATCTCTCGTGACAACAATGTCTCTTAGCACTGAGCCTACGGGAGGAATCCATAAATACATCTCTCGGACAAGAATGTCTCTCGGCACAGAGCCTACGGCGAGAATCCATCAATACATCTCCCCGACAACAATCTCTCGACACACAACCTACGGAGATGGTCCATAATATGATGCTATGTAATCAATGCTTCCTCTTCAAGGGGATTCTCATTCATTCCGGTTCTTCACATAAACGTCAACAACCAGTTCATCATCACATTTCAACAAACAACAACATTCAACTATTCATCCAACTTCAGATGGGGTTTCTCTCGAAGCAAACATTAGCGACCATCAATAAACGACAATAAATTTCAGCAGTGGCAACCAATACCGGAGTCTTGCAACTTCTTCAAATCATTCATTAGGAAGATATCGATGGACCCGCGATCCATTGTGCCAAGGATATAACCGAGGTTCATGCCTCAAAAAGTGACTCCCTCTTACACAAAAGTCCTCTTCATAGCATAAAAATCACAAGCCCATCTTTAGCATATCTAGATCAACATCGGTCTTCAAACTTCTAGCCATCATCATGAGAATGTGCTTCAATCGACCGATCTTGTCTCGCTCCCCTCACGAGTATAGAGCCTATTGTGAGTCCTTTTGTCACATTGTTCTTCTGTCATTTCCAATGATTTCCACACCTTGGCAGTCTTCATTATGTACCTGCAAGCCTCACTAGGAGGCTATGGAAGAACAAGAACCAATCAAGGCAAGAGACTCATGATGAAACAATTAATAGAAACAATCATGATAATACTTATCTTTTGAGAGTGTGTCGACTCTCTTGATCTTAGCCTAATTAGATCGAGTCAATTTCATCACACCATCAAGGAGTCCATATTATTGTCAAAGAGTTCACATCATCATCATTAAGGAGTTCTTATCAACAAAGTGTTTATGGAGGCCAAGTCATCAAGGAGTCCATATCATCATCATCTACAACATCATCAACGTCATCAACGAGTCCACATCATCATTACCATCATCATCAACGAGTCCACATCTTCATTATCATCATCATCGTCAATAACATCATCAACATCATCAACCGAGTCCACATCATCACTACCATCATCATCATCAACATTGTTATCGCAAATAAAATTTAATTTTTGATTGATAGGGTCATTAGCATAGGTGTCATTTGTCTCATAAAATTGGTTCATGGAATTGATGAAAACTCATGAATTGGTCACTATCCTAAGTTTAGAAAGTCCATTTGTCATCTCCATCACGACCAAATCTATCAAAATCAACCTTAGGTCCACATGCATTGGTTTAAAATTAGGTAGTGGACACCCTGTTTGTTTTTTTCCCGAGTTTGTAGCAAATATAACCGCAAACAAGTACATGTGCTACGGACTCACTGACCGATCCGTAGTGAATGCTGCATTTTATAATGGAAAGTGCTTCATAATCATGTTTTTTCCGCACCAATAAAAGGAATGATGAGGTGTCGAGTTTTTAGAGGTTTAGGGTGAATATGAGGTCATGTGATCGGTTATTAGATTCATCCAAACATGGGTGATCATAAGTGGCATCCATCATTACACTTTACTCCTCCCATTTGTCATTATCCCTCCCATATTCAAATTTCGCTTTTTTAAACTCTCCTCCATAGCCGCTCTTTGTCATCCTTCCTTCGACCTTTGCATACATTTGTTGAGTGTCATCCTTGAAAGGTCCGACTTTGTTGCAAGTCAGTTGTCGTTCAATTTATTTTTTCACGAGTGTCATAGTTTCAAGAAGGCAACGTAGTATAAAGGAAGATGGCCATGAAGAAGAAAACAAATAAAGGAGGCTCCTATGTAAGATATGAACCCATGGATCTCAAGTTACTCATTGAAGACCCAACTTTGCGAAGCTTTCAACAATGTTGGATGCATGAAATTTTGCTAAAAACTTCAAGTTTTTCATGCCTAGGTCTCAAAATATTTTGCGATGAATTTCATAGGTGCAACTTCGAAGGTGGGGGTGCTAAGTTTTTTAGTGTCACTCCGAGACAATTGCTCAAGCCACAAAGATACCAAGGATGGGTGAAGAGTGGTTCAAAGCCACTAAGTTTAAGATGCAGACCGTGATGAATTTATAAAACCCGAGCACATTGGAGCGGACATGACATCCGGAATCCCAAGGAGCTACATGAAAGAAGACTACTCCAAATTGCTCGCTAGTAATCCAAAAAATACTTTACTTGTGAGGGGAGGTTTCATATGGTCTATTAGTACCATTTCGGGCTTTTGTTACACTTCACTGGTAAGCGAGTCTCTTGATCTTCCATTTTTCTTGTTTAGGAGCTTAGGTAAGATGTCGGACAAGGTTCGAGCTAGGCCAAAAAGCGAGTGAGAACTCAATTTTCCATCATGGGTTGATTAAACTCCTCGTGGCTTGGAGGAGTTGAAAAAACTAAACGAGAGTCGGGCCACCTTTATTTTTCTCGGTGGTTATGAGGTAGACACATTAACACCCAAGAAAACTCCAAAGTCAAAAGCCACTCCTTCAAGTAAGAGTGACCAACCCTGCAAAGTGCAAAGAGGGTGTGAATGAGGAGGAGATGTAGCCCATTATAGAGCCCATGGATATTGAAGTAGAGCTTGCACAAGAGATAGAAATTTCACCGACCTACACTGCAAGCAACAAACCAAAGATCAACAAGAAAAGCCATAGAAGGATAACCGAGAAGTCAAACATTTGGGAAGGGCAACCTTGAAGATATTCTTCAAGCCATAGACATTAAGGAGACTCCGATGAGTCGGAGCTGAAGATGTTAAAGGGAATAAGAAGAAAAAGAAGGGTGTGACTGCTAAAAAGCTTGATTTTTCAGGGGGAAGATGCGGGGTTTATGTTCTAGCCAAGAAAACCACTCACTAGGCTTCAACTTACCAAAGGTATCATAGCAAGCAAAAGGACGAGAGGTTATTGACAAAGGAAAACAACCTATCATAGAAGAGACCATTGTGAAAAGGAAGGGTAAAAAGAAAATGGTTAAGAACACCGAAGTGCGGATGTTAAAAAGAGCAATTAAGAGAGGCTAGACAAGAGGTTATTGAGACCAAATTGGAATTGCAGGAAGCCAAGGTAGACAAGTAAGCTAATGGAAGATTTCAAAGAAAAAGTAAATGAGCAACTAAATCAATATGATGAGTCATTGACCAATGCCAAGGAAGCTGTTGAAAAGGACACTTCCTCTACGAAGGGTAGTGAAGCACACAAGAAAGAGAAATATATGGTTGCAAGCCGAAAGAAAGAAACTCAAAAGCCAAGTCAAAGAACTAGAAGAACGAGATGGAGTTGATACGAGTCAAATTTAAAGAATAATGGTCTTAAAATTACGGTCATAAATGAACCCGAAGAGATTCAACCTCCTATCGCCAAGGTACGAAGCTTCCAAAGCTTTAAGAGTGGACAAACTACCTTTTGACATTTTTTGCATCATTCAAAATCAAAATTTGCGGATCCATAGGCAAAATTTTGATGGAGAAAAGACAATTTTTGAGTTTACTACCAATTACGCAAGTTCGTAGCGAATCCCGATCTTGAAGCCCGGATTTCGCTACGAACTCACTATAGGTGTCTTTTTTGTTTAAAATCATAGCTATGGTCAAAATCAAGGAGGGTAAAAATTTGTATTTAGCTCTTTTGACTCATCAAACATTTCCAAATTAGCAAAGAGAGCTAACAGAAAAGTGGCAGAGATTGGTGAAATCAATTTGCTACGAAATTTCGCTACGAACTTGGCTTGACTCCCGCTGTTTTCATGCGAGCAAGTTTTTGTAGCAATTTTGAGTTTTGATGGTATATTGGAGGTAAGCCGCAAGTGGAAAGCTTAAAGAGTATAAGAGAAATATTTTGGTGGAGGCATGGTCTTCAAAAAGGTTGTCCGACTCACTAGTTCATCATGAAGACATTTATTATTTGTCATGGCACCACCTCCTTAAAAGTAGGAATACTAGTCTCCGAACTTAGTGGGGGCAATAATGTTTTGGTCATGGTCGGTGCCACCCAAGCACATGACTATCCTCGATGTAAATATGCGAGTCTTTTCGATTGGTTAATGTAATAAATAGGTTGTAGAGTCCTAGTAGGTCTCTAAGTCCTAAAGTTAGTAGATGTCGGTTTCATTTCCATGTAATTTGCTTGTTGTTAGAATAGGTGTCAACAAAAGGATTCGATGATCTAGCCATGTAGGCGGATCCAATGTAAAGGTGTTGAAGGCTATTAATTGGCGGAATATCGAATAATAGAGGCTATTAATAGGCGGAATATCGAATAATAGAGGGTTGATTGATGATAACTACAAAAAATACCATTGTAAACATTTTTCTTATCGGTAATATACTGTAGGTCATTGGCTCTTTCTTCACTCGAGATTCATCCGATGTTTTTATGAGCACTTGTCTTATGTATCTTGCTATTTTGTCTTCAATACTTTGATGTTTGATTACTTAGAATTCATGTACATCATGCTCTAACTTCCTTCAAGCATTAGACTGCTTTGTGTATCTTTGTATATTCCATTTTCATAAAAACATCTATATGCCCTCAGACTTTTCACAAGAAGAACCATGTCACCGAGTTTCTTAGCATTGACTCCTTTAGCCCAATGGTTGTCATTTCTATTCATGTTTCACCGCATACAAACATACTTAAAACACTTTGTCGCAGTTAGCCACACGTGAGCTTCATTTACATAACATTATCAACATCTTTGAGAGAGCCCTCTCGAGGTTGAAAAGGCTAATTTTCAGCTAGAAGTTGGTTTGAAAGAGTTACTCTAGGTTGTCCGGTGGAGCAAGCCATACGTACCAACTTAGTGATAACAAACATCATCAACGTCATCAACGAGTCCACATCTTCATTATCATCAACGTCATCGACGAGTCCACATCATCAACATCATCAACGAGTCCACATCATCATCATCAAAGAGTGAGCATTGATCTAGATCATCATCAAGGAGTCTAATCATATCATCCATGTCATCAATAATTGTTAGCACGGGGTACTTATAATCATAAACAAGGAGTACATATTGTCAATGTCATAGTGTACACATCATTTATTATTAAGAAGTCCACCTCATCCATATCAACATCAAAGAGTTCATATTCACATCATGAAGTCCACATTATCATTAAGTCTATATCTCGTCCAATTCATCATCAACAAGTTCATGTTATCATTAAAAAAAAGTTATCATCATCATCATCATTAAAGAGTCTATGAGGTCGATGTAGGAGCATTAACACTCAAATTAAATTTTAATTGTTTAATTAGCCCAAGGAGGGGTCAAGTTGTAAATATTGTAAAATTCTCATGTAAAATGTTAATTCTTAGCAAAACATAGGCGGGGAATATTCTAGTTGACTTTTGTAAACATATCCATAGAAAAATGGGATATTAGAGAGGATATTTGTTGTTTATGCTAAGAAGTGAGATAAGTCATAAATTAGGGATAAGAAGGATTTTCTTAGAATAGAAGTTGTTGCAAGTCTATAGGAATCGATTGTTAGGGAGTTTCGGATAAGCTCTGGAATGTAATATATATTCATTGTAAGTTTCGAGAGAAATAGAGAGTAGGAATTAGAAAGTAGAGCGAGAGGCCAATTTAAATGAAGAAATCGAGTTCGAGAGGAGAGGCCAATTTAAAACATTTAACAAACAAGATTAGGCCAAGAGATAGATTAGAGAGGCGAGAGCCAAGAGAACAGAGAGGATTACGTGCAGAAGAGAGAAGGCCATGAAACAGACGCATCGGGCAAAGCCGCATTGTAATAGGTTTTATTGTATCCGTACATTTATTTAATTAATGAAGAGATCGAATTTCATTGTGATCGTTTGATTGTTTCTTTTATGTGCTAAGTGATCCATAAAAGAACAATCTCGATTCTATGTGATATTTCATTGTTGAATGAATTACGAGGAATGCATAAGTCTTTTTTGAGTGATAGAAGACTTAATGGGCGGGTAGAATCACGTGTGATTTTAGTTTGGAGCAAGTGGATGTGTGTGCAAGTTGAATAAGAAACAAATCCGTATTCGGGATTCGGAGATCCGATATAGAATGGTGTGCTATATTCGGCATTGAAATAGTATGCAAAGTGTCTCGCAACGTATAATCATAGATCCAAGCGAATAACAAAAGTTAAATCTTAGGAATGAGATAATCGCTTTGGAGATCGGAGTTAAGTGAGTGGTTTTAACACAAATTTGTGAGCGCCATGGAGGTGTGCCTGGGACTACGATCAACATTGGTTAAATTACGTGGTGGAATGTGATGTGAATCACATTCATGTTGTGTTAGTGAAGTTATAAATCGTTGTGGAGAAACGAGAGATCATCCAAGTGGAATCGGATTAGCCTCGGAGGTAAATCAATTTTGTTATGAAGATAGAAATTTTATACATTGTCTGTAATTTCTAATAGTTATTGATGTCCGAATGTATGCGTTGAGCTACAAAGGGAGTGTAGTTTTAATTGACGCTGTAAAGCCAAGGATTGGAAGCGGTTACTAGGATTGAATCTGTCCTTAGAATGCATGAAAGGAACGAGTACGGTGAAGTGAGCATCATGTGGAATTCGAAAAAAACAGTAGTAGCAGATGAAGGGAATTCACAAGGAAAAACCGTCATCCAACTTGCGGTTAAATTTCTGATCGAAGGAAGACGAATTTTGAAATTCCGTCATCCGGGTTTTGTGCGGAACCGAGTCTATTTGGTAACCCACGAGCGATTTTCCAAAAAAGTTCCCTGGTTGAGAAGTTCGAAGGGATCTTTTAACGAGTGTTTTTGCGAGCATCGCGTGAATAAAAAAACGATTTGTTGTAGTTCTCTGCTTCATGCAGTTTAATTCCTGTTCATGATTTTTTTCCTTTTCTTACAGTTTATGCCTGCAACACATTATCGAGGTCCTTTTGACTCCAAACGCCAATGGAAGTCCTTTACTCTGGACCTTGCAACGGCAAATGATCCAGGGTTGCGGGGAAGCTTCATACCCCCTTCGCTCCCGCTCCGGAAACGCGCTCCGTTCGGGAGCGTTTCGGAAACGCTAGGAAACGCGCTTCCGAAAACGCTTCCTGTCGGGAGCGTTTTTCGGGAGCGCGTTTCCGACCTGAAAAAACGCTCCCTGTTTTTTCGGGAGCGTTTCAGGGAGCGTTCGGAAGCGAACGCTTCCGAAACGCTTCCGACGTTAAAAAAACGCTTCGGGAGCGTTTTTTAAACGCGGGAAGCGTTTTGGGAGCGTTCGCTTCCGAACGCTCCCCGGCAGGAAAAACGCTCCCCGCCGCGCGGAAATTTTTTTATGAAAAATTTCCGATTTTTATATAAAAAGGGGGGGGGGTTTCATTTTCAGTTATTGTTTGTTAGTTGAGAAGTGAAATTGAGTGAGAAAGAGAGCCGAGAGCGCAAGGTTTGGTTGACAGCAATCAGGAGAGCAAGGAGCAAAGCTGACAGGAGAGCAAGGAGCAAGGCTGACAGGAGGATTGCAAGAAAGAGGTAGACCTTCTAATCCAATTTTGTATTTTCTAAGATGAATTTGTAGATTGTTAAATGGTTTGAAAATGAAAACTTGAATTTTGCTTGAATGTTGCATTTTATTGGATTTAAAACTTTTAAAATGAGTTGTTGTTTTCCTATGTTGCATTTCCTATTCCCATTTGGCATTTTTCTATTTGTTTTGCAGGCTAGATTCTAGAAACTTGAAACTTGTTTCCATCATGGCTATATGGCTAGGAATTTTCCTCATGTTGGTTCCTTTCTTTGTGATAATGGTGTTGGAGAGTGCTAGAAGAGAGAGACAAATCAGAGAAGAGGAGGATGAAGAGGAGGGTTATGGTGGATCTGAAGAAAATCCTGAAGAGGAGGATTATGCTGAGGAGGAAGTGGGGAGTGGAGACCCTGAGGACCTAGAATCCCCAACTAAACAAGACCAATATCCTTTGTGGAAATATGTTCAAAAACAAGAAGGAGGGAAAGGTGGTGGAACCACTAAATTTATTTACCCCCATTGCAATAAACAATACCATGGTTCATACACCCGTCTGAGAAGGCACCTTTGTGGGATAATGCCAGGAGATGGAACTAAAAATTTTGGAATCAAAGTTTGTACTTCTATGGCAGCACCACAGAGAGAGATATATAGGAAGGAAGAGGGGGATGCCATACAGAGATCATCTAAAAGATCTAAGGGTATCCCTGATTCAGGCCCAACACATTCAACTTCCACCCATGCCAGTGGTTTCGGAAGCAGTGGCACTGGATTAAGGCGTAGAACCATATCCGATTTCCTAGACGAAGGGTGTAGGAATGATGTGGATTCAAAAGTTTACCGGTTTCTATATGCATGTGGGGTGCTATTCAATGTTCTTCGCTCACCTTATTGGCATGAAATGGTTTCTGCCATTAATGATGCCCCCAAAGGATACAAAAGCCCTGGGTATGACAAGGCCAGAACCGTGGGTCTTGATCATGAAAGAGCTAAAATAAACAATTCTTTGGCTAGAATGACAAGTTCGTTGAATGAGCATGGGCTGTCCATTGTCTCTGATGGATGGACCAATGTAAAAGGAAAACCATTGATAAATGTTTTGGCTGTGTCGGTTAGTGGTGCAATCTTCCTGGCAGCTTATGATTATTCAGAGAAATTCAAAACCGGCATTAACATTGCAGAACCATTACTTGATATAATTGAAAAGACTGGGCCATACAATGTCATACAGGTCATCACTGATAATGCTGCTAACTGTAAGGCAGCAGGAGCAATTGTTGAGGATAAATACCCCAACATTTTTTGGTCTGGGTGTTTGGTTCACACAATGAACCTTTTGATGCATGATATCATAAAAAACAAACAACCTCAGTTCAAATGGCTTGGTGATTTGTACAAGAGAGGTAAGAAAATGATCAAATTTATTACAAATCATAGCAATACCTATGGGCTTTTCCGTACTCACTCCAAATTGGAGTTGTTGAAAATAGGAAAAACTAGATTTGCTAGTTATTACCTCACCTTCAGGCGCCTTTTGAAGGTAAGAGAGTCATTGGCTGCAATGGTATCAAGCCCACACTGGCAGCTATTAAAGGACAGGGCGGCAACAGTAATTGACAGGCAAAGTTTCGAACATGTGGAGGAGACCGCCCTTGACCCTCAGTTTTGGGCACGTATGAGGGAAATTGTGAGTTTTACCAAGCCCATTTATAACATGATTCGCTTTGCAGATACTGATAAACCAGTGATTGGAGAGGTTTATGAGCAGATGGATAGCATGTTGGGGCAAATAAAAGATATTTTTAAGGATAATGATCCCATTTTGTATGCTATGATTCATGACTGTGTGTGTGCACGGTGGAATAAACTCAATGTTCCACTGCATGCTTTGGCATATATCCTTACGCCAAAATATTACTCTCCATCTTGGTTGGGCCAACCTGCACCGGGAGGTGGGGTTAGGGTGAAACCTCACACAGATCCAGAGGTACAAGAAGGGTACATGAAGGCATTGGACAAATTGGTACCTGACAGGGAAGAGTGTGCTAGATTGCGCCTTGAATTAGGCAAATACTTCAGTTGCACTGCTAACTTTGGTTCATTCCATGCAATGGAAGACAGTGACAGATTCGATGCTCTCACATGGTGGGAAGCATATGGCGGCATGGGACTTTTGCCAAAGTTGGCTAAAAAAGTTCTCTCACAAGTTGTGAACACTTTTTCTGCAGAGAGGTGTTGGAGCACCTACAACTTTATACACAATGTGAGAAGAAACAGGCTGAATGAAAACCGAGCTGAAAGCTTGGTTTATGTGCATTATAACTTGAGGTTGTTGAGCCATTACTGTGATCGGGCAAATGAGGATCAATCATACAGAGTTTGGGACAACAACCCAGAGGATGATAATTTGGAGGACGGCACGTTACATCTGGAAGAATTGGAAGCAGAACTTTATAGGGATGATGATGAAGCATCAGCAGCACCGCCACACACAGGGCCAGTCCCACCATCCACTGGTAGCAGTGCGGGTGCCAGTGCCAGTGCCAGTGCCACTCCTCGATATCATACTATTGTTCCTTTGCAGATGCAGCCTCCACCTTCTAGTTGTGGTCGTGGTACTCTTGAGAGTACTAGAAGACCAACATTTCCTCGTGGCTCACAAAAATTAGACATTTCTCGTGGGCGTGGCAAGGGGCCAGCCAGATAAAATATATTTGTTGTTTACTATTTTCTATTTGTTGTTGACAGTTGAACAGTTGAAACTTGACTTGCCACTGATTTCATATATTTAAATTTTTAATGAAGTTGGCATTTATAAGTTTACTGTTTACAAGTCATTATGAATTATGAATATGATGCTTCATGAAAGTTATATGGTGATCAATGAATCAATGATGATACATGTTATATAATATCAATGATGATAAATGTTATATATTGAATTTTGAAATCAATGAATCAATGATGATAAATGTTATATATCAATGATGATAAATGTATATTGAATTTTGAAATCAATGAATCAATGATGATAAATGTTATAATATATATATCAATGATGATAAATGTTATAATATATATATCAATGATGATAAATGTATATTGAATTTTGAAATCAATGAATCAATGATGATAAATGTTAGATATTGAAATTTGAAATCAATGATGATAAATGTTATATATAAATGATGATAAATGTTATATATTGAATTTTGAAAGCTTGAAACCTTCAGATTGATGATTTGCGAGACTCAAGAGTCAATATGTTGTATGTTTCCAACTCGTGGGCGTGGTTGATGAAGATTATAACTTCTAGATGATTGATGTTATATGATTCAATCTATGTTTTTATGTTTTTTATGTCTAATTCATCATTCTACATGTTTTTGTTGACATATATGCATCAAAATATAAAAAATATAAAAAATATTAAAAAAAAAATATATATATATAAAAACGCTCCCGAAAACGCTCCGGACCCGGAAACTTTTAAAAATGGCGCTCCGCGCTTCGCTCCCGCTCCGCGCTCCCGCTCCCGCTCCCGCTTCCAAGTAACCTTGGGCAAATCAAACCGTAATGCATATTTCAACGCAATCAGAGCCACTTGACGATGTTCACATATTTTCTTGGTCGGATGATTTGGATCTTCGCCGCTAGCAGATCTTCTATTGAGACAGCCAAATATATTGTAATTTTGAATAACGAAAAACTCTAGAGAGAATTCAGTAAAACAGGGTGCGGTCTGTATATGTCTGCAATATGGGTATTATGTATATTCCAGGACTTATATTATGAGTTAGCTAATAAGGCTAGAATATGGCTAGAGACTTCCTTGTACCTTTAAAAGAACATCAATTTGGGTCACTGATGTGTAAGATCATATTATGTTTAAATGGTGGTGATTGGGTTCTACGCATGAAAGCAACATAGAAATTATAATTGTCATTGCAGAAGTCTATTCTCAACCATTAGTCAAGCAGGTCAGCACATTTGTAGATTGCATATGTCAAAAAAAGTGCCACTTAGATCAGGACAAAACTGACTGTGAGAGCTTGCACCTGGAGGGTGCATCAGAGGGTCATATTATCCATGTCATTATAGAGTGTGCAATATCATCAACAAGGGATTAGGGTAAGGTTCATAAACCTTTATCCCAACCCTGACTGGGGTTTACAAACAATCCATTGTCAGTAATAATAAAAAGAAACAGAAGGTACTTATCTTTTTCCCATCAAAACAACTCTCTTGATCTTCAACCCTCTTGATTTCAACCTGCAAATCAATCTCAACATCAAGATGTTAGAACTTTCTAGGGTTTTTTTAATTTAATCAATCCATGGGCATAGGGCAGTCAATTCTAACCCTTATTGACCAGAAAAGATTCAAAACCCTAATGACCTATCAGGTCAGACAAGGGTTGCAATCATCTTAGGGGTTCAATCAGAAGGGTTTTGCAGGTCCATATTATAACAACATTTTCCTAATATTTCGGCAGGACTTTCACACCAATATGACTTGATATTCAAGTCTAGAGAACTTGCACAACTGGATGAATACATGACTCTTTTCATATCGAAGTCTTTTCACATGATTATTGTCAGAGTCAATTCTATCTGGCAGACGTAGAGTTTACCTTTTGACATAGCTTTTTAGCAAATCCTTTCTTAATTTGAGAGCTTCATCTGTTACAGTTGATAATTGATTTAATCAATTGAGGTGAGACCCAACCATAGGGGATCCGACCCTCAGATCATTATCAAGTCATAATGTCGGCTTCTACTGCCTCGAATACTTATATAAAGCTCTGCTTCTTAAATTTATAGTGATACTGTTCAGGGAAATGGATCAATTCGATGTCAAGAATCATGAATCATTGTCAGTGTTATTAAAGTCACAATCATATGTATAATAAGAGCAATACCACATTGTCATTGACATAATAGGCATCAAGATTTACATCAACAAGGTCACAGGCAAGTCAAGGTTACTGCTGTATCTTCAAATCAGGATGCATAAGGTGCTAGCCACAGTGAGTTATAAAGCCTTCCATGATAGTAATAATAAGATCATGAGCACATTCATATGATACTATTGTCACAGGAGATATAGAAGAGCAAGGCTTATAGTCACCCAGGTTATAAGGCATCATAGCTACAAGGATCACATAAATAAGTCACTGAAATTGTATCACAACCACACACACACACACACACACACACATATATATATATATATTTCAGAGATAGGATACAAGCATCATAGTAAAAATATAAGTCTAGACCTGAGAAAACGGTGCAGAGAAGTACCATATGAATTTAGCCACAGTTATGCGAAGATTTCGTTGAGGATATATGATGTTACATGAAGGTATACGATATGATACATGGTTTTGCAAGAGATACAGAGTTGCTCTAGTAAGCCATTCTGAGGGATTGGACTATACAGGTCTGCAAAGGGTGTATAGTATACGATATTGCCAAGGATAAGTTACATTACCAACCATACAAGCTTGCTAGCCTCAGAGATCACGAGAGAGTCTTATCCAAGGCTCATGTCAGTTAAGTGGAAAACAGAGATAATATAATTCTTTAGAGATTAATATCTGAGATCTTAGAGAACAGAGATCATACCTTTAAAATCATACTTACCTCATGAAGATGTTTACCATTGTAGCTATCCGAGTTAACTGTCAAGTACCTTCTACAATCATTTTAATGAGCCATCCGAACAGAGAGAAATCACCCAAAGTTTCCGAGAGAAGCCATCCAAGATCATAGAGAGGATATCCGAAACCACAGATATATATATATATATATATATATATATATATATATATATATATATATATATATAGATATATGCACCGTTTTCTCAGGTCTAGACTTATATTTCTACTATGATGCTTGTATCCTATCTCTGAAATATATATATATATATATATATATATATATATATAAGTATATATAGGATACAAGCATCATAGTAGAAATATAAGTCTAGACCTGAGAAAACGGTGCATATATATATATATATTAGCCACAGTTATGCGAAGATGTCATAGAGGATATATGATGTTACATGAAGGTATCCGATATGATACATGGTTTTGCAAGAGATACAGAGTTGCTCTAGTAAGCCATTCTGAGGGATTGGACTATACAGGTCTGCAAAGGGTGTATAGTATACGATATTGCCAAGGATAAGTTACATTACCAACCATACAAGCTTGCTAGCCTCAGAGATCACGAGAGAGTCTTATCCAAGGCTCATGTCAGTTAAGTGGAAAACAGAGATAATATAATCCTTTAGAGATTAATATCTGAGATCTTAGAGAACAGGGATCATACCTTTATAATCATACTTACCTCATTAAGATGTTTACCATTGTAGCTATCTGAGTTAACTGTCAAGTACCTTCTACAATCATTTTAATGAGCCATCCGAACAGAGAGAAATCACCCAAAGTTTCCGAGAGAAGCCATCCAAATTCAGAGAGAAGCCATCCAAGATCTCATAGAGAGGCTATCCGAAATCCGAAATCCGAAATCACAGAGAAGCCAGCAAAAGTTCCACAGAGAAGGGTCATGGAAATTTACAGTAAGAAGCCATCCGTGAACCACAGGGAGAAGCTATCCGAAATAGAAGAGATTCCTTGTCATTTAAGTTCGGAATTTAGATCAGCATTGGTCACAGCAATTTGTTCAATATATGCCACAGAGAAAGAGACCCTTTAAAGATTCATTTGATCAACACGATGTGATCTTCAGGCCTCCCTCTTCAAACCTTAGCTACCATGTTGAAATTCTAGTGTGGCAATGACTAGAGTAGTTTTTCACATTTGATAACTACTTCTGTTGATAGCTATACATGAAAAACTTCAACCATTAATTCTTCAACCAGAGCAGTAAATAAAGATCACAGTAGACAATGAACAATAGACAATAAGCAAGAGACAAGGGACACCAAGATTAGGCTCACAGCCAGGGCAAAACCCAAAATTTTTTCCTTATGAGAGAGAGATTCTGTCCATCAATAGTACATCAGAATGATCCAACAAATCCAAAATAATCAACAATGCAATGGCCAATCAAAATCTGCTCAGTTAAAGAGAGAGATTCCACTTCTGTCCAATGAGAGGATCTGCACAAGGAGGCCGAAAAGTAGGCCTGTAATCACTGTGATAAGAAGCTGAAAACCTGACTGTAATCACCAACGAACTGTCCACAGTATAAGCCCTAAAACCCTCGGTCAACTTCAGAAATGTGTCGCAAAAGGAGAGCGAGCTTCTCTGCAATTTTTCGGCCACAAGAATTAACAGAACAGATGTAGAGATGATCCCAAGTCACTGTATCAGCGAGCCTTTTAAGGAGACCAAACTGCAGTCAAAAGAATCCTTGTAATCTTCTTCACACGTGTGGATATGCTTTGAAATAGAAGGTTGAATTAGTTTGAGATTGCAGATTGAATTGCTTGTGTCAGTTGTGAACGGAATGAATGCCAATGATCTCTTATTAATAGGTGTCATGTGAGGGCTGATTAGCCCTAATGGGGCTGACTTGATGACCTTTCAAGGAGCCGACTTGTAGGTCTTGTTTGAGCCAACTTGTATGTGTGCAATAATCAATTTCTTCTTTATGTATACATGAAAAATGCCGACCGAAGCTACAATGTATTTCAACAATTCGATCCCTTCATTTCTTTTCAATGTTTTACAAACATCGTAGCAGCCTTGTTCCTGGGCTGGAACACATGGCTCTAGTTTTTGTAAACTACTTTTGGAAATCTTTATCCTTGTGGGTTGCTTTTTTGGCGTTGAAACTATGTTTTTGGCAGTCTGATGTACAGAATCTTCGGCTGAATGGCTTTCTCAAGGACTTAAATAGGTTCAACAATGTTTTGAGATCGGTTGACAATAATGCATATTTACTTATTCTGTTGCGAACAAAGCACCTGTGGCTTGACACAGAAAATTACCCAATGGCTCTGCAACCTTTTCCATGCCACTCCACATGGGTATGACTATGGGAGCCCAAACCCTATAGGACAGTGAAGTGTATCATAAGACTTAACATATCAAGCATCATACAGTAAGAAACCAGTGGGACTCAATTTGCAAATCAATGGGCCCCTGGTGGTCATTTTGATTAATACTATGGCAGTGACTTGAAGTAGCAGGTATCCTGGTTGGAGAGGGAATTTGGAGCAAACCTTTCAGTCCATGTATAGCTCATCTAGTGAATTACTCCATCGGAATATAATTCTCTCTAATACTGCAAGCACTGTAATAAAGTTTTGGATTGATTAAAATCACTGATTTCAGCAGATGACGTCATGTTCAGATTCCAGAATAAACTTCCTAGCTTGATCTGCTTCCATCGGATGTTACGAATTGGACCTTCTCATTCTTGTGCTCCTGCCCCTTAAGATGATGTAGTCAGGCTCTCCCAGAGGACGTCATCTGACAGTGCATCTGGACCCTCACAGTGACGGATTACTCTGATGAGAAGCGGCTCTTCTCACTCGGCCTTGAGAGCTATTTCCAGCATGCATTGACATCCTCTCTTTTGTAATACACCTAGCTTTGATTCTGCGTATTTATCATGCACTTGTACCTTTTCTCATAACTTCTTTTTTGCTGATACTTAGAGACCTTTATCTACTTTTGCACATTTTCCTATAGCTTCTTTTAGCTAGATACTTGGAGCGTTATCTTTATCTGCTTTTGATAGCATCTCCATTTGAGTTGATTTTGCATTCCACTATGTACCTGCACTGGGCGTACTTCTTTTAGTGGCCTTGACCTACTTATTGTGGTCATTCATTGTGCATTAATGAAATTATCTTACTTATATATATTTGCATTGCCTACAACATGTAAATGAGTTTCTAATAGCTTCTTTGCTGTATTTGGGCTCATCAAGGTAAGTATGACATTTATATTTTGTTATTTATCTAGCTATTGGTTTATCTGTTAATTTTAAACGATCATTGTTGATTTAATGAACCCTAATATAACACCGCTAACTATGATGACTGAGTACAATATGATATTTTCATTTTGTATAATGCCCCACTCTGAATGGCTATCCTTGTTTATTACAAGTCTATTGATCTTTGAAGCATAAGTGAGTTGTAACTTTTAATATCATCAGTTGAAATGTGGGCTAGAGGTGCTGAAGAGAGTCAACATTATTTGACTGTGTCAGACCTTCTCATATTATCCAAAGTCTGTCAGTATTTTTTCGTGCTTTATTTGTAACATTGTTCCTTTCTTTAGCTACCATTTAATGCTGGTATACTTTTAAAATTTGAGAAATCACAAATTTCTATCTCAAGGAATGGACATTCTGTAATTGATCATTTCTAAGTTCTAACTGATTTATTGTATTGCTTAGGAATATGGATCGATTTCTAGGGTTTGGGAGACGATTATGGTTTGTGTGTAGAGTCATGCTTGGTATTGAGGAGAAAAGTATCCGAGCTCAAAATATAGAATTTCAAAAGAAGCTCATGCTGGTATGTTCTGTTTCAGTTTCTTTGTTTGTTTATTAGAGAATAAATCATATTCTGTTCTGTTCATGTGTTGGAGTTGTTAGCTGGGGTTAAAATTGTATATAAACAAAACACACTTTCCATCCTAATTGATGGCTTTTCAATGTAGATGATGTTTAAGAGCATGCTACATGACAGAATGGATATTAATTTTTCCGGTTTTACTTCCTATTTGGGCAATTTTCATACCGTGATGAATAATGGCTGTAGATTGATTATGAAAAATCTGGGAATGATTAAAAATCATAAGTGACTACTTAGGAATCCTCTGAAGCTTTTATTGTGTATGAGGTTTTTAATAATCTAAGCTTTTAAGCTGTCATGGTAACTTATGTTGTTGAATAAAGCATTGTGCTGAATTACTTTCTGAACAACATTTTTTTCCTTGGAAAATACACCCCCAGGAAACCCCAAGCACTTCCCCTTATTTTGAGGATGTTAGCTAGTGTAAAGCAGGTCACATAGACTTTTGTATGCTCACCCATCAAGGACAACAAGTGAGGCCCACATATGCAGAGGCAGTCAGCCCATGGACTTGATCCCTAGACCTCCTGCTTACTATTCTCAACTCTCAACCACTCGGGAGTCGAGCTAGCCCACTAGGCTTAAACAGTTGAATAACTATGCTAGTATAAAGCAGGTCACATAGACTATTGTATGCTGACCCATCAAGGACAACAAGTGAGGCCCACATATGCAGAGACAGTCAGCTTGGGGATTTGATCACGAGACCTCTTGCTTGTTATTCTCAACTCTCAACCACTCGAGAATCGAGCTAGCCCATTGGGCTTAACTTGTTGAATAACTACGTAAACAACTTGACCTGTTGTTCTACTGGTGACTCCATTGGTAGTTCTACTAGCTATTTCATTGATTATTCCATTAAAGAGTGTCATAATAATCTTTTAGACTTGTTAACACAAAATCTAGTAGGCCTAGTGCAAAGCCTCACTAGACAATCTAGGTCTTACGACAAAAAGAGATTGGGCACCATTGTCACCTTAGTGCTAAGTTGCACAAAATGGGGAAACGGAAACGAGTCGCGTTTCTTACCCGTGCCCTATTAGAATTTAGGACATTTAAAAAATGTTATTTGCAATCATAAAACATACATGATAAATTATAATTTATTACCATTAAAGTTTAAACATTATGATTAAATTGTCCAATGTCAAAGCATAAACTATAAGTCACTAAATTTACATCACATTTACTCATGAATGATCACAGACACATAATGAAAATAACAATATCGGAATATCCAAAACCAATTTTTATTATATATCAAAATCTCAAAATCAACTTTTATTATATATATAAATGAGGCTGGAAGTACAATAAAGATTATGACGCTGCAAGTACTATAAAGACAAAAGACTAATACTCATTATCAAAATCCTCATAAAAAATAGCAGCAAAAGCATGCTCAACAATGGATGGTATAGCTGAAGAAGATGATTGGCCAATTGCACTTCTATGCTCTTGGTCCTCAATATTCATGGCAGCAAGAGAGAGCTCCAAATCAAGACTTTCTGGATCCACATCCCATTCTTTAGAAGGACCATTGCCATATTCTGGACCCTTACGAGATGCAAGTAGAAAGTTGGAGTACACATAAACAAGATCCTCTGCCTTTTGTGAGCCTAACCTGTTGCGCTGAATAAAACCATAGGTGCTCCAATTCCTTTTTGCTGATGAAGAGCTTGCCACTTGTGAAAGTACGTGAATGGCAAGGTTTTGCAAATGTACACCATTTGCTCCATGACAAATCCACCATTTAACTGGATTCATGGTGCTTCTCTCCTCCAAAGATGATATATCTGAATAATCATGTATTCCTACAACAAAACTGGCAAATTCTTCCTTCACCTCCCTATGTAGATGAGCTGGAAAAATTATCATAAGGGCTTTTTTCATCCCATTAGTCGCCTCGCTATCCTTATTGGGTGCCTTCCTCTTCCCATTGCTTTGAGCAATAAGCTCCTCGTCATAAATTTTGGGGTTCAAGGCATGTGCTAAAGTGTGCAATGGAGTGTTGAAATTGTTCCACCTATCAACAATGACTTTCTTAACTAATTTAGCAAAATGATCATTTACAAACAAAAGCTGTGGAGACTCTTGTGAAATGATTTCCATAGTTTTCTCAACCATGGAATCCATGCCATCATATACCTCTCCTAAGAAAGTTTGGTTAGTGTCAACATTCCAAAGAAGCTCAAATGCAAGGGTTGTGAACATTAGCAAGAAATCTATCTTGCTCTACCAATCCTCATCAAGGCACAATCTATGCACCGTATATCCCCGCTCTGAATCTACCTGTCTCCACTCAGCCCAAACTTGACTCACCACCATAGAAACTAATGCTTGCTTAACCTCAACAAGGCGACACAACATTATGAAGTTTGAGGCATATCTTGTCTTAGCAACTTTTAACAACTCCAATTTGGAGTACTCTCGAAATATTGCTTGAGATTGGTGGTGGTTGGGGATGAATTTAACAATCTTCCTTGCTTCCTCTGTGATTTCCTCTATCCATGGGACTTTATTGTCGATCTCCTCTCAGATCAGTTTCAGATTATGGACAATGCAGGGTGTCCAAAAGATGTGGTCATACCTCCCCTCAATAATTAAATCTATAGCTTTGCAAATTGGTGCATTATCCGTGATAACTTGCACCACCTTGTTAGGACCTATTTGTTCAATAGATTTTATAATAACATTAGCAATGAATTGTGCATCTTTTACCTCTCCTGAGCAGTCTTCCCCCTTTAAAAGCATTGCTCCTTTTGGTGAAGTGGCAATGATATTTATGAATGGTCCATGCCAAGTATTTTTCCATCCATCTGAGACTATGGTAACCCAGAGCTACTCCAGGAAGAACAAATTGGTGATAAGATATCCTCCACAAGATCCTTATCATTTTTGAGAAGCTAAGTTCTAACTTTCTCATAGTTGGGCCCCTTGTACCGTTGAGGAGCTTTGTTAACTGCCCTTATCATATCTTGCGAGTAAGGAGAGCGAACAACATTGAATGGGATACCACATGCATAGATGCACCTAGCCATTTTGGAATCAACTTCTTCTCTTGCTTGCACATTCACCAATTTAGCAATTCTGCTATCTTGAACTGTACTGGATGCCTCTCTGGATGGTGGTTGTTTTGGTTGTTGAGTGGCTCTCCTCTTCCTTGCTTCAGCTATAATCCTTGGCTCAATGTTTGCTGGAGCTTTAGGAGTAGCTTGACTAAGCTCATCATGCCTTTATTAATTTCATCCGCTTGATCTTGCTCTCTTTGATATTCCCTCCTCACCAAAGGGTCTGTTGTTTTTGTGCAACCTGCAATCCTCTGTCCTCCTCCATGCAAAATATGTGCCTTCACTCTTGGGTAAGAGCCCTTGTAAGAATTACTGCAAAAATTACATCGCTATTCCCATGAGCCACCACCTCCACATTTTTGAAGCTTTTGAACATACTTCCAAAGAGGATAATATTCAACCCTTGGGTTGGACTTGGGGCTTGAACTTGAACCTTGGATGGAAACCATTATTGCAAAAAATAAAAATAAAGTAACAAATATTTTAAAGAATAAACTTTTTTCATAATTTTGGTAGCCTAAACCCTCAAAAAAATTAGAAGAAATGGTTAATTTTGGGCAGCTAGGTCCAAACTCCATGTTGCATTGCTCATATGATGATGATCATATTTTTGTTGGATTCCTCTTTCAGAGAGGTGCAAGATTGATCTAAGGATCATTTTGTTTGGATGAGCAAAACATATATTTTGATTTTATTTTGCACACATGTGCAAGATCAATCAGATTTGTAATGTAGGTTCACAAGCCTAATAGATGTGTCACACACCCTCACTGATGGATATAAATTGGAGAGTCTTGGAGATCATTTGCTCATCAACTTATCACACATTCTCTCGTGTTCTGATTGGTTCGATCAGCCTTTGAAGGCCTCTTTCTCTCACACATACAGAGTGGAAGCTGGGTAAATTTGCGGACTGGTTTTAGGGCTATTTTGTTGTGCGTTGACCAGCGTTGATCGTGGTCAAGCCTTGGTGTTTTGACCTCCAAACTTTGCAGAAATTCTGATTTTTGAAGGCTGAATTGCTGGGCACAAAAATCGAGGCTGAACGTTGACTTTGACCGAAGCCCTAAACTGCAACATTGACTTTTTTGCATTGACCTTTCTGTGTTGACTTTCTGTTGACAATTGTTGACTTGTGATGAGCTGTCTTTGAGGGCTGTGTGTGACACTTGGAGGGTTGGTTGATTTGATGTTGAGAAAGACTTTGCTGGTTGATGCATCCTGTTGACTGCCATAACGCACACTATCCTACATCCTTGCTGGACAAGAAGAATTGTAAAATCTGATCTATATTATTGGCTTGTCTTCTGTTGATCTATTATTGTGCTCTATCAACATTTTACTTTCATGTTTATGTGATCACTAAATTGAATCGGGCCTAAGAAAAATTGAAGTAAAATTGCTTTAAGCATAGAACATACCATGGTATCAGAGCTGAGGTGAAGACAAAGCCCAAGCTAGTGTGAAAAGCAATCACTGAAGAAGAAATCCTATCAAGGACCAATGGCCTCCTCAACCTATAAGGGTTTCAAGTCTGATGATAAATTGACTGATAAGTTTGATTATCATTTATGGAAGATGTCCTTGGATTTGGCATTAAAAGATCAAGATGTTATGGACTATGTGTAGGGGAAGATCCACGAGCCTCCATCAAATGCACCTGCTGCCACAAAGACGAAGTATAGAAAAGGGGAAATCAAAGCAAAGATGATTATCCGGGATTCTATTCATAAGCACTTGGTTGCTTACATTTCTAAGCTGAGCACATCTAAAGAGATGTATGATAAGTTGGTTAGCATGTTCAGGACTGGCAATGCTAATCAAGTTCTTTTCTTTAAGAATCAATTGAAGAATATCAAGAAAGGAAAGGATGAATCCATTCAATCCTATTTTATGAGGCTCACTAAAATCGGAAACAATCTCCTAGCTATTGGAGAAGAAATCGCTGATCGAGAGATGGTTCTCATTGTGCTTGGAGGTCTCCCCCGTGATTGGTGTTGAGTAGTTGGGGGGTATGTTGAGTCTCAGAAATGTCCTTAAAAAGACATCCACTTTCACCATCATATCCATTATATCACCTCCATTTCACCTCCATTTCACTACCATGTCACATTACATTCATCTTACTTTCATCATCATTTGGGTTACCCTCGTGTTTTCCAAACATTATTAATTTCTAGTGTTTTTAAGTGAATTTGTGATCAAAAGTTAGGAAATAATATGCATATGCTTATACCTTAAAAGTGGAAAAAGTTTTGTGGCATGTGTAGGTTCATTGGAAGCTTTTAAGGCTCTCTTATGTGGTTCCCAAAGATCAAATTCGAATTTATCTTCATGATATGGAGGAGATTTGGAGGAGGGATATGTGGCTTATGGTTAGCAAATTGGTTGAGAATATTATGGATCAAAGGAGAGAAAGAAGGATCCTCATTAATGAGGAGGTTGCTTAGGAATTTGTATAAATAGGAGAGCTTTCTCCTTTCAAAGACATGTGTAAAGTTGGAGAAGACTCAGGTGTACAAGTTAAGATTACTCACACCTTGAATACAAATACTCATGAGTAATGTTCACCATTGTTTTGGTAATGCTTGCATTTGGATGTGTTCAATTTTGCCCATCTCTCATACTTTTGGATTGGCCACCTACAATGTGTGAGATTTATTTGCTTTCATAGATTAAGATTTATTTGCTTTCACAGATTAAGTTTCCAATTATTGTGTAATTTTATGCTTGTTAAATCATATCAAGAAGGTGACTTTGTCATTTTCCAAAATTGAATGATATTTGAGTATTTGGTCATACAGTAATCTTAGTTTCCTTTTACATGTTGTATAACACTTTTCTAGATTAAGTTTACAATTATTGTGTAATCTTATGCTTGTTAAATCATTTCAAGAAGGTGACTTTGTCATTTTCCAAAATTGAATGATATTTGAGTATTTGGTCATACAGTAATCTTAGTTTCCTTTTACATGTTTTTATAACGCTTTCCTAGATTAAGTTTACAATTAAATGTATAATCATATGCTTGTTAAATCATCTCAAGAAGGTGACTTTGTAATTTCCAAAATTGAATGATATTTGAGTATTTGGTCATACAAGTCATAGTTGTTTTTCATATACTTTGTACTTACTTTCAATTTAGATAGCATTGCCATTTCAATTCTTAGTCATAGGATTTATGTTTTCAATCCATGGAATAGCAATTAGGAATAGCGTGATTAGGTTAGTTTTTAGTTTTTGATAAACTGATCACTAGCATATATTGTGCATGTATGTCTCACAAGTCCTACGGATATTGGATTGATAATTTATGTTAGTAATCTAATGCAAATTATTTTACTCAACATTTAGGCTCCGTTGCCGGGGAGGCATACATAGGGATTAGTGTTAGTTTAGAATGTCATTTCATTTGTTAGCTTAGTTTCAATTCCATCACAATTTCATTTTCGCAATTTCAGTTTTTCATTATTAAATTAATTTTTCATTTTACCTAACAATTTCATTTTTTTTAAAATCATGCATTTTTTCAAATTAAGCCTTTGTGCAATTTTATTTTTAGGCATTTTTCATTTAAGTTTATTTGCATTTGCATATAGAAAATATAGAAATAAAATAAAAAACCCCTATTCACTAAAAAATAAAAAACCTCTATTCACTAAAAAATAAAAAACAAAAACACAATAAAAATCCAATTGCAAAAACAAATTTTCATGATCATATCCAAGAATTCACGAGGATTTATTTTCAAACTTAGATATGAGTTTACTCATGACATTGTTGCATAAATGGATGCATTGAAAATTCTCTTATACTTAAGTGAATGTTCCATTTCTTTAGTAGAATAGGACTAACAAATAAAAATAAGTTTTTGTAATTTTTAGGATAAATTTGCAATTTTGTGGTGCATTTAGAGCCACACAAGAATATTTTCAATAATATATATATATATATCGATTAATAAAAATTTCGAGTATGCTTTCCTCCTGCGCTTTGTGTGATTTTAGAGGATCAGGAAAATAATTACATAAAATAAAACAAACTGATAGAGCATTAAATTAGAAATGCGTAATAACTTAAAAACGTCAATTTTGAAATGCATTTTCTGATCGAATGAGGGCGAATCTGAAAAAACCAAAACATTGGTTTTTCTCAGAACGGGGTGAATTAAATAATTTCAGAAACAATTTCCTCAATTTCACAACTGTTTGAGAGAAATTCGTGGTTCTTTGGAGCCTTAATTTCCAAACTTCATGAGAAAAAACAGATTTTCAATGCACAGATAGTTGCGGCCATGATGGAAGGAGAAAATTCAATTTTTTTTTTATCTATAAGAGGTAAATCTGTCACGGCCCAGCCATGAAGTCTCACGCAAGCCTTTAAGGTAGCATCTCCATGCCCTGTGTGCCTGCACAATAATTTTTTTTTTAAACATTAAAAAATAAATAATTAATAATAACAAATAAATAAAAATAAAATAAAATTACTGCAAAAGTTCTGAATTCTCTCCATGCTTGCAACCTGCAACAAAAATAATAAAGAAATCATGAACAATTTCAGAACTTTTATAGTATAAAAATTGGTTATGAGATCCACTATTTCGGCAAAAGGGATGAATTCAAAAGATATGAGAAATGATTTGGCAAATATTTCGGAATCTCATTTTCAAAAAAATCTTGGATTTAGAGGGGAAAAAGGATGAGTTCAAAAGATATGAAAAATGATTTGTCAAATATTTTGGAATCTCATTTTCCTAAAAATCTGTGATTTAATTTGGCCACCTGTCAAGTTTTGTTTTTTTTAATAATTAAAATGAACAAAATTCCATTAAATTCATAAATATTGCTTGTGATCTATTGGTAAGTCATTCAAATTGCATAATAGAAGTCATGAGTTCAAATCTTGTGGAGATTGGAATTTGTTAATTCACCTAAAATTTTGACACAAAGCATCAACAACTAAAAAAAAAATTGTGAAATTCATGATTGAAGTAAATAGAGAAAACGTTGTTCTGATGGTTTATCTAAAAACACGAGATCTACACAATGAGAAAGCTATCATCAGAGTTTGAAACAGTAAAGAGTGAAGAAATTGCTGAAAAGACACAACATGTAACTTGAGGCACTAATTTCGACACAGGTATAAATTCTTTTGGTTTTTTTTCGTGAACTTGTTTTATTAGTACCAATTCTCAGTTTTCTGTGTAAATGTCATAACCAAAGAGATTGATCACCTCTCTCTTTTGATAATCTTACATTCCATTGCAGAAGAAGTAATAGTTTTTTTTGTAGGTTCCAGGAGGAAGAACAAATGACTACAAGCAAACAGTGTCTCTCTCAGAGACCACATTTCTTTTACAAGAAGATGATCAACAACAAAACATCAACGCATGAGCACATGTTAATGCAGATTAGATCCAACACTTGCAAGCATTTCAGATGCCATCATCTCCATTACATGCTAATGCAGATCAGATCCAACACTTTCAAGCATTTCAGATGCCATCATCTTTATTACATCTTTACATTCACATTCATTCTTCATTCACTTTCATCATCCATTCGCATTCATTCTTCATTCACATTCACCATCCATTCGCATTCATTCACTTCCATCCACCCTTAACTCATGAATAAAAGCAATCAACTCACTTACATGCTGATTAACTCCATTATCTTTTTCCTTTTCATGTTCATTTACCTTTCTCAAATAAATCCTGTTTCAAAGCAAATTGTGTATCTATAGTCTTTTTTGAGTTTTAAAAATCTTTTCAAAAAGTACCTTGAGGCTTGCATGCCTTAATGACAAGTTCTCTTACCGACAAACAATGGGAATACATTAATGCCTCTTGTTTGACGGATCTTTTAGGTGACTCGACATCAACAAATTTATTCATACCTATCAAGATGTGTTTAGGCATCTTGACTCTAATTTTCATCAATGGTGAGAGGTCTCGCTAGGATTGCGGGGAAGCTTCAACCCCCCCTCGTTCCCGTTTCCGAAACGCGCTCCTTGCGGGAGCGTTTTGGAAACTTTCGGAGACGCGCTCCCGAAAACGCTTCCTGAGGGGAGCATTTTCAGGAGCGCGTTTTCGAACCTGTTAAAGCGCTCCCTGCCTTTTCGGGAGCGTTTCCGGAAACGCTCGAGAGCGAACACTCTCTGAGCGCTTCCGACGTATAAAAAACGCTTCGGGAGCGTTTTTTAAATGCCGGAAGTGGTCGGGGAACGTTCGCTCCCGAATGCTCCCCGGAACAAAAAACGCTTCCCGCCGGGCGCAAATTTTTTTCAATGAAAAAATGATTTGTTTATAAGGGAGGGGGGGTTTCATTTTGTTTTTTATCGTTTGTTGAGTGTTGAGAGAGAGAACAAGAAGAGACAAGGAGAGCAAGGAAGGAGAGCAAGAAGAGACAATGAGAGCAAGTTGCAAGGCAACAGGAGGATTGCAAGAAAGAGGTAGGCCTTCTAATCCAATTTTGTATTTTCTAGGATGAATTTGTAGGTTGTTTAAAAATGAAAACTTGATTTTTTCTTGAATGTTGCATTTTATTGTGTTTAAAACTTAAAAAATGAATTGTTTTTTTCTTATGTTGCATTTCCTATTTCCATTTGCCATTTTTCCATTTGTTTTGCAGGCTAAAAACTTGAAACTTGAAACTTGTTTCCATCATGGCTATATGGCTAGGGATTTTGCTCATGTTGTTTCCTTTCTTTGTGATAATGGTGTTGGAGAGTAGTAGAAGAAAGAGGCAAATCAGAGAAGAGGAGGATGAAAATGAGGGTTATGGTGGATTTGAAGAAAATCCTGAAGAGGAGGAGGATTATGTTGAGGAGGAAGTGGGGAGTGGAGAACATGAGGACACAAACTCCCCAACTAGACAAGACCAAACTCAGACACCTTTGTGGAAATATGTTCAGAAACAGGGAGGAGGGAAAGGTGATGGAACCACTAAATTTATTTGCCCCCATTGCAATAAACAATACCATGGTTCATACACCCGTGCGAGAAGGCACCTTTGTGGGAAAATGCCAGGGGATGGAACTAAAAATATTGGAATCAAAATTTGTACTAATGTGCCAGCAACACAGAGAGAGAAATATAGGAAGGAAGAGGAGGCTGCCCTACAAAGATCATCTAAAAGATCTAGGGGTTTCATTGATTCTTATTCAGGCCCAACACGTCATGGACAAACAGCTTCAACTTCCACCCATGCCAGTGGTTTTGGAGGTAGTGGCACACCTACATTAAGGCGTAGAACCATATCCGATTTCCTGGACGAAGGGTGTAGGAATGATGTGGATTCAAAAGTTTACCAGTTTCTATATGCATGTGGGGTGCCATTCAATGTTCTTCGCTCACCTTATTGGCATGAAATGGTTTCTGCCATTAATGATGCCCCCAAAGGATACAAAAGCCCTAGGTATGACAAGGCCAGAACCGTGGGTCTTGATCATGAAAAAGCTAAAATAAACCATTCTTTGGCTAGAATGACAAGTTCGTGGAATGAGAATGGGGTGTCCATTGTCTCTGATGGATGGACCAATGTAAAAGGAAAACCATTGATAAGTGTTTTGGTTGTGTCGGTTAGTGGTGCAATCTTCCTGGCAGCATATGATTATTTAGACATTCAAAATCGGCATTAACATTGCAGAACCATTACTTGATATAATTGAAAATATTGGGCCATACAATGTCATACAGGTGATCACTGATAATGCTGCTAACTGTAAGGCAGCAGGAGCAATTATTGAGGATAAATACCCCAACATTTTTTGGTCTGGGTGTTTGGTTCACACAATGAACCTTTTGATGCATGACATCATAAAAAACAAACAACCTCAATTCAAATGGCTTGGTGATTTGTACGAGGTAAAAAAATGATAAAATTTATTACAAATCATAGCAATACCCATGGGCTTTTCCGTACTCACTCCAAATTGGAGTTGTTGAAGATAGCAAAAACTAGATTTGCTAGCTATTACCTCACCTTCAAGTGCCTTTCGAAGGTAAGAGAGTCATTGGCTGCAATGGTATCAAGCCCACATTGGTAGCTATTAAAGCACAGGGCAGCAACAATAGTTGACAGGCAAGGTTTTGAACATGTGGAGGAGACTGCCCTTGACCCTCTGTTTTGGGCACGTGTGAGGGAAATTTTGAATTTTACCAAGCCCATTTATAACATGATTCGGTTTGCAGATATTGATAAACCACTGATTGGAGAGGTTTATGAGCAGATGGACAACATGTTGGGGCAAATAAAAGATATTGTTAAGGATAATGATCCCAACTTGTATGCTATGATTCATGACTGTGTGTGTGCATGGTGGAATAAACTCAATGTTCCACTACATGCTTTGGCATATATCCTTATGCCAAAATATTACTCTCCATCTTGGTTGGGCCAACTTGCACCTGGAGGTGGGGTTAGGATGAAACCTCACATAGATCTAGAGGTACAAGAGGGGTACATGAAGGCATTGGACAAGTTGGTACCCGACAGGGAAGAGTGTGCTAGATTGCGCCTTGAATTAGGCAAATACTTCAGTTGCATTGCTAACTTTGGTTCTTTCCATGCAATGGAAGACAAGGACAGATTTGATGCTCTCACATGGTGGGAAGCATATGGCGGCATGGGACTTTTGCCAAAGTTGGCTAAAAAAGTTCTCTCACAGGTTGTGAACACTTCTTCTCCAGAGAGGTGTTGGAGCACCTAAAGCTTCATACACAATGTGAGAAGAAACAGGCTGAATGAAAACTGAGTTGAAAGCTTGGTTTATGTGCATTACAATTTGAGGTTGTTGAGCCATTACTGTGATCGGGCAAATAAGGATCAATCATACAGAGTCTGGGACAACAACCCAGAGGATGATAATTTGGAGGACGACACGTTACATCTGGAAGAATTGGAAGCAGAACTTTTTAGGGATGATGATGAAGCATCAACAACACCGCCACACACAAGGCCAGTGCCACCATCTACTGGTAGCAGTGCGGGTGCGGGTGCCAGTGCTAGTGCTAGTGCCAGTTCTCGATATCACACTATTGTTCCTTTGCAGATCCAACCTCCACCTTCTAGTCATGGTCGTGGTACTCCTGAGAGTACTAGAAGACCAACATTTCCTCGTGGCTCACAAAAAATAGACATTTCTTGTGGGCGCGGCAAGGGGCCAGCCAGTAGATAAAATAGATTTGTTGTTTACTAGTCTTTTCTATTTGTTGTTGACAGTTGAATAGTTGAAACTTGACTCTTTCATATATTTAATGACAATTTAAGTTTGAAGTTTGAATTTGAAAGGTGAAACTTTGAAGTTGGTATTTATAAGTTTACTGTTTACAAGTCATTATGAATTATGAATATGATGCTTCATGAAAGTTATATGGTGATCAATGAATCAATGATGATAAATGTTATATAATATCAATGATGATAAATTTTATATATTGAATTTTGAAATCAATGAATCAATGATGATAAATGTTATATATCAATGATGATAAATGTATATTGAATTTTGAAATCAATGAATCAATGATGATAAATGTTAGATATTGAAATTTGAAATCAATGATGATAAATATTATATATCAATGATGATAAATGTTATATATTGAATTTTGAAAGCTTGAAACCTTCAGATTGATGATTTGCGAGACTCAAGAGTCAATATGTTGTATGCTTCCAACTCGTGGGCGTGGTTGATGAAGATTATAACTTCTAGATGATTGATGTTATATGATTCAATCTACGTTTTTATGTTTTTTATGTCTAATTCATCATTCTACATGTTTTTGTTGACATATATGCATCAAAATATAAAAAATATAATATATATATATATATATATATATATATAAACGCTCCCAGAAACGCTCCGGACTGGAAGCTTCTAAAAATGGCGCTCCCGCTCCTGCTCCGCGTTTTCGCTCCCTCTCCCAAGTAACCTTGGGTCTCGCTTTGATTAGTGGCATACATTAATGGCCACTAATTCAACAATTTATTACTATGTTCGACATCGACAAATTCATTCACATAGATAAGAATTGTGCCAATGTGTGATAACGACATGAAGACAATCAGATCCATCCTTATTCAACATTTGTAGCAGATGTAGCAGATGTAGAAGATTCAACAAATTTAGTAGCAACAATAAAAACTCACTTTCACAACTTCATCCACCATTTGCACGGCCAATGGAAGAAGCATCAAATTAGATTTTTGCAGCAGCTACATATGCACAACTTATCCATTTCATAGGTAAGTGAAGGTATTTTCTTTTCTAAGTTTTTATCATGTAACTCCTTAAAATGTTCAAGTTATAATTTTTGGTAAAACACTCCATAATATTCCTTTTCTCACTTCATAAAATTGCAAAAAAACATCAGTTGGGGGGAAGGGATATCAATCCATATATTTACATCTTATGCCACATCACTTTCATATCACCAACATACAACTATTATTGCATTAAGATTCAAAAGGATTATATGTTTTGCAAATCATTAAATTGATGAGCTTATTATGTTGAAATTTGGTTACCAGAGGACAGGTGGTTCCCTAAGGCTTTGATCTTTGGCCTAGGGAAAAATGTCCAAAAGAATTTAATTTTTCTCCTAAAGTGACTATATATAGTTATAAACTCAAATTTAATTTAAAAGTGACTTTAAGTGATAAAGTTACTAAGTCTAATTTTAAAGTGACTTTAATAAAGTCAATGTGAAATTAGAAAGTGAAACGTGACTTTGGAAATAAATGACTAAGTGGGTCTTTATTAAAGTGAGGTGAATTAAAAAATAGAAAGTGAGATTTAAATGAGCATTTAATCTCAGCCCTAGATCTATAAAGCTATCTCAGCCATTAGATTTAGGGATTCCCCAAAAGTCACTTAGGGTTAGGTTAAAGGAGGAAAATGAGGGAAAAGGTCATTCATTCTTTCATGAGCAGATTGAGAGAGGAGAAGAGAAAGCTAAAGAGATTTTTTGAGCAGTGAGAAGAAAGAGGGCAACAGTTAGGATATTTAGCAAAAGGTACAACAACATTTATTGGCACAAATACCAAGGCAAAAAATTTGTACAGCAGGGGAGGCATGGTTTCCAAGAAAGGAGGCACAAAAATTGAGAAAAAGTACAGTAGCAACAACACGATTTTCTAGGTAGTTTCTGGGCTCGAATTTCGAGGAGGGTTGCTGTACAAATTCGTACAGTCCGTACAACACTGTATAGCATGTTCTAACATGCTTCTCGAGGTGGCTATACATCATTTATCACTGTCATTAATGCTGTAATATTTTTTGTTTTGCAAGTTGCTGATTTGACACAATTTCCGAGGCAGTGTGCAAGCACGGAAATCGAGATAAGTCTGTAAATTTGGTTGTTGGAATTTTTACTGTGTTTTTCTGTTTCACTGTAAAAGCGATATTCAGAAAATAAAGAGAAGCTTTCAAACTGGTTTTCCCCAAGAGTTGTAGGGGGTTTTTCTAGGGTCATGTTGACCAAAAATCATCGTGTCAAAATTCTATGTGTGGCTGATTTATTTTTCTGAGTTTTTATTTCTGCATTTCAGCATTGTGAAATTTCCAGAATTTGTGTTTTCAGAAAATATTTATTTTTTCCAGCTCGTTGAATGTATGGCTATGGGAATGGGCATTTAACTTTATGGGAGAAATAAGGAGAAAATGAAAACCGAGGTTGGGTTATCAAATTTCTACATGGTATCAGAGCTATTTTGCTGAAAATTGCAGTTTGGGACAACAAGAAGAAAAATTACAGCAAGTTGATTTTTCACACAGAAAACAATATCTTTACTACAACAGTGTTATTTTCAGTTTATTAGGACAACGAGCATGTCTTTGGGCTTGAGGGTGGAGGATAGGTTGGATGGGTATAGTAACTACAGTGTATGGAAGGAGAGAATGCAGAGCATCTTTGAGGAGGCAAAAGTCTGGAATATCATGGTGCATATCGCACAGAACCTTGTTAATGTGCTTGCTGACCCTGATGAGTTGGCAATCTTTAATAAAAAGAATAACAAGGGTAAGAGACTGCTTCTGGATGGAATAAAAAACCATTGCATTCCTCATGTGAGAGGAAAGAGATATGCTCATGAGATGTGGACAACATTGACCAATCTCTACCTAGAGTATCAATGAAAACAGGAAAATGGTCCTGAGGGAGACGCTGAAGACCATTAAGATGGGTAAGACTGATAGTGCAGCTAGATATCTCACAAAGATCACTAATGTGAGAGATGCATTGGCAGTAATTGGAGAGGTCATTCCACCCACTGAGTTGGTGCGGATTGCAGTGAATGGCCTTCCCAGTTCATGGTTGAACTTTGCTGATGTGGTTTGTGCATGGGAGACCCTTCCCACTTGGGAGAGGTTCTGGGATGATTGCATACAGACAGAAACCAGAAAGAGCCAGCTTGGGGCAGCCAAACCAGTTGAGCAGGATGAGGATGTAGCACTGTTAGTAGGAGGCAAAAAAGGTAAGGGAAAGAAGCAAGCTTCCACAAGTGTTGGTGGGGGCAAAGGCAAAGGTAAAGGTAAACAAGGGAACATGCAGAAGGACACTTCCAAGGTGAAGTGTTGGAATTGTCAGAAGATGGGACAGTATGCAGTTGTGTGTTCGGAGAAGAAGAAGAAGGGGAAGAACCAGAGGATGGCAACATCAACAGAGATAGAGGACTTTATGGATAGCTTTGATCGGGAGTTTGGGTTCATTGCTTGTGAGTCCACTAGTGTAGGATCACCTGCCATGGAGAGGTTGAGAGGGAGTGTGCATTTCCCTCCACTAGCGGAGCATATTCAGATATCTGGTATGTTGACAGTGGGGCTTCACGTCATATGACAGGAGTCCGTGAGTACTTCTCAGAGCTTTCAGAGAGTGGCACTGATAGAGAGGTAGTACTCGGAGATGACAACGTTGTTAGAGCAGTTGGTGTGGGGACATTGACATTTGATAGGGAACCCAAACCTCCCTTGAAGGTGTCAGATGTTCTATATGTGCCAAGGATGAGGAAGAACCTCATATCCGTTTCAGCATTGGAGGACAGAGGATATGAGATATTGTTTAGGAGAGGACAGGTGCTGATATATCCTAGGGGCGCTCTAGCTGAGTCAGCTAGAGTGATTGGTGTACGCCATGCAAAGGTGTATAAGTTTGCATTTCAGCCCCTTTTGGCATTGAGCAGTAGTATCGATAGCAGAGCTAGCAGTTCAGAGCTGTGCGAGATTTGGCACCGCAGGATGGGGCACATGTATCATGGAGCCTTGAGGACATTGCGGGAGATCACTATAGGTGTGCCAGATTTCAGTATTGATCACTTTGATACATGCAGAGGATGTGCTATGGGCAAGTTTGCCAAATCCCCTTTTCCCAGCAGTGGCAGCAGATCGACTGGGATACTCAATTTGATTCATTCCGATGTGAGCGATCGGATGTCTCATGTTTCCTTGAGTGGATATGAGTATTATGTTTTATTTATTGATGATCACTCAGGAGGACCTAGATTTATTTCTTGAAGACCAAGAGTGAGGTCTTCAAGTGGTTTCAGGAGTTCAAAGCTCTTGTGGAGACTCAGACAGGTCGGAAGATCAAGTCCTTGAGGTCGGACAATGAAGGAGAGTACACCCTTGGTGAGTTTGTTGAGTATTGTGCGGAGGTAGGCATTAGGAGAGAGTTCACAGTTCCTTACAACCCCCAGCAGAACAGTGTTGCGGAGAGGAAGAACAGATCCATCGTTGGGGCTGCCAAAGCCATGCTACATGATCAAGGGTTGCCATTGTTTTTGTGGGCAGAGACCTGCACCACTGCTGTATATTTGTAGAACAGGAGTCCGCATCGTGCCTTGGGGCATGTGACTCCGTATCTTTGGGTGTATTGCATACTCCTACGTACCCAAGGAGAAGAGGACCAAGATAGAGCCCACCACAGAGAAGGGTATCTTTGTGGGCTACAGTGAGACCTCGAAGGCCTTTCGGATTTATATTCCCGCACATAGGAGAGTTGTTGTCAGGCGGGATGTGAAGTTTGAGGAGAACAGGGCTTTCAGGAGATCACAGGAGTTAGAGTATCTGGATCGGCCAGACCCTCAGGAGCAGCTGAGTTAGGCACAGGGATCCAGTGGGCAGAGGGATCAGGAGGATCTGGAGGTACATCGATTACGGTGTTAGGTCCATCAGTGAGCAGTGGCTCACAGAGTCAGAGGGGTGGTGCTTCGGGCAACATGCAGAGCAGTCCGCAGAGTAGTTCACTAGGGAGTCCACTGATGGACAGTTCACACGGTACTTCAGCGTCTACAGGTTTAGGTTCAGGCGAGAGGAAAACAGACAGACAGTCAGGAGTTCAGGCTCCTGATGAGGAGGAGTTTCATTCTCCGGTGGTAGAAGTGTGCTCAGGGAAGAGGAAGCCCAAGTGGCTTCAGGATACCTTGAGAGAGGCCACATCTATTGCTGGGCCAAAGAGGCCAGTTAGAGAGAGCAGACCACCTGATAGGTTTTGTAGCTATATGGCAATGGTTGCCAACATCATTGACTCTGAGCCTTCTAGCTATGAGAAGGCAGCTAGCCAGCAGGTCTGGAGAGAGGCCATGCAGGAGGAGTATTCTTATATCATGAAGAATGATGTTTGGGAGGTGGTGCCGAGGCCTGAGGGCAAATCCGTGGTTACTTCTAGATTGCTTTACAAGGTAAAGCATGTTGCAGATGGCAGCATTGAGAAATTCAAGGCAAGGTTTGTGGCTAGAGCGTTTTCCCAGGGAGAGGGAGTTGATTACGAGGAGACCTTCGCTCCTGTGGCTCGATATACTTCGATTCGCTCCATCATATCGATAGCAGTAGAGATGGGTTGGAAGATCCACTAGATGGATGTGAAGACCGCATTTCTCAATGGCTTCATATAGGACGAGGTGTACATTGAGCAGCCACAGGGCTTTGAGGTGCATGGGAAGGAGTCCCATGTGTGCAGACTGAAGAAGACCCTTTATGGCCTGAAGTAAGCTCCTAGAGCTTGGTACTCCAGGATAGATACATACTTGCAGGAGATGGGTTTCACAAAGAGTGATGCAGATCCGAACCTATACTTCATTGTGATAGGTGAGGAGCCTCTCATTCTGGCGCTGTATGTGGATGACTTGGTCATTACGGGTGTAGAGAGACTCATAGAGCACGGCAAGAGAGATCTTGCGTTGGAGTTTGAGATGAAAGAAATTGGCTTGATGCATTACTTTTTGGGTTTGGAGGTGTGGCAGGAGGAGGGGCATTTCTTCCTGGGCAGGGGAAGTATATTGTGGACATCCTTGGCAGATTCCACATTGAGGATTGTAGACCCATGTCGACATCGATGATCACCAATTGGAAGAAGCTTCACGCTTCAGATTCCGAGTTGGTGGATCCCACATTGTATAGACAGCTGATTGGTTCCTTGATGTATTTGGTTAACACTAGACCAGATAACACGATGAGCAAGTTCATGTGTGAGCCCAGGAGGGTGCACTAGGTTGCTGCAAAACACATTTTGCGGTACTTGTAGGGGACAGTGGATTATGGTCTAGATTATAGGCAGGGGATAGAGTGAGATTGGCAGGTTACACTGATTCTGATTGGGCAGGTTGTGCTTCTGATAGGAAGAGCACTTCAGGGTGTTGTTTTGGGTTGGGTACGGCAGTGGTGTCATGGTTCAGTCGAAAGCAACAGTCAGTAGCATTGAGTTCAGCGGAAGCAGAGTACATGGCAGCCAGTCTAGCTAGTTGTGAGGCCATATGGCTTCGCAAGATGTTGTTTGGCTTATTTAGTCAGCCGTTGAGACCTTCAGTGATAAACTGTGATAATCAGAGTTGCATTAAACTCACTGAGAATCCAATATTTCATGACAGGTCAAAGCATATTGGGATCAAATATCATTTCATCAGAGACTATGTTCAAAAGGGAATTGTGAAGCTTGAGTATATTCCCACTGATGAGCAGGTTGCAGATATTCTTACCAAAGCCTTACCACGGGGCAAGCATGTCTACTTCAGAGACAAGATGGGTGTGGTGAGGAACACCTTCCTCGATAAGAGGGAGTGTTGAAATTTGGTACCAGAGGACAGGTGGTTCCCTAAGGCTTTGATCTTTGGCCTAGGGAAAAGTGTCCAAAAGAATTTAATTTTTCTCCTAAAGTGACTTTATAAAGTTATAAAGTCAAATCTAATTTAAAAGTGACTTTAGGTGATAAAGTTACTAAGTATAATTTTAAAGTGACTTTAAAAAAGTCAATGTGAAATTAGAAAGTGAAAAGTGACTTTGGAAATAAATGATTAAGTGGGTCTTTATTAAAGTGGGGTGAATTAAAAAATAGAAAGTGAGATTTAAACGAGCATTTAATCTCAGCCCTAGATCTAAAGCTATCTCAGCCATCAGATTTAGGGATTCCCTAAAAGTCACTTCGGGTTAGGTTAAAAGAGGCGAAGGAGGGAAAAGGTCATTCATTCTTTCATGAGCAGATTGAGAGAGGAGGAGAAAGCTAAGGAGATTTTTTGAGTAGTGAGAAGAAAGAGGGCAGCAGTGAGGAGATTCAGCAAAAGGTACAACAACATTTTTTGGTACAAATACCAAGGCAGAAAATCCATATAGTGAGAGAGGAATGGTTTCCAAGAAAGGAGGCACAAAAATCGAGAAAAAGTATAGCAGCAACAACGCGGTTTTCCAGGCAGTTTCTAGGCTCGAATTTCGAGGACTGTTGTACAAATCCGTACAGCACCATACAACTTGTTTCGACACGCTTCCCGAGGTGGCCGTACAACATTTATTGCTATCATTAATGCGGTAATATTTTCTGTTTTGCAAGTCGCTGATTTGGCACAATTTTCCGAGGTGGTGTGCAAGCACGAAAATCGAGATAAGTTTGTAAATTTGGTTGCTGGAATTTTTACTGTGTTTTTCTGTTTCACTATAAAAGCAATATTCAGAAAATAAAGAGAAGCTTTCGAACTGGTTTTCCTCAAGAGTTGTAGGGGGTTTTTCTAGGGTCATATTGACTAAAAATCAGCGTGTCAAAATTCTGCGTGTGGCTGATTTATTTTTCTGAGTTTTTATTTCTGCATTTCAGCACTGAAATTTCCAGAATTTGTGTTTTCAGAAAATATTTATTTTTTCCAACTTGTTGAATGTATGGCTATGGGAATGAACATTTAACTTTATGGGAGAAATAAGGAGAAACTGAAAACCAGGGTTGGGTTATCAAATTTTTACGTATTAGATGGATAAATATTCAATGTTTTCAAGATATTTGGATGCAACAAACAATAAACAAGTATTGTTACACAAGAAGCAATACTCATCAATTTTGGTTGTCACACAAGAACCAACCATAAAGATGAATGTTGCAATCCAATGTATTTCAAAGAAAACTTTGCAAAAAAAAAACAATGAAGTTATTAAATGCTATGATAATGCAAAGTTAAAGGAGAATTAATACAAACCAAGCTCATTCAAAAGCATGACAATTCAAAATCAAATGAATCAATGTAATAATTTGCATGAAAACATGCAATAACTTCAGTTGGGGGGTATGTTAGGTCTCAGAAATGTCCTTAAAAAGACATCCACTTTCACCATCATATCCATTATATCACCTTCATTTCACTACCATGTCACTACATTCATTTCACTTTTATCATTATTTGGGTTACCCTTGTGTTTTCTAAACATTATTAATTTCTAGTGTTTTTAAGTGAATTTGTGATCAAAAGTTAGGAAATAATATGCATATGCTTATACTTTAAAAGTGGAAAGAGTTTTGTGACATGTGTAGGTTCATTGGAAGCTTCTAAGGCCTTCTTATGTGGCTCTCAAAGATCAAATTCGAAATTATCTTCATGATATGAAGGAGATTTGAAGGAGGGATATGCGGCTTATGATTAGCAAATTGGTTGAGAATATTATGGATCAAAGGAGAAAAAGAAGGATCCTCATTAATGAGGAGGTTACTTAGGAATTTGTATAAATAGGAGAGCCTTCTCCTTTCAAAGGCATGTGTAAAGTTGGAGAAGACTTGGGTGTACAAGTTAAGATTACTCACATCTTGAATACAATACTCATGAGTAACGTTCACCATTGTTTTGGTAATGTTTGCATTGGGATGTGTTCAATTTTGCCCATCTCTCATACTTTTGGATTTGCCACTTACAATGTGTGAGATTTATTTGCTTTCATAGATTAAGATTTATTTGTTTTGATAGATTAAGTTTCCAAATACTGTGTAATCTTATGCTTGTCGAATCATCTCAAGAAAGTGGCTTTGTCATTTTCCAAAATTTAATGATATTTGAGTATTTGGTCATACAATAATCTTAGTTTCTTTTACATGTTTTTATAACGCTTTCCTAGATTAAGTTTCCAATTACTGTGTAATCTTATGCTTGTCAAATCATCTCCATAAAGTGGCTTTGTGATTTTCCAAAATTGAATGATATTTGAGTATTTGGTTATACAGTAATCTTAGTTTCCTTTTACATGTTTTTATAACGCTTTCCTAGATTAAGTTTCCAATTACTGTGTAATCTTATGCTTGTCAAATCATCTCAAGAAAGTGGCTTTGTCATTTTCCAAAATTGAATGATATTTGAGTATTTGGTCATACAATAATCGTAGTTTCCTTTTACATGTTTTTATAATGCTTTCCTAGATTAAGTTTCCAATTACTGTGTAATCTTATGCTTGTTAAATCATCTCAAGAAGGTGACTTTGTCATTTTCCAAAATTGAATGATATTTGAGTATTTGGTCATATAGTAATCTTAGTTTCCTTTTACATGTTTTTATAATGCTTTCCTAGATTAAGTTTACAATTAAATGTATAATCTTATGCTTGTTAAATCATCTCAAGAAGGTGACTTTGTCATTTTCCAAAATTGAATGATATTTGAGTATTTGGTCATACAACAAGTCATAGTTGCTTTTCATATACTTTGTATTTACTTTCAATTTAGATAGCATTGCCATTTCAATTCTTAGTCATAGGATTTATGCTTTCAATCCATGGAATAACAATTATGAATGGTGTGATTAGTTTAGTTTTTGGTTTTCTTAAACTGATCCCTAGCACATATTGTGCATGTATGTCTCACAAGTCCTACGGATCCCGGATTGATGATTTATGTTAGTAATCCAATACAAATAATTTTACTTAATTTTACTCAACTGAGTAAAAATATTTGTATTAGGTTACTAACATAAATTATCAATCCGGGATCCGTAGGACTTGTGAGACATACATGCACAATATGTGCTAGAGATCAGTTTATGAAAACTAAACCTAATTGGTATTCCATGGATTGAAAGCATAAATCCTATGACTAAGAATTGAAATGGCAATGTTATCTAAATTGAAAGTAAATACAAAGTATATGAAAAGTAACTATGACTTGCTGTATGACCAAATACTCAAATATCATTTAATTTTGGAAAATGATAGAGTCACCTTTTTGAGATGATTTAACAAGCATATGATTATACATTTAATTGTAAACTTAATCTAGGAAAGTGTTATAAAAACATGTAAAAGGAAACTAAGATTACTGTATGACCAAATATTTAAATATCATTCAATTTTGGAAAATGACAAATTCACCTTCTTGAGATGATTTAACAAGCATAAGATTACACAATAATTGGAAACTTAATCTAGAAAAGCATTATAAAAACATGTAAAAGGAAACTAAGATTACTGTATGACCAAATACTCAAATATCATTCAATTTTGGAAAATGACAAAGTCACCTTCTTGAGATGATTTAACAAGCATAAGATTACACAGTGATTGGAAACTTAATCTATGAAAGCAAATAAATCTTAATCTATGAAAGCAAATAAATCTCACACATTGTAGATGGCCAATCCAAAAGTATGAGAGATGGGAAAAATTGAACACATCCCAATGCAAGCATTACCAAAATAATGGTGAACATTACTCATGAGTATTTGTATTCAAGATGTGAGTAATCTTAACTTGTACACCCGAGTCTTCTCCAACTTTACACCTGCCTTTGAAAGGAGAGGCTCTCCTATTTATACAAATTCCTAAGTAACCTCCTCATTAATGTGGATCCTTCTTTCTCTCCTTTGATCCATAATATTCTCAACCAATTTGCTAATCATAAGCCACATATCCCTCCTTCAAGTCTCCTTCATATCATGAAGATAATTTCGAATTTGATCTTTGGGAGCCACATAAGAGGGCCTTAGAAGCTTCTAATGAACCTACACATGTCACAAAACTCTTTCCACTTTTAAAGTATAAGCATATGCATATTATTTCCTAACTTTTGATCACAAATTCACTTTAAAACACTAGAAATTAATAATGTTTAGAAAACATAAGGGTAACCCAAATAATGATGAAAGTGAGATGAATGTAGTGACATGGTAGTGAAATGGAGGTGAAATGGAGGTGATATAATGGATATGATGGTGATTTTTAAGGACATTTCTGAGACCCAACATACCCCCCAACTGAAGTTGTTGTATGTCCTCATGCAACCTATTACATTGATTCATTTGATTTTCGAATTGTCTTGCTTTTGAATGAGCTTGGTTTGTATTGATTCTCCTATTTATACAAATTCCTGTGACCAAAAGACTGATAAATACACACAAGAGTATGTCACTTATTCTCTGCGTCCAAATCAGCTGAGCCCCTTTAAGTAGTGCGTTCAACCAACAGTATACAGGAAGATTGCGGCCCCTTAAGAGTAACAAAATTAGCCCCTTTTTTGGTCTAGACTTCGCCCAAGACAAAGAAGAGATTATGGCCCTCTAGATAGAATTAAACTCATTCCTCCGAGGACAAAAATTCGACCTCAGGTGACCACAGGGCATATAGTCCTTATGGCTGTAGAAACTCGACCTTAAACCCTTGAACTTCGACCCATTGAAATATGGAAGAGCTTGGTCTCCTTCTTGGTCTTTGCCTCAAATCTTCTCTTCTTATAGAATTAGATCGAAGTGAGAAATCCAAGACCCAAAATCCAAGACCAAGACCTCCCACAAGACATAAGTCAACGCTCCTTTTAAGCTCTTCCAACAAGTCAAAGTCAACTCAAGTCAACAATAGTCAAAGCCTTTCAAATTTGTTCAAACTCTAGATTTTCGGTGCTTGCAACAGAATTTCGGACCTGCAGTCACTTCTAAAATTTTTGGCCCTTGCAACAACTTCAAAACTTCACACGTGTGAGGGAATTAGGGCAAAAAAACAATATTTAGAACTTCGCTTTCTCTCTTTGACTTCCTTTGACCTTCACTCTTCTTTCTAGACTCCTTTGCTGGCATTTATCTTTCTTCTTGGCACAAAAATCAAACTTGCTTGCTTGTCTCCAATTGAGGTCGAACCGTCCTCTATTTATACACTTCCAGGAGGTTGAATGGGTTTCTTCCGTGGTCGACTTGGTCTTGCAGGGACAAAATTGACAATTTTGACACAAATAAAAATTATTTTTGAACTTTATTTCCAAGGTCCAAATGGTACTTGAATCAAGTACAACATAATGACTCATGACAAATATTCTTTTGACTCAATAAACCCTAAAAGCATGAACATGCTTGACCTAATAATTTGACTTGAGCATGAAACCCATGCTTGAAAAATAATAATTCTTTTTCTTCGTTTGCTTTTGACATGAAAAATATTCAATGACATAAGTACAATAATAATTATGAAGACCGAACCTAGTTACATTTTCCAACACTCCCTCTTAACTAGGGAGGTATTCATAATTACATAGCCGATACAAGGATACTCTAAAATTGAAATATTTTCATAAGAAAAGTCGGATTGATAAGCCATCATCGAGCATCAACATCATGACCAACATCATCAAATTGCAATATATGAAGGCCTTGACTAACAAGTTCTAACTCTCCACTAAATTAGAGCACAATGTTGGGAGGCATACACATGGACACCAACACCACAACCTCTTCAGGGCACATACCCCATCCGAATGTTCACCAGTTATGTCCTTGCAGGACTATTCTTATCTTGGATTCCCAATCCTCAAAGAATATTGATCCTCTTCGACTACTCTTATCTTGGATACCTTGTTAGATCCTCAAAGGGTATTGGTCCATGGGATTACTTCCTATCTTGGATTCCTAATCCTCAAGGAGTACCAGTCCCTAGATGCTTATCCAACCCTCCATTCTCCCTACCAATGCCTTCACTAGACTTACAACTGTTAGTCCTGGTCTAGTGCATGACACATGGAGAATACGGTGTCCCACATCACTCCCTCTCAATCAGGGAGGTAATCCTTATTCCCTCGCAAATAGGGAGTAGATCCTAGCTCCCTCTCAACTAGGGAGACACAACCATAAGCTTCATCTTTGTCTCATTCATTAGCTACTTGTTCTTTTGTGGAGATCTTAGTAGTCGTTGCTAGGGCTCCTATCTCAGAACACATCATATCATACCTGAGCTTCGACCTTCCTAGATGTCATGGAACCAAACTCTTTCTCAATCTATCTTTGTGACATGGTTTTTTCCATCAACCTTTTATATCACTTTCCAACAACCATCATTTCTAGTATCTTCATCATCAAAAGTATCTTGTCAAAACCAAACAATGTAGAACTAATCATAGCTCCCTCTTTCCATCTGGAAAGTGAACTTCTTCATCATCAAATCCAACATGACCAATAGGCTATGTTGAGAATTCTACCTCTTCTAAGCCACTAACAATGTTGTCCACTCAATCCAGGTGCTCTCGAATTGCGTTAAACCAAACAACTGTAGATACATCATATTATCTCCACTGCTATCTTTCCAATCAATATTTCTGCAGTAGATTCTTCTAAGTAGCCAAATCATATCTCAAACAAATCATCAATATCAAAGTTACCAGATCATGATAGCCTCTATTCAAGATGCCAGGTTCTGCTACTTGCTCTTTCTGAGGTCAACATTCCTTTGCATGGTTTATCTTCATACTACTAACTAGAGTCCTTCTTCATGTTCTTTATCTTTCAAACATCAATCAATGTGTTCATGGAACCAACTGATCAACAAGCTTCAATATCATATTCATCGGAGTCTTCACAACTCCCTCTGAAGTTATCATTGCTATCTTTTCTTCAAGAGACCATATCGGATGTTGGTCTTTATCATATGTCCCGAGTCTTCACAACTCCCTTTGAAGTTATCATTGCTATCTTTTCTTTAAGAGACCATATCGGATGTTGGTCATTATCATATTTCTTGCCCATCTATCATGCCTCTATATGTCGAATAACCATATGGAAGAGTGTGAAAATTCCTAAACTCGGAATCCCTATTGCAGCAAACTGATATTACTTCTTCTACTTGATTAATCATGCAAGTTATTTACTGTGTTCTACAAGTAAATACTGAAGCATATACATTGCAACCTTCACTACATAAATAAACTGCGGAAAAATAAACGCGGAAACAAGATCTGAGCAAGAAGAAAACTAAACACACATGATACCAATATTTTTGGACCAAGTCCCTGGAAAAACCCAATGCGGGAAAACCAATGTACCAGATGAGGGTTTGATATTATTAAGCAGAAGTTTTTGAATACAATTGGATTCCCAAATCTGGTTATCCACAGAGAATTTGACTGACAGAGAAGTTAGAACTAGTGTGAATTACCTCACACTGACACTGGAGTTCTGGAACTGACCGAACACTGAACTGGACAGCCCCGCGTTGCCTCTGCGCAACCTCAGGGTCACTTTGGCTGGGGACTGTGTCACCTCCTTCTGCTGGCTGGATGCTGATCTCTGGCCCTTCCTGTCTCACACCTCGACACTCCGGCTCTGGATCTGACTGATCCTTAGCAAAATCTTGGATCTGCTCAAGGCTGCAGCGCTGTCTCTGCATCGCACTGCTCTGCCCAGCGTAGCTGCTATGCTGCCTCTTCTGCATACTGTACTCTGCCTTTTCTGCAAAATATTTTTGGATCAGGAAGAGATCTTCCAACCAAAACTATCACTGCCCCTCACTGCAATCGAATCAACTCAATCAAATCCTCCAGCTGCTTTGCGCTGCTCACTTGAGAAATTCGATCTCTAGGCTCACTCAGTGTATTTTCCAAATGCCCATCTAAGTCCTTATAATCTTCACGTTGGATAGCCAATGACCCAGATTAAAACATAATCAACGACTTAGATCATATTGACTCGATCTCCGTATTTTTCTAGAAGTTTCACATCCAGTTCTATTAGTATACTTTAATTAATTTAATTCCCTAAGTTTAGACTTAGGCTCCCATTAAAAAAATTAATTATTTAATAAAACCCCCTCCAGGTGGAATTTCCCAGAACGCTTTCTGGGTATTTTGGAATACATGTGTCTAAGCCTCCCTGCAAAATTTGAGACTTGGAGCACATCCGATTCTACCAGAAATCAACACTCCCTCTTAGTGAGGAATGTGCTCTAGTAATGCATCCTGCTGAAGCACTACACCGACTCTGTAACATCTCCTCTGCGCTGCTGATGTCTAACACTGCTGCCCATCAACTACTGTGCTGTTGCATCTACGTTGTTGCTGACCTTGCATACTGCTGCCAACCGCACCTGCACTGCAACTCCGTTGTTGCTGCTGTCGCAAAAAAACATCCAAAATTACTAAAATAAGTGTTCAACATGATGCATCTGACCCTCTAAAGCTGCTGCGCTGCTATTGACCCTGCGCTGTGCCTTATTGCACTGCTGCCAGCTCTGCTCAGACTCTGGTGCTCTCTAGCCATTGCGCTATCACTTCGACACTCCTTTGCACCAACTGACACTGGTCCATCTTGCTACTTCTGATTTGGGCACCCGTAGCAGGGTATTGATCCAAGAGGTGGACTCCTCAAGGATCCTGCCCAAATGTAGTTCTTTTGAACTACAATTCTAGACCACGCCAATTCTCCCCTGGAGATATGTGGGCAATCATGGCGAACTTCTCGATCCTTGCAGGTGCAGCCTGAGCATCATGTTTCTCATCCTTGTCCTTCTTCTTAAGAGGACACTACGTAGCGTAATGACCAAATTCACCACACTAGAAACACTCGATCTTTGAGATGTCCTTTTTTTGCCTTCACTGCTCCTGCTGCCCCTTTGATGCAAGGGTTGCTTTCTCCTCCTCCTCCTTGGGCTTCGACCCACTGCTGCTGCTGCTGCCATCAAGTTTGCACTTGATCATATCTCGCCTCATCTCTTCCTGCTGAAGAGCGGCCCACATGTGTTCCCAATCAGACAATCTTTCTCTGCCAATGATGCTCTGGAAAAAGACTTTCCATTCATCTGATACAAAGTTTAGAGCCAATTTGACCATCTCGGTGGCCTGAGGTGTTGATCCGACAACTGCCAACTGATCTCTGGTTTCCTGAAGCTTTGCAAGGAATGGATCAATGCGTTCTCCCGTCTTCATCCTTATAGATCACATCTTCTTTTGCAAGAACATCTTCCGCTGCTCGGAAGATCCTTGACTTAACGTCTCCAAGGCATCCCACATCTCTTTGGCAGTCCCTTTGTCAACGATGTGACATACTACATGATCCCTCACTCCGTCTAGGATCAAACGCGTGGCTTTCGCCATATCCTTCTTGTAAGCTTTTAACGTATCTGCATCCACGGGGACAACTACTACACCATCGATGAAAGCTTTGAGATCATGCTCATCTAATAGACAAGTGATCCTTGCTTGCTAAATCACATAGTTGGAGGCACCCTCCAACCGATCTTGATCTCTTAGCCCAATTGATGCCATCTCTGCTGTCTGAATAATGTTGAACTGCTCCCTCTCTCTCCTCTACGCCGCTGCTAGGATGGTCTACGCACTTCCTGCCGGAGTTAGTATATCTGCTCCTTGCTACTGCTGCTCAGCAACTGAGAATTAGAATTCCTTGGTTCGGAACTCATTGAGGAAGGAAAATCCATAAAAAAATGTCTTCTTCCTTCTTCTGGCGCTTTTATGCCTACAAAAATGACGCATAAAACTGCGTCCCACAGAAAACTGGTCTGCGGTGAAGTTGGTGCTGTGCTGCTCCCTCTGCCGTTGACAAATTGCAAACTGGAAATCGTACCTCTTTGTCGACTCACTTAGAGAGATATTCCCTTGCAAATCTTGCCCTCCTGGATTGGATTGCGCAATCCCTTGGGGATTCGATCTCCTGCCTACGCAGCTCTTCGATCTTCCTCTTTCTTTTCAACGCAACTGTACAAGCTTTGATTCCATGTGAAAATTCCTAAACCCGGAATCCCTATTGCAGCAAAATGATATTACTTCTTCTACTTGATTAATCATGCAAGTTATTTACTGTGTTCTACAAGTAAATACTGAAGCAAATACACTGCAACCTTCACTACATAAATAAACTGTGGAAAAACAAACGCGAAAACAAGATTTGAGCAAGAAGAAAACTAAACACACATGATACCGTTATTTTTGGACTAAGTCCTCGGAAAAACCCAATGCGGGAAAACCGGTGCAGCAGATGAGGGTTTGATATTATTGAGTAGAAGTTTCTGAATACAAATGGATGCCCAAATCTGGCTATCCACAGAGATTCTGATTGACAGAGAACTAGTGAGGATTACCTCACACCGACACTGGAGATCTAGAACTGACCCAACATTGAACTGGACAACCCCATGCTGCCTCTGCGTTGCCTTTGTGTAGATATGCGTCACTCTGGCTGGGGACCGCGTCACCTCTTTCTGCTGGCTGGATGCTAATATTTGGCCCTTTTGGTCTCACACCCCGACACTCCGGCATTGGATCTAACTGATCCTCAACAAAATCTCGTATCTCCTTAAGGCTGCAACGCTCCCTCTGCGTGGCACTGCGTTGCCTCTTCTGCGTACGTCCCTCTTCCTTCTCTGCAAAGTATTCCCGGCTCAGGAAGAGATCTTCCAACCGGAACCTAAGTCACCCGGTTCGTGTTCGCGTTTGAGTTCGACAACGTTGAAATTCGAATAAAGTTCGGCATCGAAAATTTTTCCGATAAAGTTTGGCATAAAATTTGACATATAGAAATTTGACTATATATATATATATATATATATATATATATATATATAACAATTTTAAGCATGTTGAAAGATAAATATGATGCACATAAATAAGATGATAGGATTATTGCTCAAACATTTACATCATTTCAATATTTCACATATAAACCATGAAAGTGAGTGCCAAAATTCCAATAAATAACCAACTTCAGTCTTCCATACATAGTAAACAAGGTGAGAAATTCATCATAGACATTAGCAGTAGGCTAGTAGCACTATAAGAACATAAAATTCAACAAAACCATGGGCCATATCAGATTTCATATATTGAAAACATTCTGATAAAAAAGTATTCAAAATATATAAACTTTAAAGTACTCTGGCAGTTTTAGAATATTGTTCATGCAAAAAGTAAACTAGAAGTCTAAAACGAACACAAGTTTTATTCTTGATGTTCTGGTGGCCCACTTGTGATATCAAAAAGTTCTATATCATCAAGAGCAGTATGGGTTGTGAATCCGCTAGATGCCTCAGCATCAGATTCATCACTCAGTTCCCTGTCAATGTCACTATCATTGTAAAAATCAGCTTCGCCTTCATCCGTTGATGCATTAAGAACATGATCAATGTACGGAGTAGAGGAATTGGATGACTCTTTTGACACATTTTTCAAAGCCAAGTGCAAGTTACTACGAACATAAACAAGATCTTCTAATCTTCCAAATAACAATCTATTTCGTTTCTTGGAATGAATGTGGTCAAAGGAACTCCAATTCCTTTCACAAGCTGATGCACTTGATCCCTGACTTAAGATACGAATTACAAAAGTTTGCAATTCTGGCGCCCCTGGACCATAAAACTCCCACCATACTGCTGGATCACTTCTGCTCCTATCATACTTTGCTGATTGTGTACCAAATAGCCCTTCTTCTAACCTGTATACCCTCAACTGAGATCTGACCAAACCTGCAATTGCTGGATCTGGATGTAGCTTCTCAATAGCATGAATAAGTCCATTCATGACTTCTTCATCCCTATGTCTTGGTAACCCAAACAATCTAGGGTCCAAATAACATGCTGCTGCATGTAATGGACTATGCATCATCTTCCATCTTTGATCAATTACTTCCCATATCTCCCGGTAATCAGCTTCCATATTATTAAAAGCACTTGCAATGGCCTCTTTGCAACGATCAATACTTTCATAAACAAAACCCATACAAGGTTTGTCACCATCAACCATGCAGAGCACATTAACAATTGGGCCAGATATTTTTAAAACCTTGTCTGCATTTTCCCAAAAGCCATTATTGAACACTATTTGTTCAACATGTTTCCCCTTATATTTCTTTGAAAGGGGAGATCTTTCCCACTCAGTATTGCAGAAAACAGCTCTTATGCTTCCTTTTTCCTCAACAACTCTTTTCAAAGTAATATAGAAAGTAGCAAACCTTGTATCACAAGGCCTCAACAACTCTTTAGATGCATTCTTCTTGTATATGCTCAAAGTGAGACGATGGTTGATGATGAAGTTTGCAATTGTTTTGGCTCTTCGTATTGTTTCATTGACCCAAGGAAATTTGGCTAAATCATGCAACATCAAATCCAAATAGTGAGCTGCACAAGGGGTCCAATAAATATGATTATACTTTTCCATAATCATTCTCCCTGCACCAACACAATTTGATGCATTATCTGTAACAACATGGACCACATTTTCCACCCCAACCTCTTGAATTGCTTCATCCAAAATTTCAAAAATAAATTGTGATGTCTTCACCTTATCCATTGCATTAACTGCCTTCAAGAAAAGTGCCCCTCGAGGACTGTAAACAAGCACATTGATCAATGGGCGATGACACAAATCTGACCAACCATCACTCAAAATTGTGCACCCTGTATGCTTCCAAGACTCTTTTATCTCAGACAATTTTGCTGTGACTCTTTCTTTTTTTTTTCTGTAGCAAAGTGGTCCTTAAAGCTTCAGATCCGGGAGGAACATAGCCCTTTCCAAAATCAATGGCCTTTTTAATTAGATTTTTAAAATATGGACTCCTGGCCACATTAAAGGGAATTGCACATGCATAAAAAAATTCTGCACAAGCATCATCAACTTCCTGTCTCTCCACAGGTTTCCAGAATTGAGTTAATGTTTTGGTTCCACCTGTTTTTACAGCAGTAGAACTTGATCCACCAATCGCTGAGCCTGACATTGAATTAGTGGTGAACGTGTTTGAGGAAGAGATGGCAATCTCCCTCTCAATTCGCTGCCTCTTCTGCTCCCTTTTCTCCTTTTCCGCCTTTGAAGAGGAATAGCTTTTTTCCACTGCGGCTTTTTGTTCATCTGAGATTTTAGTGCAGCCCTCAACACCACCTCCACTGCCATTGCTAATACTGAGAAGGTGATCCACAGCTCTAGTTAAAGTGCCTGTGAATTGATGCCCACAAATCTCACACACAAGATTTTTCCCATCTTTTCTAACAAAATTCCATGCTAACTGAGTTGATTTTGGGGGTGCCATTGTCCTGACTCTTGATTGCTGAAGTGAATCACAGTGGATGAAATGTCTGCAATTTTTTTTAAAAATAACATTAGAATTAGTTCTAAAGAATTTTGCATTGACTGTACTATAATTTAAATAATTTAAATTTTGCATTATGACTGTACTGTAATTATGCTAGACTGTAATTTAATTTTTTTTTAATAAACAGACTTACAAATAAAGGACAGATTAAAAATTTAAAGCCTGTGTTATTAATATTTTAAAATTTTTATGAGGCATTACAGACTACAGACTACAGTAACCCTGAGGGCCTAGCCTATCACAAATTCAGTGTTCACTGTTCACAATAGCATTAATCGACAGTGGACACCAATAGTTCAGTTTCTGTCAGAGAATAGGAAAAGAAAATGGCGCTCTGGTACATGCAGATTTGCAATTTATCAATTGAAAAGTTTTCTAAATGAAAATTCACCATCACATCTGTAGACTGTGGTGGAAAAATCTCTTAGAAAAAATTTCATTTGGCATGAAACATAGCTTCAAAATTGGTCTTTAAATGTAATGCCTTGTCTTGTCGATAAAATTGATTGAATGGCCTGTAAACCAACTGAAAAGCCAGGTCTGTGCTTGTTCATGGTTCGTTTGAATGGCATAACAGATGAAAAATGCCCAGATATTGAACCATAATCACCTGTTGTCGTGGAGCTAGGGAAAACAAAAGTTCTGGACAAAAATGAAATTGATCAAAGGTTCAAAGGGAACTCTGAAATTGATCAAAGGGAAGGTTCGACAAGCTCACCAAGGACACTAATAATCAAACAATTAGGCTGAGACTGTAGTATTACCATAGGCCGAGACTGTGGTATTATCAAAACTATGACACTGTGGTAATATTGTCGAAGGTGTGGTAGTAAATTAGTAATGAGACCTTGTCATATCAATGAGACTCTATTTCTAAGTTTTAACTGTGATACCTGAATTATGTATCATCCATTGTAAGATCTGCCGTCACTCAAGCACATGAGAAAGAAAATTTTTCATCGAACCATTTCAGTTTTTTTAAAGAGTGAAATGCGATAATTTCATGTACAGAGTTCCTATGAAACGAAACAAAAATGAAACGAAATGGTTCAAGATGATGCTGAGTGAACTTACAAGTTACGTGTGAGGAGTCTGAGGACTGTGAGCTCGGGCCGGCAATGTGAGCCTGTGGCGCTGTGGACAAGTCACAAAGACAGTGTGACCGTTTGACAAATTGGATTAGGTTTGTGGTTTGCTGGAAGAGACCAACGTCGCTGTGAATGATAACTGTGAGCCTGTGGAGTAGCTGGAGCTAACCTGTGCGCTGTAGCCTGTGCGCTGTGGAGTTTGAAAGCCGAGAGTAAGTTTTTCGTTGGGCCGAGAACCTGTCTGCTGTGGTAACAATGCGGCTGCCGACAAACCTATTACCAATTTACCAAACTCCAACCCTAAACACGAATTTTTTGCCGAATTTAATAAAAAAAACACGAATTTAATCGATTTTTTTCAGGTTCGTGTTCGGGATTATGTTCGGCATGAAGTTCGGCTTTGTGTTCGCCGAACACAATCGATTTTGTTCGGATGCCGATTAAATTCGCCGAACTTCGAACTTTTTCCTTCAGGTTCGCCGAACCCGGTGACTAAGACCGGAACTATCATTGCCCCTCACTGCAATCGAATCAACTCGATCAAATCCTCTGGCTGCTTTGTGCTGCTCACTTGAGAAATTCAATCTCTAGACTTGGTGTGTTTTTCAATGCCCATCGAAGTCCTTTTTATAATAATCTCGTTGGATAACCAACGACCCAGATTAAAACATAATCAACGACTTAGATCATATTGACTCGATCTTTGTCTTTTTCTAGAAGTTTCACACCTAGTTCTATTAATATACTTTAATTATTTTAATTCCCTAAGTTTTGACTTAGGCTCCCATTAAAATAATTAATTATTTTAATAAAACGCCCTCCTGGTGGAATTTTCCAAAACGATTTCTGGGTATTTTGGAATACATGTGTCTAAGCCTCTCTGCAAAATTTGAGACTTAGAGCACATCCGATGCTACCATAAATCAATAAAGAGTCCAGACTTTTCTGATCTAATCAAAGCATACCGAGCTCTTGCTACCTAGTATATTTCTGCATCCAACTCTTCCTACAATACTTTTTGAAGACATGAATCTAATTTATAGTGAAGAGCCATTTTCTAAAGATATGCATACCTCTTCCTTTCATATAGCCATCTAGTTGACTTCCTTCTGAACGAATTGCTTCCTTCCTTAAAGATAATGTCTATGATGAGACTCCTTTCTTAAGAAGAGAAATGCTTCAATTATACCTTCAAGCTGCAACTCGACTATCTTCATACCTCTAATATTTTGATACTGCTTTCAAAGATCTTATAGGGGAATATATTCTTGCCATGTCACAATGATTTTTTTTTCATATACTGAAGAACCTTCTCATAATGATGGTTCTGTTACTGTTAGGGATCCTGGTGATCCTTTCCTGCTAGAAGACTATTTTTATAACAACATGATGCCAAAAGTAGCTGTATGAACTATAATGTTCCCAATTTTAGCCTCCAGCTAAAATGGAACATTATAGTTGCACATTTTATTTTTATTTAATAAAATGGGGAAGGAGACACCTTAGCCCCTTTTGGATGAAGAAATAACACTCCTTATGTGAAAAGGAGGCAAATAAGCAGCTGAAATAAACACCTAAGGGTGTGAATGGAACCCAACTCACTTGGATTAGTCATCTTTGACTAAAGTCAACAACGCTGCCCAAGGAGGAAGAGGCTTCCTAGAGAAGCTGCACAGTTTTGGAGGGAAGAGATTCACATGAGGGTGGAAACCCTAATTGGTGGGACCTTGGTGGAAAAGAGTTCCTTTTGTTTATAAGGAGGAGATGGCAGCCCATTTTGCATATGTTATGGTTTAGAGTTTCAAACTTGGGTCTGCAAGCTTGCATCCCTGGGCTGTTTAGCAGGGTGATGGTGCCCTCGAGCACTAGGGTGTTCCCGGTCGGGAATCCCTACCTCTTCCTCAAGGAAGGATGAGGATTGAGCTACATTTCCTCAATCCGGCATTGGCCACAGCTACATTAATCTCCTACAACGTTATTTCTGCAGCAGAGAGGACGTTGTGTTGCTGGGTGCAACAAGAGAGGAACTCATGGAGTCTCTCTTGTCTTGTTTTCTTCAGTGGAGGAATGATCCACTCATTGGAGGAGCTGCAAGGAGGATTCCCGGGCATTATTTCAGATTAGTTGGCATGGGCCAACATTCCATCATCTCCCACTGCGCAGTCCATGGAGGAAACTGCGTTATTTTAGAGGAGGCAGTGAGAGAGGGTTTCATGAGCTCATCAGGAGTGTGTTTCTGAGACAAAGTGATCGACACTTTGTATTGGAGGCATTATCAGAGGAGGGCATTTACATTTCAGATCTGCCATGGCCTCATTCTTGTTTGGTATCAGTTGCAGTGACAACTCTGTTGTCACATTTTGGTTTCTCCGGCATTTCTAGCAATCTTTCATAGATTGGCTAGAAATCTTGTATTTCAGCCCATTCTTTGTTCTTGGGCTATTTTCTTGTATCCTTCAGCATCATTATCATTTTGTACACATTCAGTAGCTGCTATTCTCTTAGAGATTGCGCAGTCATGGTCTTCTGACATTCTGTGTAGTTGCAGCTACTCCGACATTTCATTGTATATTCACTGGAGTATGGTTCTAGAGGTTTGAGAGGCTTGTCCCCTCAATTATTTCTTGTATATTAATGCTGAAATCATAATATAATGTTGGCTGTACTATTTCCCTCTCATGATGTATACAGATTTGCAGAGTTTCTGGTTATGTTCATTATATTGCTGTAAGCTCTCTCATTGAGCATTGTTTTAGAGACCTAGATCGGGGAGATCTGAATAACCCATCTAGAGTTATTTCTTTGAGCTCATATTCTGCATAGGAGTTGTAGGATGAATGTTCTAAGGCATCCTAGCAGTGGTTTGTCTTATTTTTGCAGCAGCTTCCTTATACAACGTCCTCAAGGACCCTATAGCAGAAATTCCCGAGGTGGAATATTGCATATCCATAGACAGAGTCTGTGAAGGGCCAGCTAGCCTCAGGATTTCTCCTTTCTTTGGAAGGAGTCATATCCTGTAAATGCCCCAACAATCAATCTCTAAAATGGACTTGTGATAGCTCACTGAAGAAGGAATTGGAATATCTTAAGATATTCCCGATGGAGCAGAAAATTCCAGATTTGGAATATTACAGTGGTATCATAGCATTATCTTGGCTCAGCCTGTGCCCAAGATCTATTGCCATCAGCAAGAGGAGCTTCTCTCCATGGAGAGGAGATTGACAGAGGAAACAAGGAAAATGAATGAAGGAAGAGGAGGTTTCCCTTCTTCTTTTCCAGACCATTGGGAACATCATTGAAGATCTGATGAAAGGGAAAATTTGGAGGAATTTTTTGAAAGGGGTTTGTGGATGGAGCAAGCCCTAGCTATTTTCATGAAGGGTGTGAGCATTCAGCCACACATGCAGATCTACAGCGCAGTACATTGCCCATAGCTACTGCAAGAAGGGTGGAGGAAAAGAATTGAGGCCTTTGGAGGAGCAGCGTTGCAAACTCAAAGGTATGATTCATGATAATTGATTTCAGAGTTCTGTTTCATGTCGTCATGCAAATGAGAGATCATATGTTGCAGTCACAAAGAGTTTTGCAAAGGGGATTAATGAAAACCAATGTGAAACATGTTGTGACAAAACTTCAAACACTTTGCATGCATGGAGGGGAACCATGAAACAAAGATCATTCCATCTTTCTAGAGGGGGAGTAAATCAAGAGAATGGCTTGCTAGAGGCAAGACCCCCATTGTAGGAAGGGCACTCTTCCATTTGTGAGGGTGTCGAGACATTTCTCTCAAGGGAAGGCCAAGAACCAAGGCCTCTCATTGGGGAGGAGATACACTCACATGCTGGTAGAGAGGAGGTGCATACAGCGCTGCACCATTGGAAGAAGAAGAAGAAGAGCAGAAGGATCAGCATGAAGGGATGATGGACATTCACCCTTATCTATTTCAGAGATTCTCTTCACATAGGAGAGGGACTGCACTGCGCAAAAGAGAGAGAGGGACCTTCCATTCCTTTCATATATTCAGTCCACTTCTTATCTTGATGTCTCACTTTCGGAGGCTTTCCACTTGGGAGGCCATTTGGTCTAGAGATGATGAGAGGCATCATGCTATTTGGTTCACCACTCATTGGATTCCGGAGGGGTGGAGACATTAGAGGAGTCCATTACAATGTAGAGAGTTTGGGGATGAGCACAAGGAGGAGGGATACACTCTCTCATTTTCAGTACCGCCCATTCTCATCAGTTTCACTGCGCAGACAGAGTTGCTGTATGGATGGAGGATAGCATCTTCATGATGCGAGATGACTGCTCCATAGATTTGTTGAGAGAGAGGATACTTCCTTTGAGGAAGGACTCTTTCATGCATTGGAGTAGATGAGGGCCACTCATGCTTACATAGCCCAGGATTGGGAGATTCTTGGAGGTGATAGTCTCTCATGGGAGGCTCATTTTCAGAGAGCATCATTTCTATTTGAGCATGAGTAGCTGCATGATGGCATGGCAACAACTTGGAGGATGACTTTGGCATGAGGGGATGTCAAGGTAGCAGGCAACAACGTGATGGAGCACCATATTGCAGAACACCAGCGCTGTCTATATGAAGGATTGATCCTGGATGGAGGACTTAGCTTTGGTTGAGTATTCCCCAGGATCTTGGTGCATGCATGATTCTTGGATGGCCTTGTTGGAGATGGCGAATACTTAGTGGATGATGTGATCATCTATCATCATGGCAGACTCTTCTTGACTAGAGTTTCTAGTCTCAATGAGAAATTATTTGCATGCAGCACATGAGGACTTCCTAGCTATGCATTTGGATGCATACTTTGCTTTGCTAGAGGAGTTCCCTTGGCAGGGCATTCATTATGATCTACATCAACATATGGTTAGATGCATAGCCCGAATGCTTTTGGAGAGGTTGGCACAACCATTCCCTTACTCATTGGAGGAGAGGGAGAGCATTCAGATGAGCCATTTCAGCTCAAGGACCGGAGTACATGGTAGAGGAGGTATAGATCTTCATTTTGATTTGCCTTCCTTTACTACTTATGGACAGCTTGATGAGCTAAGGATGATCACATCTCCTTATGCTCCCTATTGTGATGTACTTTTGGCCCATTGCAGCAATGGGAGTGGCCATTCTTATGATGGTTTGTGGGGGAAGCCACATGCTTCAGGGTGTGCACCATTGGCACCAATTTGTATTCTCATGTTCCATCTTATGAGAAGATGTTGTGGCAGCAAACAAATGGCTAGTTCAGCACTTGTTACTTTGATTTTGAGGAAGGCCAAGGAGGCACTGCGCAGGTTCCATGAGTGGGATTTGGAACCACTCTCCGGTTGTCATTTGACAACTTGTTTCTATTGCATATTGCTCCTTACATATTTCTGATGTTGTACATTTATGAGGAGCATTATTTGGAGAGTATTGTATGTATAGCCCATTGGGAGCATGACTCTTCGTATTATACATGCTTCATTTCGCAGGAGACACCATGGGCATACCATGAATGCCACATTGCTACTTGCTCTTCTTGTGGAAGGGACCACTTGGAGGATTTGAGGAGGCATTTCATGGCTGATTTTTCTTGATGGGGTAGCTTGGGCCATTCTTGGAGGCCATACTTTTCCAGCCCAAAGACAAAGGCAGCCCCATATGTGCAGCAAATGGAGAGAGGGCCATCATGGGAAACCAAAACAACTCTCCATTCAGCCCCAACTCATTGCAGAAATCAGGGGTGAGATTTTATTTGGATGATTGCATGGATGAGAGGATCATCATTGGGAGAAAATTTTTCCCATGCATATCATCACTCCTACCTTAAGGATGCCTTCGCACAACAAGAAGGATTCCACTACACCTTCTATCTTTCCATGAGGAGCATTGTGTCAGCTTGCATACTTGGGAGAGAGCATTGGAGGACAGATTCATTGCAGCATACTTGAGCAGTGGTGAGACCATTGATGAGGAGGCCACAAGAGAAGAAGGGGGAGAAAATTTTGTTCTCTCTATGCATTTGCTTGAGGCCAAGCAACATGTGGGAGGGGAGGACTATAATGTTCCCAATTTTAGCCTCAAGCTAAAATGGAACAATTTAGTTGCACATTTTATTTTTATTTAATAAAATGGCGAAGGAGACATCTTAGCCCCTTTTGGATGAAGAAATAACACTCCTTACGTGAAAAGGAGGCAAATAAGCAGCTGAAATAAACACCTAAGGATGTGAATGGAACCTAGCTCACTTGGATTAGTCATCTTTGACTAAAGTCAACAACGCTGCCCAAGGAGGAAGAGGCTTCCTAGAGAAGCTACGCAGTTTTGGAGGGAAGAGATTCACATGAGGGTGGAAACCCTAATTGGTGGGACCTTGGTGGAGAAGAGTTCCTTTTGTTTATAAGGAGGAGATGGCAGCCCATTTTTCATATGTTATGGTTTAGAGTTTCAGACTTGGGTTTGCAAGCCTGCATCCCCGGGCTGTTTAGCAGGGTGATGGTGCCCTCGGGCACTAGGGTGTTCCCGGTTGGGAATCCCTACCTCTTCCTCAAGGAAGGATGAGGATTGAGCTACATTTCCTCAATCCGGCATTGGCCACAGCTACATTCATCTCCTACAATGTTATTTCTGCAGCAGAGAGGACGTTGTGTTGCTGGGTGCAGCAAGAGAGGAACTCATGGAGTCTCTCTTGTCTTGTTTTCTTCAGTGGAGGAGTGATCCACTCATTGGAGGAGCTGCAAGGAGGATTCCTGGGCATTATTTTAGATCAGTTGGCATGGGCCAACATTCCATCATCTCCTACTACGCAGTCCATGGAGGAAACTGCGTTATTTTAGAGGAGGCAGTGAGAGAGGGTTTCATGAGCTCATCAGGAGTGTGTTTCTGAGACAAAGTGATCAACACTTTGTATTGGAGGCATTATCAGAGGAGGCTATTTACATTTCAGATCTGCCATGGCCTCATTCTTGTTTGTTATCAGTTGCAATGACAACTCTGTTGTCACATTTTGGTTTCTTCGGCATTACTAGCAATCTTTCATAGATTGGCTAGAAATCTTGTATTTCAGCCCATTCTTTGTTCTTGGGCTATTTTCTTGTATCTTTCAGCATCATTATCATTTTGTACACATTCTGCAGCTGCTATTCTCTTAGAGACTGCGCAGTCATGGTCTTCTGACATTCTGTGTAGTTGCAGCTACTCCGGCATTTCATTGTATATTCATTGGAGTATGGTTCTAGAGGTTTGAGAGGCTTGTCCCCTCAATTATTTCTTGTATATTAATGCTGAAATCATAATATAATGTTGGCTGTACTATTTCCCTCTCATGATGTATACAGATTTGCAGAGTTTCTGGTTAGCTGTAAGCTCTCTCATTGAGCATTGTTTTAGAGACCTAGATCGGGGAGATCTGAATAACCCATCTAGAGTTATTTCTTTGAGCTCATATTCTGCATAGGAGTTGTAGGATGAATGTTCTAAGGCATCCTAGCAGTGGTTTGTCTTATTTTTGCAGCAGCTTCCTTATACAGCGTCCTCAAGGACCCTATAGCAGAAATTCCCGAGGTGGAATATTGCATATCCATAGACAGAGTCTGTGAAGGGCCAGCTAGCCTCAGGATTTCTCCCTTCTTTGGAAGGAGTCATATCCTGTAAATGCCCCAACAATCAATCTCTAAAATGGACTTGTGATAGCTCACTGAAGAAGGAATTGGAATATCTTAAGATATTCCCGATGGAGCAGAAAATTCCAGATTTGGAATATTACATGAACTGTGGAGTGCTAGATGGTCCAAATTATTCTATCTTTGCTCTAATAGATGACTGCTACCAATGAGATGCAATTGACTTTGTAGATTCTAATCCTTTCAATGTTATATGCTTCTTAGTAGTGGCTATATATAGAAGTGCAGTTCAATTCATTTGGAGCATCACTCACTCAAGTTCGATACACAAGAAGGAGAAGTAGAAGAGTATGAAGTTGCAGAAGGAGGAGATTTGCAGGGAAAGTCAAGAATGAAGTTTTGGGCCATCTATCTCTCACATGTGCGAAGTTACTGGGCAATTGCAGGGGTCTAAAATATGAGATTTACTGCAAGTCGAAGTTTTGTTGTATGGGGTCGAAATTTTGTTGCTGCAGGGTTGAAATTCTAGTTCGAAGTTGCTGCTGGAAGGATATCATTTGAAGAGGAAGGAAGGGATGACTTGGTGATTGGAGGAAGTCTGTGTCTAGGTCAAAGAGTCTTGGATTATCTCGTCTTGTCTTATGAAACTAGTGAAGGAAGAGGTTTGATTGGGTTTTCCCCTATCTAGGGGTTTTGCCCTGGCTATGTGCCTACATTTGGTGTCTTTGATCTTCGTGTTATGGTTTTGGTAATTTCTTGATGAATCAAGATAAAAGAAGAACATAAGAAAGTTAATAAGAACATAAGAATATTACAAGTAATTATCAACATAAAGAAAATCTTTCTGCCTTTCTGATTTTCCAACATGGTATCAGAGATAAGGTGAAAAAGGAGGAAAAAGGCAGCTTGAAGATCTACTGAAAAGGAGAATAAGAAGAATAGGGAGTCTTAAGAAGTTGAATAAGGGTCATCAAGGAACGAGATCATATAAGGGGATAAACCTACTATCTTCAAGAACCATGTCTAACTCATTGAAGGGAGAAAACAAGCTAGAAGGAGCCTCCAACTACGGGGCATGGAAAAAGAGGATAGATCTCATCCTCGAGAAGAATAAAGTTTTGGATCTAGTCAGAGGAAAAGTAAAGAATCTTACAAATGAATCAAGTGAAGCAGAGAAAGTAAAGTTTAGGGAAATAGATATATTCGCCATGAGTCTAATAGTGGATGGAATAAAGGACAACCTCATTCCGTATATATCCAACATATATTTTGCTCAAGAAATGTATGAGGCCCTATCCAAATTATTCACAATCAATAAAATTTGTCATATTGCAAGCCTCAAGAATGAGCTAGGAACTATGAAGATGACAAAAGATGATATTGTGGCATCCTTCTTTGTAAAGATAGCTAGAATGAACTCCAGGAAATAGTACCTAAAAAGGAGCTCGTGATTACTGCTCTTCTTGGACTACCAACATCTTGGAGTGCCTTTGCATCAGGGATCAACAGTTGGAAGGATACTCCTACATTCCAACAATTATGGAATTCATGTAGTCAAGAAGAAGTCAAAATATCGTTAGTAAGAAACAAGGAGAATGAAGATGAGAACATCTCAAAATCTTATTATGCTCATCACAAAAATAAGGGAAGCTTCAAGAAGTTCAAAGGACCAAGGAAGCAAATAGACCTATCCAAGATTGAATGCTACAGTTGTCACAAAATGGATCACTATAGAAACAATTGTCCTGAGAATCCAAGGAATAAAAGAAGAGATGTGGATCAAGCAAACATTGTCGATCAAGGTTCACCAAAGAAGAATAAGATGGAAGAATCCGAAGTCAGAGACTTATTTGCTAGGCACTCTATCCCTTACATATCCTTCTATTCTAAGTTTTGAATTGTTTTCCTTTACGTTTTGATTTCTAGTACTTGTAGGTCTAACATGCTTTGATAGAACATTTTTGAATTGTTTTGATGAAGTTATAGGTATCCCTCAAGATTGGATTAAGAGGGAGCCCTCACCATTTTACCAAAGATAAGTATCTTACTCCGTGTACTATATTTTTATGGTTAGTTTCCTCTCTTATCAAGATGTATTTGTAATATATGCTAATAAACTTTCTTTTTATATTTTCCTTGTTTAGGAAAGCTTGCTGAATGCTCAAGGGTTATGGAAGAGACCTCAAAGGATAAGCTTGAAGCATGGTAGAAGTTTTGTTGAAAAGAAAAATCTTCAAGAATTGATGTCCTACAAGGTTTGTTAAGAAACAACTCAAAGGTATGTCTTAGACTCTAAGCTCTGTTCCCTTCATAGTAAAGGTATATTCATTTATTTTAAATTTTATTTACATTACTAACATCGTTATGTCTAGGACTTTGAATCACAAAGATTCTTGTTAGGGTTATTAATCATTAGATTAATCCTACCCTCATTAAATTATCATTGTGGAACCCTAAAGGGTTCAGTATAAAACCCTAACCTAAGGGTGTGTTGATATTGATTATGAAACCCTAGTATACTTAAGGTTATTGATGAAATCTAGAAAATGCTATTCTTTGATGTTTAGGGTTTTGATACTATTATAGAAACCCTAATCCTTTAGGGTTTTCTATAATCCTAGACCTTTAGGGTTTTGATAAATTAGGGTTCATGAGAAATACCCTTATAATATCTATAGTAAGTTCCTAGGAATGAAACCTTAGGTGTATGTTTGTCCGTTTGATCAAAACCCTAGCCTGATCAAGATTGTTATATGTCCAACTTTAATGTATTGATATTTGTGTCTTAGATTTACCTAATAGATATTGTTGTGATCTTGTGCATGATTATGATATGTACATTGAACATATGCTAACCTAATTGTTGATGCTTATAGTTTGTAAATTCTAGGGTTTGTAACAAAGCCCTAGTAGAAGTTTGATATTCTAGGATATAATGATATTATTTAGCTTTGATGATAAATCTAAGGATCACTACAAACCCTAGTAGGAGTTGGTCATATTTTTGAAACCTTAGATTGTGCTATAATTGATTTTTGATATCTAAGGCTTAATGTCTTATAGATGGATTCTAGGGTTTGCAATATATCATAGTAGAGTTTGTCATATCTTTGAATGTAATATTGAGGCCCTAGATATAACGAGACTGATATCTTGATTGAGTAACTTTAAGTTTTAATGATGTGATCTAGAGTCTGTAACAAAACCCTAGCACGAAGTTGAAGTATAGAAGTATGTGTCTCTTGCTGATTATGAACCTAACTAAGTTTAGGTATTTGATATCTAAAGTCTAATGTATGATTTTGATATAGTTAAATTCATGCTTCTATATATGTATTTGGTTGTACTTGCTATTGAAGTTTTGCAGGTACACAATCTTCAATGTAATAAAGATGTTTGTATAAGCATGATGAAGAAAGCTATAAGATCAAGATGACTTTGATAAGAAGGAATGAAGACATGAAAGACTCTTCGATGTCATATTAAGTTGTTGATCTCCCTAAGTTAAGTGGGAGCCTGGATAGAAGAAAGGATATATTTCCTTAGTTGAGAGGGAAGGCATATTATGATAGTCATGGTGGATACCTTGAAGAAGAAATTGAGGAACGTATATTGAGGATGCCTTGTTGTTGCTGAAGAAAATGAAAGAAGAAAAGCTTCCGAATTGTTGCATATGAATAACTTGATATGAGTGGCATCAAGATGATTGAAGACCACGAAGGTTTGTGTTTACTTATATGTATTTGAAAGTTTGTTATTGGTTGGGGTTGTGCTTGCACAGGTAAATATCTCGAAGTTTTGGAAGCATGTTTTGCATTCTTGATTTGTTGTTACCGATCTGTTTGATCGGGAGAGATTTGATGTTACCGATTTGAATAATCGGGAGTCTTGAGGCATTGTGTGTAATACAAAATGCCTGGGAGGACATCTGCTTGTGTTTGATGTCTAGATCTCGAAGTAAGGAGGGTTGCGTTGGTCATAGAGCTCTGACCTTGCATTACGCACCTAGACCCTTGGGTTGATGGTTAGGAAGTAAGCCTAATGGTAACTATAGTGGTTGAAAGCTTTAGTCCATCTGAGTCCCACCCGAATGGATTGCCGTGGTCAAGAATCTAGTCTGGGGCACTAAGTGTGCCTAAACTCTTCGTAGTTCATGTGTTTTGAGATCTTCCATATACTTGTATGTATATGTGATTATGAATACCTCCTTAGTTAAGAGGGAGTGTTGAAGAATGTAACTAGATTCGGTCTTCATAATTGTATTTGCGTCATAATGAAATGTATAATTGTCAAAATAAATTTTATTATTATTAAAATGGCTTATTAAAACATGGGTTTCATGCTTGGGTCATCATTTTCTAGGTCGAAGTCCGCATTGAGGACTTCTAGGTTTTATTTGGAGTCATTAGAGTCATTGTCCATTTTATTAGACCCTTCTTGGGCTTTGGTATAATGTAAAAAGTATTATTATTCAGTCAAATAAGTCATTTGTCACCTCCACACCAAGTCGACCCTTACTTGATGAAGTTGGCCTACATTAGGGCAATTCGACCCACAAAAGAGGCTATATATAGAAGTGCAGTTTGATTCATTTGGAGCATCACTCACTCAAGTTCGATACACAAGAAGGAGAAGTAGAAAAGTGCGAAGTTGCAGAAGGAGGAGAATTGTAGGGAAAGTCAAGAACGAAGTTTTGGGCCATCTATCTCTCACATGTGCGAAGTTATTGGGCAATTGCATGGGTCGAAAATCTGATATTTATTGCAAGTCGAAGTTCTATTGCAAGAGGTCGAAATTCTGTTGCTTTAGGGTTGAAGTTGCTATTTGAAGGATGTCATCTGAAGAGGAAGGAAGGACTGACTTGGTGATTGGAGGAAGTTTGTGTCTAGGTCAAAGAGTCTTGGATTATCTCACCTTGTCTTGTGAAACTACTGAAGGAAGAGGGTTGAATGGGTTTTCCCCTATCTAGGGGTTTTGCCTTGGCTGTGTGCCTACATTTGGTGTCTTTGATCTTCATGTTATGGTTTTGGTAATTGCTTGATGAATCAAGATAAAAGAACATAAGAAAGTCAATAAGAACATAAGAATATTACAAGTAATTATCAACATAAAGAAAATATTTCTGCCTTTCTGATTTTACAACACTGTCCTCTATTTATACGCATCCAGGAGGTTGAATGGGTCCCTTCCAGGGCCGACTTGTCTAGGCAGAGCTTGTTCGAAATACTGAGAGGGGGGTGAATCAATATTTCTTTTCAATTGTTATTTTTACCAGTTAGATCACTTATATTTAGAACACAAAATGAACAATAAGAATAAATGCTTTTATTAATTTCTTCTTTACAATAAATCAAGCACAATATATGTAGGGCTCCAACCCTAGATGAAGACACCAATATTCAATCTCCCAGGCTCCAACATGTATTTGCCAAGCACCGATTTGGACTTCCAAGGCTCCAACCTTGTCAATTATGAGGCACCAACCTCAAGGGCTCCAACTCATATTTTCCAAGCACCGACTTGGACTTCCAAGGCTCCAACCTTGTCAATTCTGAGGTACCAACCTCAAGGGCTCCTACCCTATATTTGGTACAGGCTCCAACCTGGTCTTGAGGACTCCTATCCTCTAGGGCTCCAACCCTATATTTCAAGGCACCAACCTTGTCTCTATGAGGCTCCAACCTCTTGCTTCATTTCGTCAAGATATATTTGGTTATACTTAATGGCTGCCAAAGTCTTCTTCAATGAACCCTGACAATCTTTAGCTATCCCCTCACTTAGTCTCCGCGTCACTTCATCAATGTCAACCTTGTTCTTCACATGAAGGTGTCTCCACTGTTCTTCATGATACCCAATCGAAATCTCCAAGGTCACCTCACGATGACATCATAGTCTCTAATAGGCTTCTAAGTGACTCTCCAAGGTATTCTCAAGATCAGCTCCAACTACTCTTCAAGATCTACAAGATTCCAAGATGAGCTTCTATTATTCTTCCAATTCCCTTCAATGGATTTTTAATGTCATCTCCAAGGTACTCTCCAAGACTACTTCAAAATCCGCCTTAAGTCTGCTTCACACAAGCTCCAAGATCTGATCTGGAAAACCTTCAAGATTTGCTCAGACTACCATCAAAGCCTTCCTCAAATTGTCATTACAAGAAGCACTATAAAAGTCTTTAAAAACAACGCTCCAAATAGTTTCTCAAATTTAGCTCAGAAACCAAAAACCAGACTCTGCTATAGCTTCAAGAAGGCTCACAAAAATGATGATCACTACTGAAATATTATGCCCAAAACCACTGATATAATTCTGTCCTCTAAACAGTTCCAAAGAAGAGAGCTCCAAAAACCACTATCTAAGGTATTAGGACTGCAATCCGAGTTCCATGACTCTGAGCTAACAAATCTGTAGTATAATTCAGCATCTCCATCTAGTGATTCGAGCTCTAAATTAGCTTCTACAGGTGGCTGTCTGAGTTGTTACAGTTCCAAGATGAGGTCTTTCACAGGTAGTTGTTCCTAGCTTGCAGATCTGAGGTGGTTGTCACAGTTGCTAGAGCCTCTCCACAAGTTTGCCTCTCACAAGACTTTGTCATAGGTTTTGCTGCAATGAAGATTGACCTAGATCCGAGCTTGAGGCAAATAAGGCAGATCTGACTTATGTATATTTAGCTTTGAGTGACAGCCCAACAAATTAGCCCAAACATTAAACTTTATGTCCTCTCGACCTCTTGTAATTTTTGTGCCTCGTAACTATGTTCTTCACCGAAAATTGTTGATCAAATGAAGTGTTTTAGACGTCTATATATACTGGTTTTGGAGTTATATGAATAGACACGTCGGTTGGGTGAAGGAGTATGAGCATACACAAGTCGGCTCAAGTCGGCTAGGCAAAAATATATATTTTTCAAATTAAAAATTCATTTTCTCACAAACTATTGGGAGTTTGAGGGCAAGTAAGGGCTCGTTAGAAAGAGGAAAATATCCTCTTTAAGACGGTGTAGGATTCATTTGGAAAGGATGCCTCCAAGCTGTCCAAAATTATTTTTCTTTGTGACTGCTTCTGAAATCTTTAGTGCAGAAGATGATTAGGACAGTATGGCTTCTTTGTTTGGCTTCTCCATTGTTTGTCTTCTTCATCATCATAGGAACATGTAGGACATCCACGTCATCATGGTAATGTCCAGCAATGAGTGCATCACTCATGTCATCACATAATGGTGCAGTGATATGTTATAGTGCAACATTATTTGGAGAACTCTAAAATAGTCATCCAGCCATCAAATGAGATCTTCCACATCATCATCTAGTCTTCCAACCTTCATCAAGTGTATGACTTCATCAAGTATCATCCATGTGTATGACATCATCATATGTCATCATCAAGTATCATCCAAGTGTATGACATCATCATATGACATCATTGGTTAAGATCTAGATCATCAAGTGCATGGAACATTAGATCAAGTACTTAGGGCTTCCTTCATTAGTGGTTTGACTTCTTTGTGACTTGACATCTTCATTGATAGTGTCCTAGTCAACCAAGAGTCATGGCATCATCATCTGGAACCAGGCATCTCAAGAATATTGACATCTCGGTCAATGCCACATTGACATCAATGACAACCTTGATTAACAGAGCTGACTTGGTCTTGTGGGGACAAAATTGACACAAATAAAATTCTTTTCCCACTTATTTTCAAAAGTCCAAATGGGACTTGACTCAAGTACAACAAAAGACTCATGACAAATATTCTTTTAGTTTTGACTCAATAAACCGTAAAAGCATGAAGAACATGCTTGACCTAAATAATAATTTGACTTGAGCATGAAACCCATGCTTGAAAAATAATAGTTTTTTTCTTCTTTTGCATTTTACTTGAAAAATATTCAATGACTTAAGTACAATAATAATTATGAAGACCGAACCTAGTTACATTTTCCAACAAAACCGACCCTCTGTTTTGGTTACGTGGCCAGTTTGATACCCAGACCTGTCCAACTGGCCAGTTTGACTGGCTACTGGACCAGACAACACGGTTTTTAAAACTATGGGTGGAGAGTTCTCCCTCTATACAGTAATTAACACATGTATATTTGAAAAATCAAAGTTATCTCCTCGTGGACTAAGTACACTCTTTCCAATCACAAATAGCACTAGCTTATGGTGCAAGCTAACCCATAATGAAATTTTCTTGGTCTTAGAAGGTTCCCATAAATAGAGCTTATCTCCATTAAAAATCAGATATAAGTAGCATTGTAAATTTATGTAGATGTTCTATGCTTGATGCAACTTTACTTTTTACTACAACAATCACATAAATAGTCAAGTAAAATGCTGATTGAACATACCAGTGGATCTATAGAAGGCAAACCAGAAACAGAAAAATGTGGTGGTGCGTTACGACGGTCATCAGGATGCTTCGACCAACAAAGTCTCCTTGGTTAGCCAACCCAGCGTGTGTCACAACAGCCCTCAAAATAGCCACACGGTCAACCTAAAGTCAACCCCAGAAAAGTCAACGTAAGAAAACAACAAGAAAGTCAATGCAACTCGGTCTTCGGTCAACCTTTTGACCTCGGTTCTTGTGCCAATGTGTACGACCTCCCAGAATCGAAGTCTCCACCAATTTTCAGTCTCTTTGGACCATGCGTTGACCAAAGTCAATGATGGTCAGACTTGCGTGGAAACCCTAGCTGCAGTAAATTCGTCCTTCTCCTTAGCTGCAATAATTCGTCTTTCTTCCCACGTGTGAACCGAAATTTCCTCCAAGGAGCTCGTACTAAATCAGAAGAGGAGAAGATGTGTGATGAGATGAGTGAAATGATCTCCAACGTTGACTGTATATATATCCATCATTGACGTGTGTGACACATCTGCTGGGGGTGTAAAACCTTAAAATTTTGCCGACATGGTTCATGGTATGTGTTAAAAATAAATTCAAAATAAATGTTTCGCTCATCAAATTAAGATTAATTTTATATCGATCTTACATCTCTCCAAAAGAGGAACCCAATAAAAATATTGGTATCTTCATCTGAGCATCACAACATGGAGTTTGGACCTAGTTGTCCAATTTTAACACTCCCTCTCAACTAGGGAGAACTCCATCCACCTGTGAAAACAAACATCATGCGTCATTCTGTCGTAACTTGCTTTGCTGGCCTCTTTATTTCAGAACAGAAGTGGGTCAGTCACAAAGACATCATTCTAAAATTTGACGATTCAGCCCAGAGGTCCGAAACCTCTATCAGACTCACAAAGAGTCTCATACCAACCCGAAGTTGGTTTACCTGACCCGAAGTCAGTTGGAGGTCCGAAACCTCACTATACTTGATCCCAGATCAAGTGGTTGGACTGTGCCATCCTAGATAGAGAGTACGACAATCTCTGATGCGTCCATCAGTCTTTGCTACTAGTCTCTAGCTTTTCCCATCTCGTTGACCAAATGAGAGGTACTTCCCATGAGCCCTGAACTCAATGGGTAGGATGCATACGGGGCACAGATAATGAGAGGTGAACCAACTCAAAATCACAACGGTGGGGCCCAAACACACCAACAAGGTTCGGCAAGTCTAGCCTTGTGGTTGCTTATAGCTTCGAGAAGCTATCCCCAAAGCCCCCCCCAGAGCTCCCAGAGCTCATCGTCCAACAAGACCCACATCATAGGGTTGTTCCACGATACCAAGACTCACGGAAGGTTAGGAACTTGACCTTCCCCAGGGGCTTTGTGAGAATATCCGCGACCTGCTCATCAGTTCCTATATGATCGAGCCTTATGGCGCCTCGCTGTACCATATCTCGGATAAAGTGTATGCTTGGATCGATTGTGGAACACTGGATTCTCGGACAAGCAAATCCCACGTCACAGAGTATCACGGTGGTATCTAGCACATGTTCGAACAACTCACTGAAGAGCTTTCGCAACCAAACTGCTTCACAACAGGCCATACTTGCTGTAATGTATTCGGCCTCTGTGGTGCTCAAAGCCACCGACTTCTACTTCCTGCTCATCCATGAGATCGAAGCAGAACCAAGATTGAAGCAGCATCTCGATGTGCTCTTACGATCCACCACACTGCCAGCCCAATCGGCATCGGTATATCCAAGGAGTGTCACGCTCCCGGCAGTGTATCTCAGCCCATGGTTTATTGTGCCCCGAAGATATCTCAAAAGATTCCTGGCACCAACCCAGTGAAAGTGATGAGGCTCAACCATCTATTGACTCAAAGTGTTCACTGCAAAACATATATTTGGACGGGTGTTCACTAAGAACATCAGGGCCCCTACGAGCTGACGATACTCAGTAGGATTAGACAATACGGGCCCAGCAGCGCTGCCACTCAACTTCTTGAAGTTGAGCTCCATTGGTGTTGACACGGACTTGCAGTCCACCATACCAAATCTTTCCAGAAGCTTCACAATGTATTTTCCTTGAGAAAGGAAAATCTCGCCAGGTCTTTGCTAGACCTCCAGGCCTAGGAAGTAGTGCATCAGTCCTAGGTCCTTCATCTTGAACTCAGCAGCGGGCTCCCTCTTGCACTGATGAATGAGAGGGTCAACACCTGTCAGGAAGAGGTCATCCACATACAACACCAGGGTGAGAGGCTTTCCCTTGACAAACTTGAAGTAAAGGTTCGGATCAGCATTACTTCGAGTGAAGCCCAACTTCATCAAGTAGCTATCTATCCTCTCGTACCAAGCTCTGGGTGCTTGCTTCAACCCATAGAGGGCTTTCTTCAACTTGTAGACATGGGTGTCCCGATCCTGGACTTCGAACCCCAGAGGTTGCTCCACATATACCTCTTCCTTTATCGCACCATGCAGAAATGCGGTCTTCACATCCATCTGATGAAGACTCCATCCTTGCGTAGTAGCAAGGGCTATAATAGATCGAATGGTGGTATATCGGGCCACATGTGCATATATGTCATCATAATCTATGCCTTCCTTTTGAGAGAAGCCACGGGCAACGAATCTTGCCTTGAACTTTTCAGCACTTCCATCAGATCCATGCTTGATCTTGTAGAGCCATTTCGAGGTGACAACTGCTTTGTCCTTTGGTCTTGGGACCACATCCCAGACATCATTCTTCATAATGGACTCATACTCTTCGTGCATAGCATCCTTCCAGACTTGATGCTTTACGGCTTCCTTAAAGGATCCAGGCTTGGGTTGTACAATAGTGCTCATGGCTGCTAGATACCCTTGGTATCTACTCGGCTTCTTGCTTTCACGGAATGTCCCCCTTGGGGCAGCATGTCCCTCAGCATCCTCGAGAGTGTCCCTGAGCCATGATGGTCTCTTTCCCAGTGAAGGAGGTGGATCAATCGGATCCATTGGTCCTTCAACAGCAGGCATCATTTCATCCTTTGGTTCCTCTTGATTTCCAAGCCTTGCTTCATTATCTTCCTCAGATCTCGGAAGATTGACTACTTTCCTCAGGGAAGTATCTTCGTCAAAGGTGACATCGTGGCATATCTCCACTTCCCTTTGACTAGGTACACAGAGTCTATAGCCATTTTCACTTGGCGGAGGTTTTATACATTTTAGCTACTATTTTGCCATTTTCCCTTGGCGAAGGTTTGGAATATTGAGCCTCACCGAATAAGGCAGAGCTTTTTTCACTTTTAGCTCCTCACCATATGAATAGTGAGTCCCTACCGGGCCTATTTGGCCTGGTTCCCCTTGGCGGATAACCAACTTCTCACAACCACTCTTCATTGATTACGTTTGCTTTAATGTATGTACTAGCCCACAAACATTCCTTTCTTCCCAGAAGCATCCAACTTGCTCCTCTTTTCTTTCGACACATGAAAGTAGACAGTACATCCAAAAACTCTAAAATGTGAGACGTCAGGTTTCTTACCAGAGAAAACCTCTTCGGGAGTTTTGGATTCTAGAGCGGAATGCGGGCATTGGGTTTGTATGTACACAACAGTGTTCGCAGCTTCTCCCCATAGAAACTTCGACAGACCTTGGTCACATAGCATGGCACGGGCAGCTTCCACAATGGTCCTGTTCTTTCGTTCAGCAACACCATTTTACTCGAGAGTATAGACAGTTGTGGTCTCCCTCTTAATGCCAGCTTCTCTGCAAAAGTCCTTGAACTCGTTTGTCTCATATTCAGTGCCATTATTAGTTCTCAAAATCTTGATCTTCTTCCCTGTCATATTTTCCACCAAGGTTTTGAATGTACGGAACCACATGAAAGCCTCATCCTTCTTCTTTAAGAAGTATATCCAGGTTTTGCGAGAGAAGTCATCTATGAACGTCATATAATATGAACATACTCCCAAGGATGTCACGGGCAGCATACCAGATAGATCGGAGTGGATCAATTGCAAGACATCAAATGTCTTTGTGACACTAGAGGGGAAAGGTCCCCTTGTATGCTTTCCTTCGGCACAACCCTTACATACACCTTCATGATTATTTGGAAACTCGAGCATCCCTGTCACCACCTTCCTTGCTTGGGAAGGGCTTTGTAGTGAAGGTGTCCAATCCTTCGGTGCCATAGTTCAGTCAGTCGGATAGTATCACATGTCATTGCTCCCAGCGGACTTTCTCCAACCTGGTAGAGTGTATCAACTCTAAACACAATCGAGATAGCTTCCTTGAAGCTCTTCTTCCACATGAGCACCTTTCCATTAGTGAATGCCACATTGAAACCTTTGTCTTCCATGGCCGATATGGACACAAGGTTCTTCTTCAAATTTGGTACATAGAGTACATCCTGCAAGTGGAGGACTTGACCTTGAGACAAGTGGAGGGTCACAGTCCCTGTCCCTTTCATGGGATATGTGGCATTATCTCCAAGGATAATTTCCAGATTAGTATCCTTCTCAACCATATCAGAAAGTGCTTCCTTGAACCCAGTGATATGCCTTGAGGCACCACTATCTATCAACCAGACATCCATAGTGTCGGGTGGGGATGCAATAGAGAGGGCAGATACAAGAATGTATTCATTTCTTTTATCAACAACATGTGATTCCTCATACTTGGAGTTTCTTGACCTTTTAAAAGGTTGATCATTTCCGCCGGAGGGAGCCCTCCTCTTTCCCTTGGACCTGGTGTTCCTTTGATTGCTATTCCTCCGGTTGTTGTTGTTATCATCACCATCGGGAGAAACCTTCTTGAAAGGACATTCTTTAGCATAGTGACCAGGCCTATGACAAGTGAAACACTTGCCCTTCTTTCCTTGGGCCCCTGCTTTTCCCTTATTCTTCGGACCACCAGAGCTCTTCTTTCTAGAATGAGCAGTGTATGCAGCATTTCCTTCATTTCCATACTCCTTCATTCTTGATTCTTCTTGAACGCATCTTGATAGTACTTTGTCAAAGTCGGTATCACATTATTACTTAGAATGGTAGTGTTGAACACATGCCATTCGGATGAGAGCCCTCCAAGTGCGGTGAGTACCATCTCTCGATCAATGATTGTCTCCCCAATAGCTAGCAAATTGTTCCTGATTTCAATCAGCTTCAGAAAGTATGATTGGACAAACTCATCCCTGCCTTTCTTAAGATTCTTTAATTGATTCTTGAAGAATAGTACTTGATTCGCATTGTTGGCCGTGAACAGGAGGATCAATTTATCATACATCTCTTTGGATGTGGCCAACTCAGAGATGTAGGCCACCAGGCTTTTATGAATGGATTCCCTGATCATTAGCTTTGCTTTGATCTCCCCCTTCTTGTACTTTGTTTTGGCAGCAACAGTAGTAGTGGATGGAGGTTCTTGGATTTTACCCTGCACATAGTCCATGACATCTTGGTCTTCCAATTTGAGATCCAATATCATTTTCCAAGCATGGAAGTCATCCTTCCGAGTCAATTTGTCATCCTCCTTGAAGCCATAGCTTGTGGAGCCCATTATCCTCTCCGGTGATTGCTACAAATAGGGCTTGTCTTCACCTCAACTCCGATACCATGTAAATTTATGTAGATGTTCTATGCTTGATGCAACTTTACTTTTTACTACAACAATCACATAAACGGTAAAGTAAAATGCTGATAGAACATACCAGTGGATCTATAGAAGACAAACCAGAAACAGAAAAATGTGGTGGTGCATTACGGCGGTCAGCAGGATGCTTCAACCAGCAAAGTCTCCTTGGTCAGCCAACCCAGCATGTGTCACAACAACTCTCAAAACAACCACACGGTCAACTCAAAGTCAACCCCAAAAAGTCAACGTAGGACAACAGCAAGAAAGTCAACAAAGCTCGGTCTTCGGTCAACCTTTTGACCTCGGTTCTTGTGCCAATGTGTACGGCTCCCAAAATCGAAGTCTCCACCAATTTTCAGCCTCTTTGGACCATGCGTTGGCCAAAGTCAATGCTGGTCAAACTTGCATGGAAACCCTAGCTGCAGTAAATTCGTCCTTCTTCCTGGCTGCAGTAATTTGTCCTTTTTCCCACGTGTGAACTGAAATTGCCTCTAAGGAGCTCGTACTAAATCAGAAGAGGAGAAGATGTGTGATGAGATGAGTGAAATGATCTCCAACGTTGACTGTATATATATCCATCATTAAGGTGTGTGACACATCTGCTGGGGGTGTAAAACCTTAAGGCCGACCTGCACATATTTGAAATTATTAAAAATAAATTCAAAATAAATGTTTTGCTCATCAGATTAAGATCAATTTTATATCGATCTTACACCTCTCCGAAACCAAAAGAGGAACCCAATAAAAATATTGGTATCTTCATCTGAGCATCACAACATGGAGTTTGGACCTAGTTGTCCAATTTTAACAAGCATGGAACCTTACTCAAGAGGCACACTTTCCTCATACATGAATAGAAAGGGCTGGGTCCAAAGATAGCATGCATGGAGTGTTCCTCAAGAATATGCCCCCTTTCGAATAGCACGCTCCTTCAACAAGTAATTGACAACAATAACAAGCACTTGATCTTCATAACATGGCAGCATCTTCTCCTTATTTTTCTTTTGCCTCCTCCAAGCCAGGTTCTAACTTCAGGTTTTCATGTTGTGTTTTTCCAAGTCTGAGGCTCTCAATCCCAAGCATGCACAGGTAAGTACTAAAAACCATGTTGTTTTGACTTTTCCAGCACCCAATTGGAAGGGGACTTTCACATGTGACTTGCTGACATACAACCACCAATGATAAGGCATCCCTTTTGCAATTGAACGACTCAACGTAGGCAAAATCTGCTGAAGGAACTGCACTCTGAAGTGCTGGAAATCTGCTATGGCCACCACACCCTGCATATTAGACATCTGACACTGGAATTAGGCTCTGTATTTGATTGTGAGCTATCCTTCTTAATGCACTGTAAAAGATGATTGTATAACCAGTTCTTTGTTCGAGGAAAAGTTGTGGCAGAGATATAAACTACTGTCATACTCTCTGATTCAAATGAACAGAAGTAATCGTGAGTTGTCTACAAATTGCTGATTAAACTCTTCTGATCCTTGGTTGGACACTTAGTATTAGTGAATCTGCTAGACACCCACTCCTTTAGAAGAGCCTTCTGATCAAAATCAGCCAGCTTCCTGACAGTTGGAATCACCTGACATACCTTAACATCTTTTGGGTGTCTCACTCGTCATTGTTTCCTTGAAACTTGAAAGTAGGATTCTTTGTGTTGCAATGTCTTGCGTTCACAATGGTTGCAACCTTAGGTTCTAGAGCATCAGAAACTTCACTAAGCAGGGCATCATTTGAAGTGTTTTCTTCCTTTTTGCTTTTGCGCCATAGTCAAGTGAAGTGTCCTCCAAAGAAGATGAATCTCCTATGCTATTGTTTGAACCATTTGTTTCGTGATTCTCTTTGTCTATGAGTCAAATACAAAGGATCTAGATGTACTCCCTCTGTTCTTCATTATTGCCTTTTCAAAACTCCAGCCAAATCTTTTTGATAATTCGACACTCAACCAATTTCCGTGACAAGCTCTTCTATGGAACTGAAATATCTAGCCCAAACAGGGGTTGAAGTCAGCAAGTGCACCCCATGGATCTGAAGTGCCTATCTGCTGCTTCCAGGATCATAATTATCTTCAAATCTTCCCCTACAATTGCTCCACTGATGTCTCCAACAAGCCTTCAAGAAATGGTGATTAAAATCATACTAAAACTCCCTTGATTGGATCAACAAGCCATCTGCATGAACCATCAATTAAGATGCTGTTATCACTTGTTATGTCCTTGCCTCATGTACTTAAGATGGCCCACTAAAATCAGCACATCAATTCCTGTATTGCATGCTGAGCTTGCACAAGCGTAACATTCATAGGTGAAAGCAGAATATCAAAGCACCCTGTTTTTATCCAACTATGATATAGATCACTTGAAAAGGATGGCTTAGAAGTTAGAACATTAATCAGAAAAGCATTCTTTCCTACTGAAATCAGACTATCAATCTCAAAAAAAGTCCACTAGTTTTCCAACCAAGTAACCCGCTGAACTGAACTGGTGCATACATGTATGGAAGCTCCACTAACATAGAACTAGTTATAATCTTCTAAAATAGCACTGACTGTGCTGCCCCCCTGGAAAACGCTGATCTCTAAGTCTGAAAAATTCATACACATCAACTCTGGAATAAAGATATGCGCAAGGTAATCATTAATTGCTTCCAAATTCACCACTATGTCAACTCAATATCAATGCTGAAGCAATAAAGAGGAGTTTGGAAGAAATTCATCCTGACCCCAGTGGACTCACATACATGTTGGAACTAAACACTCAAATTTCCATGAGCAAATCTGGTGTTAATAATCCCTATAAAATGTTATGCACCCTCGTGGAGGTGATCAATAACAATACTAGCCTACTAGGTATAATGAATTATGATTATAATGACATGCTCCTTGAGAACTAGGAATAGTATTATAATTATACACTTAACACCGATTTAGTACTTTCAATGTGATCTTTTGATAATCTTTGATTTGGCAACAAATCACTTACTCATTAATTTTTGTCCCTTCCATGAATTGTTCAGATTCAGTGTTTTTTTGCCAAAAGCACTGAAGAGATTGCCACACTGCAATACCTTGATAACATTCCATTATGCTAATATGTAATGGCAGAATGGCATAATCACACAATGCACCAAGATATTACTAGGCAGTAGCGTGGAAGACAATTAAACATTCACATTTGTTGCTCAAGGATCCGATTGATACGGGAGCTTTCAAGCTCACATATAGATAGTTAGAGAGTGGATAGAGGTGGGTTTACTTTTTCCCTCTAGAATGTAGATTGATGGGATATTAACTTGATTATCACAGCCTTGAGCTCGATAAATCAAACTCTGATAACATCACCTACGGGGTGACCCAATATGAAACTGGTTGATATGCCAAATATTTAGTGTTGATGAGACGATACTCATTACTTGTTGAATCTCTTAAGTATATAAGTCGATCAATCTAATCCATATTGAAACTTCTGGTTGGCAACATGAGACAAGCCAATACAAGCCATGGGGGTTGAGGGATATTCTATTACTGAGTTTGATTAATGCACATGCTGAACATGAGAACTTGATGACATAATCGTGGCACAGGGCTGATATTACTTGATTAAGGGCTACTTTGAATTTTGTTGCATTGAATATTGGATATGTGTAAGGCTAGCCCGAGTACAAGAGAATTTGCCAGTACGTGTTCAAACTTTGTAACGTTAGGGAAAAAAGATCAGAAATCGTTTCATTTTCTATATATGAATGAGAACTGCGGTGCCTTCTTTTTCAAATTGTAGTCGCCTTGATTTTGTTTTCAGATGCGTGAACGGAAGGCAGCCTTAGAAAGAGTACCAGAACAGATGATTTTGTCAGAAATTCGGAAGGTGGTTGAAGAGATGCAAAAACTGAATGAAAGTCTTGACAAAACGGTATGATAAAGCCTTCAATTTCTGTTTTCCTGCTTTATTTACATGTAGCAAATTGCAACTGATTGATTTGAAAAGTTACTGTTTTTAAATTTATGCAGGAAGAAGCTGTTCAAAAATTCCTTGAACCAGTACGAAAGGAAGCACACTTAATCATGGAGGCACAACTTGAAAAAGAGGAAAAGCTTATGCGAGAAATGATGCAGGCAACCCATCAGATTATGCCACAGCTAGGTGCTGTGCTGAGCAAGGAAGAGATCTTGCAACAAGCGATGCGAGCAACATATGAGGCAATGCCACAGGAGAAAATTGTCCAGAACAAGGAAGAGACCCTTTCTAGTAATTTGAACTCTGTTTCACATAACGTGGAAGTAACCGTTGAGAAAGAGAAAAAACCACAAGAATAGTGAACATAATACCATTCGTGTTATTTTTTTCTTCCTGTGAGTTTAATCTTCCAGCTACCGTAGTAAACATTGTGCATTCACAATGTAGAATATGGTTCAGCATCATTTCATCTACAAATAAAGAGTTCAAAGAAAAACTAGCCTCAACTGACCTCTTCTTAAACAACTAAATTGAAACTTGTTTTGTTCAACTAGTGAAGATGGGATTCTTGCCTTCAGTGATTGGTTTGATCAGATTCCATCAAAATTTTCATGATACAGGTACACCATGGTAAATGATCTTATAGAGTGTTGCATGAGGACAAAGTGCAGCTGCTTCATCATAACCAGATGACATGTGGTCTTACCTTCATATTACCTTAAAGACCTAGAAAATATTAGAAAGCATGGCGACATTTTGGAATTTTTTCAAGAATATCTCGTTGAATCATGAAATTGCATACAGCGATTCTTCCTTTTATAATATGTCAGATGGGATTTCTCAGAAAGGCCTCATCACATAGATTATATAGGGCAACATCAGTCTTTTTCTTGGAAAACTTGGTCGTAAGAGTATACACAGGGAACGCAAACTGAAAACTGGACATTTGTAACGTAGGTGACTTCTAATGGAACGTATTGTTATACAGAACAGTTCCGTCATAAGTGGTTATGGTCTTTTCTTTTGTAACCTCCTTCCTTGATTTTGTATGTCATTGAATCAGAAATTCGTAAACATGGCATACGTGAGGCTAATGCAAAACTTCCTTCACCATTTGCTTAGGAAACTCAAGAGCGGATGACTGGGAGTGGAGATGTTCTATTGACTTCTAGTAACATTATTCTTAGTCTTGGAAAACTCGGTCATAAGAGTATACTCAGGTAACACACGAGCTGAAAAGTGGAAGGTGATTTGCAACGTAGGTGACCATTATTTCTAATTGAACTTACTAGAATACAGAACAGTTTTGTCACAAATGGCATTGGTCTTTTATTTGTAAGCTCTTTACCTCGTTCTTGTATTTCATTGGAATCAGAAATTTGTAAACATGGCATAGGTGAGGCTAATGTGAAACTTCCTTTACCGTTTCAGTATGGAACTCAGGGGATGATGGCTGGGAGTGGAGATGTTCGATTCATTTTTAGCAAAATATTTTGGATGGTTGGTTACGTGCAGGCTACATGTTTACTATGAAAACATGAGAAGGCCTTTATTTGCGTTAAGGGTGTAAAGTCTACAATATACTTCTGTTTCTCTGAGTTTGGAAGTATCCTCTTAACATGTAAGAGAGATCCTTTTTAACAAATTTTAACATTAGTGCTTCTGTAGGAGTTGCTTTCTCACTGGCTATTGAATATAACACCTGAAACATGGTAAAGGAAATTGCGGGCTACAAACAAATAATAGATAAGGATAAAGATAATTATATCTATGTCCAACTAATGACCACAAAATAGGTCAAAGGGATTGTTGAGTACAGTGATGTCCATACAATGCGGTAGAACCAAACGGTCTCCTATAAAAATACAATGCATGAATATAAAAGGTACAATGCAGGAAAATAAAAATACAATGTATGGAATGCCTTGGCGGAGAAGATCCAAGAGCTAATGGCTCTGAGGATCAAACCCATCTCTCCTAACATCTGAGGCTGAATGAACACTGAAGAAACTCCACAAAGTTTGTTGGCCCGATGATTGGCCGGTAGAAAGTGCGGACTGTCCGCTAGATCGTTCCCTGGGGGAGTTCATGTACTGCTGAGGTTTGGAGGACCCAGTATGTCTCCCAGGAACAGATCTGAGATGGATTTGTTGCTGAAATCTCGTGTGGTGGGGTGAGGTTCCACAGATCCTCACCGATCTAGAGCATGGATATGTACTGGTATCAATCGGTCTCTTGGTAACCCTGTCTGAAGGTAGTACCCTGAAAAATGTCGCGATCCCCTGTGTGGGGTCTGGTTTGATGGGAGGTTGAAGAATATGCGCTCGAAAACTGAGAGCCTCCTGCATATATAGCGCCAAACATCTCTGATCGGGATACCTGAAAAAGTCGGCGAGGGTCTGAGAATCTTTGAACAAGTAATGGAACCTTCCTCTGATCTTGTAGTAGACAGGGCATCCAAAAATGAAGTGCACCTCAGTCTCCACATCCTATAAATGACATACCTGGTAGATTCTGCCTGGTCTATCAATCTGGTGGTCTGTCTCTACCCGAAGTCTATGAGAGCCTACTCTGAACTGGCCTAGAGGAAAGCGAAGAGCATGCATCCAATGGTGAAACATGTACTGAGGTCGAACAATGAGCCCATCCCTCAACTCCAAAAAGTGCTTAGTGTAGAAGGCCATCTTTAGGCGCAACCCTCCTAGAGGATTGACCCAGGTGACCTGAACGAATTGCCTGTAGATGTCCTCCCTAATGATCTTGTTCAACTCCTGTCTAGTAGGTAAAATGTGACCAGGAGCATCTAAGGAATATCGGAAAGGAGGGAGACGATCCAACTGAACGCCCACTGATTCTAAGAGATCTGAAACTCCTCTAAACAACATCTAGCCTGACCCGAGGGAGTAGAACGAGCAATAGTCTCAAAAGAGAAATATGCCAAGTAAGGATACCGGTCCCTAACATGTATCGATTCTGCAAAGCCTCAGACACTATGCAAGAATGAGACCAAACTGAAGACCGTCTCAAGCTGAAAGGGCTGAGGCCCAAACTCTACAAGGATGATGTGCTGAGGTACTGCCTGTTTGCATCTAATGATGTGGCGGAGATGAAGAGTCTGGACTCTCTAAGCTGAAGTCCAATTCGACTCAAGTAAAGACGGTCCCTAAATATTTGTGCCATGTAGAACAGTGGGACGGACCAAGGTGTCCATGAGGCTCATCTTGGACGAGATGTCCTGGAGGTGATGTCGAAAGCACTGTCTCTCGAAAAGGGCTAAGGATCCATATCCTTTGTTAATCAGAGGTTGAAGCGTTGGTCGCAAACTGAAGCGAGGACATGAAAATTGCACCCCCAGGTAAGTGTACGTGCTAGTGATCTCAACCTCCTCCCCTTTGAATAGGAAGTGACAGTTTGAAGTTTTCTTCACCCCATTGAAGATCATAACCTTGGTTTTACCCAGGTTGACCGTCAACTATCGAAGATCGCAAAACAAAGCTAAGGCATGCAGTTGCCTCTGTAATCCTTCTGGACATGAGGAGAGAAGGACCACGTCGTCAACAAAGAGTAGGATAGATATCAGAACCTAGTGAAGAAGGCAACCATCGGTGTCCTAGATATGCTCGTGTAGAAATGCCTCCAACTTATCAATATAAATCCCAAACATGGTTAGGGGGCAGTGGACAACCTTGTTTAACCCCAATAGTGCTTCGAATAAAATCATATATCCCATGGGCCATGCGAAGATGACCAAGGATGTACTCATATAGGTGCGTAATAACTGTCAATAGGGTTGCCGAGATGCCAATATCTCTGAGTCTCTGTAGTAAGGCTTCTCTCGGAACAGAGTCAAAAGCTTTCCGAAAATCTACGAAACAACAATAGACTTTTGAAGAGCGGTGTCATGCCTTCTCAATCACAACGCGAAGGGTGAAGATGTTATCAATGGTTTGATGAGTCGGTCGAAAACCTGCCTGTCCCCTAGCTTTGAGTTGTCTATGCTCAAGGTCACTGGAGAGCTTCCTATGTAGAACAATAGCATATAACTTCGAGAACGTGTGGCCCACCTTGATCGTTCTGTAGTTATTGGTATTTGAGTTGGAGCTTGATTTGTGGATCGGATGGATGATGTGGTGTGACCATGCCAGTGGAAAACCTTCACGGATTACATGGTTGAAGAGATCGTCCAAGTAGCTAACCAAAGCACGGAAACCGTGCTTAAAGAAATCTGCTTGGTAGCCTTCCTCATCAGTTGCTTTGCTGTTGTTCATCACCCGAATGGCCTCTCTAATATCTCTGTTTGAGAATAGGTAACAAGAAGAGGGTGGGGAGGTAACATGAATTTGCACTTGCCCTGGAATATCATAAAGGTTGGAAGTGTGAGAGAACATGGATGTAGGGTCGAGGTTAGATGGAAGAGGGGAGCGTCTGGGAAGGATGGTATGCCAAAATTGTTTAGGGGAGTGGGCAAGGAGAGCAGAAAGTTCTCGTCTTCTATGAGAGACGAAGAGTCATTTCTTGCGACGGAGGAGATGACGATAAAAAGCTTTGAGGTCGAGGTAGAGGGGTTGAGAGTGGGTGAAAGCATATCAAAGTTCTCGATGTAGAGTCTTGCATTCGTCATCGTACAATTTGTTCATGGGGCAAGATCCAACTTTTGGGGAGTTGGAAGTGGAACGAGTGGAGTGGGGGAAGGATTTGAGTGCTGCTTCCCAAATGGCAGATGAGAGATGGGTGTATTTAGTGGAAGTAGGATCAAGCAAGGAGAATTGGGTCTCCGATGGGAGCATCTTGCATAGGGTAGAGGAGGAGATGTTAGGGTCACCTTCATCAAATTGAAAGGTGGTTTGGGGTGGGACCTAAGGAGAAGGATGGGGTGGAAGGGGAGGGTCAAACTGGAGAGAGAAGGAAAAAAGTGCATGATCAACAAGGGGGTGTTGAGAATTTAGAGGGGCGATGATTAATTCAAATTCTCTCATTGATAATTACTTGTGAGCTTACTTCTTTTACTTAAGTCTTCTCTTGTTAGCTTATTTAGTCTTTCATCAAGTCAATTACCAAAAACACAAGAGACACAAATTTAGGCTCTTCGAGCCACGACAAACCTCTCCCTCTTGGAGAGGAAAACCCACGAGAAATTCTGCTTATAGACTTTCAGATGACAAGTACCATGACCATGATGTAGAAAATTCTGAATCTTAATTCTTATGCAGAAATTATTTCTGTTAATCCGGTTAAGCTTCTCCTACTTATACAAGTTATCAACTGAATAAATTCAAGTCAACATCAAAGCAAAACACATAACAGAGCTCAAGCAATTCAGATCTAGAATAAGCACATTCACACATAGACAAAGTGACACAGTTATTTCTGGACAAACTGTCCTTGGAAAAACCCAATGTGGGAAAACTGGTCTCTGGCTGCTGGAGGGCTCTATTATTAAGAATATTTCTGAATACACAACTCTGGGTTCCAGATCTGGAAAACCCTACAGAGAAAACTCTAGATCTGCAGCACCTGGTTGATCTAAGACCAACAATATTGATTGATCCACACTCTCAAACGAGATTTACAGAACTCAGCCAGATCTAGGCCTAGAAACACCAAATCTGCCCCTGAAAGACACTGCATCAGCCTTTGAAAGCCTCCAAATGCTCAGCGCTGTCACTGGAAGGGGCTGCGTTACCCCAGACTAGGTGCTGCTGTCACTACGCTGCCCTTAAGGGCCTTTGCGTAACCCTTGAAGGGTTTCCTGAAAAACACGTTTTCCTTGCTGCTGCTGCCTTCCTCTGCGCTGTCTTTCCTGATCTCTTCTCTGCTTCTTGTGTATTCTAGACCCCGGGATCAAATCATCCCCTTGGTCTAAATTCCCCTCTCTGCAACTGAAACACTTGAGAATTCTTAGCAACCCCACCCTAGAATCTCAGCTTAGCTTCAGTGCTCTGCCTCTGTGTATCTTACAAATGACCCCAAGCCTTTCCTTTATACTTTTCTCGTTGACAAATTAACGGCCATGATTAAATCTTTAATCAATATCTAAGATTAAAAGAAAGCTTAATCCGTGTCACTTAAGACAATTTCATCACATGTTTAATTAAATTCACTTTAATTATTTTATTTTCATAAGTTTTAACTTAGGAAATACATTAAAATAATTATTTAATTTAATATCTCCTAAACCAGAGGAAATTTCCCAAATCCATTTCTGGGTCTTGCAGATCAGGTGAACTCTAGTCCTTCCTCAAAATTTGGGACCTAGAGCACAACTGATGCTACCCCAAATACACAAAATCTCAACACTCCCTCTTAGCATCAAGGGTGTGCTCTAGCAATATATCACACTTATGCATTACATGATTTTGGGCACTGGTTTTGTGCTGCTGAAGCTTGGCCTCCTGCCACTCAACTTTGCACTGCTGCTGCCATTCTGTACTGCTGCCCATGACTTTGCCACTGCCACTGCAACCACTATACTGCAGCTCCCTCTCAATATGCTGCATCTATGCTGCTCATAGCACTGCCACTGCTAATCTGCTGCACTGCAACTTCAGTTTTTGAGAGAAACAACTGAATCTCCTGCCCAATCTTTGACAGACAAGTCAGATGGTCTGCATCCTTATCACTGAAGCTCCATAGGCTACAGATCTGTGTTGGCATCTAAAGAACGATGCACAGCTACAGCTCTGCCTGTGTAATCAGATTCCCTCTGCACTACTGAAGTCACATCAGCTACTTGTGCTGAAATCTTTCATGCTGCTATTGCACTGCACTGTCTCTCTGAAGCTCTCTGCACTGCTGTAGCTCTGCACTGCGCTGCTGAAGTCACATCAGCCTCTGCATTGCTACTGCTTCTACGCTGCTGCTGCTATGCTCTGCGCTACTTCTCCTAGCCTCCAGATCTTCCTTTGCCTTTGCCTCAGCCTCATCTGTGATCTATGCACCCACTGTTCCACTTGTCCCACTACTGTCTTAAGGCTGCCGTAGCTCGCTTGTGATCCAATAGATGAGTTGCTCAAGGATCCCGTCTCGCTTTCATGTAGCTCCTCTACATGTCCATGTCACCCCACCTTTGTGGTTCATGAGCACTCATGGCTACATCATCTCTTAACCCATCATCTGCCACTGCTGCTTTGGAAGAAGATGCTTCCTTGTCCTTCTTCTTTTCTGGACGATGGCTAGCAAAATGTCCCATTTCGCCACACTGGAAGCACTTGATCTTAGAAAGATCCTTCTTCTTCGGCTGCTTCTTCGATGCCAAGGCTGCATCTTCCTCCTTTTCCTTCTTAACCTTGCTCAACGCAGGGTTGTGCTGATTCTTGGTGAACCTTCATAGTTCTTCTTGCCGCAGGATCGACCACAAGCTGTCCCAATTTGGGAGGTCCGCTTTGGCCAAGATACTTTGGACAAAGGTTTCCCACTCATCCGTGATTGCATTGAGGGCAGTCCTGACTATCATTGCATCATCTACAGTTGCACCTATTGCAGTCAGCTGATCCCTGATTGATTGCAATCTGAAGAGGAAATGCTCGATGTCTTCTCCCTTGGTCATCATGAATTACCTCATTTGGGCCTCCAACAACATCTTTCTTTGGACTAATTTTCCCTCATATAGGGAAGTCAAGGCCTTCCACATCTCATTAGCTGTCCTCTTCTTAGCTATGTGTGGCACAAAATGATCCTTGATACTGTCCATTATCAGCCGCTTGGCATGCCCAACAGCTTCTCTATGTTTCCTTAGGAGATCTGCATTTGTCGGCGTGGCCAGGGTTTGCTCTGCATGATCTCTTAGACCATATGCCTCTAGGACAATCAAGATCCTAGCTTTCCATACCGAAAAGTTTGAGAGGCCCTCTAGCCTATCCTGATCACGCAGTCCATAAGAAGCCATCTGCTCAGAATGTGTTGGAGCTCCTCTTCTCTATGTTAGAGATCTTGGATCTAGGGCCTTTTTCGAATTGGGAACCCTCTGCTCCCTCTGACACTTGATTTCCCTCCTTGGAAATCTACCAAATCAACTATGATTCATCTTCTTCTTTGATCCTCTGACCAAACTGCAAGTTTCCTTTGGCAAGAAACTCTTTGAGACGCTGATCTCTTCCCAAACTTTGTCACTTGTTCTAAGGTTAAAAATTTGAACTTCAGAAGTTTAACCCCACCAGCTCTTCTGAATTTCTGCAACTTTTCTGTAGACTTTTTTCTGGATCTGAAAGATGCAGATCTGAATTACACTGGCTGGCTTCAGACCCAACCAACGTTGTTTCTGAGCTGCCTCTGCTCAGTAATTGCGTGGGCTTGCTAGGACACAACGCTGGATAGCGTCACCCTTCCCTTTGCGTGAATCTCCTCTTGAAAACTGTGCTGTCCCTTCAGATTTGCTTTTCTGCTGCCTTTCCAACTGCTTTCTGTAGCTAGATCCTTCGGATGCTTCAACTGATGACCCTTCTAGATCTGCAATTGCTTTGATACCATGTATAAATTTCTGAATCTTAATTCTTATGCAGAAATTATTTCTGGTAATCTGGTTAAGCTTCTCCTACTTATACAAGTTATCAACTGAATAAATTCAAGTCAACATCAAAGCAAAACACACAACAGATCTCTACCAATTCAGATCTAGAATAAGCACATGCACACATAGACAAAGTGACACAGTTATTTCTGGACAAACTGTCCTTGGAAAAAGCCAATGTGGGAAAACCGGTCTTTGGCTGCTGGAGGGCTCTATTATTAAGAATATTTTTGAATACACAACTCTAGGTTCCAGATCTGGAAAACGCTCCAAAGAAAACTCTAGATCTGCAGCACCTGGCTGATCTAAGACTGACAATATTGACTGATCCACACCCTCAAACGGGATTTACAGAACTCAACCAGATCTAGGCCTAGAAACCCCAGATCTGCCCTTGAAAGACATTGCGTCAGCCTCTGAAGGCCGCCTCCAAATGCTCAGCGCTGTCACTGGAAGGGACTGCGTTACCCCAGACTGGGTGATGCAGTCATTATGTTGCCCCTAAGGGTCTCTGCATAACCCTTGAAGGGTTTCCTGAAAATCACACTGTCCTTATTGCTGCTGCTGTTGCCATCTGCTGCTACTGCTGCTGCTGTCGTTTGTTGCTGCTGCTGTTGCCTTCCTCTGCGCTATCTTTCCTGATCTCTTCTCTGCTTCTTGTGTATTCTAGACATCGAGATCAGATTATCCCCTTGGTCTAAATTCCCCTATCTGCAACTGAAACACTTGAGAATTCTTAGCAACCCCGCCCTAGAATCTCAACTTAGCTTCAGTGCTCTGCCTCTGTGTATCTTACAAATGACCCCAAGCCTTTCCTTTATACTTTTCTCGTTGACAACTCAACGACCAAGATTAAATCTTTAATCAATGGCTAAGATTAAAAGAAAGCTTGATTCGTGTGACTTGAGACAATTTCATCACATGTTTAATTAAATTTACTTTAATTATTTTATTTTCCTAAGTTTTAACTTAGGAAATATATTAAAAGAATTAATTAGTTTAATATCTCCTAAACCAGATGAAATTTCCCAAATCCATTTCTGGGTCTTGTAGATCAGGTGAACTCTAGTTCTTCCTCAAAATTTGGGACCTAGAGCACAACTGATGCTACGTCAAATACACAAAATCTCAACACATGACACAGACCCTAGACCTTTATATGCCTTCAAGACCTTGTAACTGCTTCTTCAATGACTCCTTGAGCTTATCCTTCTTTCTTGCACCTTCCTGCACCGATCAACACCGTTCAGCACCAGCCTTAGAGAACTCGATCTCTAGTCCTCCTTTACTTTGAATCCTTCTTCTCTTATCTGTCTTTATGCCCAAAACAGAGATACAAGTTACTGAACCTCAGATCCTTCCTTTGATTCACTTGCAACCTTGATCTTTACATTCATTTCAGACCTTATAGTTTCTCCTTCACAGCACTTGTCTCACGCTATAGATGTAGATCTATTACCAAGATGAATAGACCCTAGACCAAACACATGACAACTCTACTTCTTCTTCGCTGTACTGCTTCATACCCTTTCTCGCACTTCTCCACAGAACTAGACGTGGTAGAACAAATCCAACACAAAGTTAGTATTATCCTTATTTTCTTCGCTGTTTTCTTCTCCTATTCCGTACTCACTGCGGTCCTTTAACTCACACTAAATCTTAGAGCTTGTCTGCATTCCTTCAGGTGATATGTCACTATCCCTTCTACGCATCAATTGCAGGTGTATTTCATTGAGTTCATTTCAGACTTGACCGCATTCTCTCCTCTCAAATGAGCCGCAAAGCTACCTTATATAGTGACCTTTCTTCATCTGTTTTAGGCCGACCTTACCATCTGTTTGTAGGCCGACTTGACCACAACTTCTAGGCCGACTTTTAGGGCTTGTATTCTAGCTGAAGGAGGTTGACTTGAGGGCTGTTTTGAGCCATTTATTCTTGGTTAAATGACAAGGTCTTGAGGCATGTTCTTTTGACTAGACCCTTCATATACATGACTCTTAATTATATTTATAACTGGAAGACAAATCCTAATAGATGTCAAGAAGAAGTCTATTGACCTATAATAAAACCTTGCTCATGAAACTCATGAGGTAAGCATACCAAAAATATATTTTATTATCTTTGTTTCCTTCTTTACATAAATACATAATTGTTGGAATCACGATTGCCGTTAGACCAAAACTTGCAGGCATTAGTCTCTGCTATAATCGCCAGATTTAGGATCCATGAGAGGCAGTTAGTCCATGTTGCGAAACACACAGGGAGGGTTGAACCCAATGTCCAACAATCTCCCCCCCCAATGCGAGCCGGATGAGTTTCGAACTCGAGACCTATCGCTTTGATTCCACTTGTTGGAATCACGATTGTCGTTAGACCAAAACCCGCAGGCATTAGTCTTCGCTACAATCGCCAAAGTTAGGATCCACGAGAGGCGGTTAGTCCATGTCGCGAAACACACGGGGAGGGTTGAACCCAATGTCCAACAATAATTACATAGTCAATATGAAGACCGATCCTAGTTACACTTTTCAACCCTCCCTCTTAACTAGGGAGGTATTCATACAGGTACATGGTCACTTTCAAACTGAAGAATCTGATAAGAAGAATTAGATTTGTAATCACATCTGTATAGCATCATATCAGCCAACATTGTCCTAGTGCAATGTGTTGACTAACATCCTCATCTCTCAACGAGACAATGGGCTTCAATGCTGGCGAGACACATGACTTATAGACACCATAGTCATTGTCTCTCCAAGGTACATACTCCACCCAAGTGTTCCCAGAGTATGACCTTCTTGGACTATTCTTCTCTTGGGTAGCCAACCCTCAAAGAATATTGGTCCCTGACTACTCTTATCTTGAATGCCCTATAACATTCTCAAAGAGTATCGAATGCCAGATGATTACCCATTCCTCCTTTCTATCTTCCAGGTGAAGCCCAAAATAATGTGTCTATCCATTCTCTCCACATGGCCTTCATTGAGACTTACGGCTTTTAGTCATGGTCTAGTGCATGACACAAGTATTAGAGAATCATATATGTCACTCCCTCTTAACTCAGGAAGGACATACTTCAAGTTTCTTCCAAGTAAGAAACTTACCACCATGCTCCCTTTCAACCAGGGACCTGCAACAGCTGGTGAGACACCCAATTGCTCATGAAGAATTCCTCCCCTCGATGTCATGGATTTCGATATTGAGGAATCTTCAACCTTTGGCTTCATAGGGCACAAATCATCCATCACTTTCATCCACGAGTCATATAAACTATCATAAAGTGATTCATCAGTCTTTCTTATCTAGTCCACCGTTATGCCATGTTGCTTTCCTTCAAACCATCTCCTAAGGATCTTACATCCTTCCACATGATTGGCAGCCCTGCATAAACTCATCTAGATAAACATATACTTATGAACTTTTAAATCAAAAATTGCCTCAGTGATGATCTTTCATCATGACATCTTCTTGTAGGCATTTCCACCCACTATTCAGATTGACACATTTCCTAAGGATATGTTTTATCAAGGGTCTTCTTCTTCACCATACTTCTATCAGAGTCCACATATCTTCCCAGGAGATCTCCTAGTCACATCTTCTTGGCAACTGGATGATAACCGCCTCTACATGGTTGCACTTCATGATCTCTTCAATTCTTTCTACGCACAACTTCATACCCAAGAAATTCCAGTATCTAGTTCCTTGTTTGTATACAACTACCTCATATTCCATATGAAGATATATTTAATTTCGTTTGTTAGTGGTAACCTGTGCATCATAAGAGATCCTCCTTCATAGATTATACTTCTAAAGATAGAAGTCCATTACCTGCAACCATATGACATGACTTCACAACATCCAGTGTCGGCATATAAATATATGTACCTCATATCTTTTCCCTTTGGGTCATCCTATAGCAATTTAACTAGAATGAAGAACTTCATTCCCTTGACCTGCTTCATCAATATGCCATCATATCCTAATCCCAAAATTTTGTAGCATAGAATTCTTGATGAAACCTTTCTGCTTTCTTTCTAACCAGTGAATCCATAGAGAATTCCATTAGAAAATGTCAACACCTATTTCCATATTGATTATTGAATGATGACTGCCTTACATCAATGTTGTTTATCAGTGAGGTTTCCAGGAGCTCCTTCTTCAAGTTCTCCTCCCATGCTTCTATCATGATGCTTTTAATATACATTGATTCCTATCATACTATTTTACAACCAACATAAATCACTTAAAGAGAAAGATGATCTCAGTCATAGTAGAGATCTTTCGCTTCTTCTTTCTTAGATTTCTTTGTATCAGGTTCTTCCTTTATATCTGTGACATGGGCTACTTCCTTTTTCCTCTTGTCCTTTCCAGATTTAGGACAATCCCTTTTATAATGCCCAAGTTCATTACATCCAAAGCATCGTACTTTGTCCATATTTCTTCTTTTATTCTGAGGACCAAATTTTCCGAATCTTCCTTTCTTCTTGGATATGGCTGCAAAGGCTTGGTTCCCTTCACTTGATCCTGTATCAGGTTTGGCTTATCTTGTTTCCTCTATTTTACATAGAGACCATAGATTGTGGAATGGTGTTGCTTCTTTCTTCCCGTATAAGCTTGAAGTGAAGTTTCCCCATTCTTCCGGTAGAGCATTCAACACCACTGTATTCATTTCATTATCATACATTACTTCTCCCAATTTCTGCAGTTGGTCTCTTATTTCAGAAATCCTCATAAAATATGAAATGATTCCTTCCTCTCTTGACAATTTCATTTGTATAGTTCTTGTCTCAGAGAGATTGCTTCCCCTGCAGTACTCTTAGAGAATAGCTCCACCAGTTTCTCATATATTTCTTTTGTAGTTTACAGTTTTGATACATAGGGTATTAGTGAGTCCTTAATGGATTCTATGAGAATCCTCTAGGCTTTGATTTCTCCTTTCATGTACTTGGCATGAGCTGGAGCATCTTCTTTTGAGGGTTGAATTGCAGATCCTTCGATGTAGCCCATAGCTTTGTCTTCGATTAGATTCAAATCTGTTCTCTTCTTCCATGCACTAAAGTTTGATGACTCAACCAATTTGTTACTCTCTTTGCAATAAGTCATTTTGACAGATTTAGATAAGATCATAGATACTTACTTGAGTAGAGTGACTTCCTCCTTCTAGTAGCTTCCTTGATGATGATGAAGATGAAATCAGGAACTTCCTCTTAGATTAAATTCTCCAATGTAGGGGTTCTTGGATCCTTGATGATAAAGGATATCTCCCAAAAAGATGATCTCTCTTCCAACAATGTCTTCAATATAACTCTTTGATGGCAAAGATTATTTTCTTGATGAGAGGATCCTTTGAATGAGATTGAATATCTTTCTTGAAATAGCTTGAGAATCTTTCTTGCAAATTGATTTGAATTTTCAACGCAAACTTTGACCTTGACTTTGATTCTTGCTTCCTTGAGTGTCTCCTTGCTAAGTAGCCCTTGTCGTTAGCACCTTAGCTCTGATACCATGTTGAGAATTTAGAGGGGTGATGAGTAATTCAAATTCTCTCCTTGATAATTACTTGTGAGCTTACTTTTTTTACTTATGTCTTCTCTTCTTAGCTTATTTAGTCTTTCATCAAGTCAATTACCAAAAACACAAGAGACACAAATATAGGCTCTTCGAGACAGGGAAAAACCTCTCCCTCTTGGAGAGGAAAACCCATGAGTAATTCTTCTTATAGACTTTCAGATGACAAGTACCATGACCATGACACAGACCCTAGACCTTTACATGCCTTCAAGACCTTGTCACTGCTTCTTCAATGACTCGTTGAGCTTATCCTTCTTTCTTGCACCTTCCCGCATCGGTCAACACCGTTCAACACTAGCCTTAGAGAACTCAGTCTCTAGTCCTCCTTTAATTTGAATCCTTCTTATTGTTGAAAAGTGTAACTAGGTCGGTCTTCATGTTGACTATGTAATTATGTGTAGTTATGTAAAGGAGAAGTCAAAGATAATAAAATGTATTTTTGGTGTACTTGCTTCATGGGTTTCATGAGCAAGATTTTATAAATAGACTTCTTCTTGATGTCTATTAGGTTTTTATCTTCTAGGAATAAATAGAATTAAGTGTCTCATACATGAAGGATCTAGTCTAGGTATATGTGCTTCAAGACCTTGTGGAAGAAGCTCACAACAACCCTTAATGCAACGATGAAAGACAAGCCTTAAATGTAGTGAAGAAATACCTCTCCAACGCTGGAATAAACTTTATCTTGTCGGCCTAATTCACCATGGACAAGTCGGCTGTATTGTCGGCCTATTTAAGGGACTATGCCCTATATATATGCTCATGCTATGCGGTCATCATTCAAGCAAGTTTAGCGGACATCTCCAATAAGGAAGTGCAGATAAAGGACAACATATAAGTGCCGATAAGGGACAGTAAAGAGTGCGGATATGAAAAAGAGGTGCAGGACATGAATGCGGACATCACTGAAACATGAATGCGTTCGCTGAAACATGAATGCGGACTTTGCTGAAACATGAATGCGGATATCACTGAAACATATTGCAGATCAAAAGACAATATACAATGCGGATTTTAGAAGCAATGAACAAGGTATAAAGTGTGGTCTCATCAAAGTCATCTCAGTAACTATAAAGCAAGGAAAGGGCTGCAGATATACAACTGATATTCTAGTTATTGATGTGTGATTCCAGAACTAGAAAGGTCTTGAAAGAAAAATTTAAGGGCAGTTTGTTTGAAGGAAGAGTTTTACTGAAGCTAAGACAGTGAGTATAAGAAGAAAGGCAGACCTTAAGGTGGGTGAAAGTGAGGAAGGTAAATCTGAGATTTACCTTCCTAACTACAGTTCAAGCAATTCAACTACAAGCATATGCTGATGCAGAACTAAGCAAATTAGTGAAGAGAAGAATCAAGGTTGAAGAAGCTGGATCAAGGTCTTGAAAGCATATCTAGGTTAAGGGTCAGAGTCTTGGTCATGGTAGTTGTCATTTGAAGATCTATAGGAAGAATTCTTTGCGGGTTTTCCTCTCCAAGAGGGAGAGGTTTTGCCCTGGCTCTAGGAGCCTAAATTTTGTGTCTTGTGCATTTTGATAATTGACTTGGTGAAAGATTAATTAAGATAAAAGAAGAGAAGACATAAGTAACTCAAGCAAGCTCACAAGTAATTATCAAGAAGAGAATTTTTATTAATCTCCAGCCCTACAAATTCTCAACATGGTATCAGAGCTAAGGTGCTGAACTCAAGGGCTACTTGACAAAGAGACACTCCAGGAAACAAAACTAAAAGTTTGGATGTAAAGTCAAATCAGTTTGCAAGGAAGACTCTCAAGCTATTTTTAGTAGATCAACCTTTCAAGAAAATAATCTTTGCCATCAAAGATTTACATTTAAGACATTGTTAAGAAAAGGACGTTATCTTTTGAAGACATCCTTTACCATCAAGGATCCAAGATCATCTAGATTGAAGAATTCTATCTTGGAAGAAGTTCCTAACCTCTTCATTATCATCAAGGAAGCTGCTGAAGGAGAAAGTCACTCTCTCAAGTAAGTATCTATGACTTCATCTGAATCTGTCAAAATGACTTATTGTTTAGAAAGCAACAAATTGGTTGGGTTATCAAACTTCAATGCATGGAAGAAAAGGACAGGTCTGAAGCTAATTGAAAATGAAGTTATGGGCTTCATAGAAGGATCTAAAATTCAACCTCCAAAAGAAGACATTCTAACATATATGAAATACATGCAGGGAGACATAAGAGCCCGAAGGATTCTTATAGAATCCATAAAAGACTCTCTCATTCCCTTGTATTAAAGCTAGATTCCTCAAAAGAAATATATGATAAATTGGCGGAAGTCTTCTTGAAAGGTTCTACAAAGGAAATAATATCCCTAAGACAAAAACTATACAAATTGAGAATGTCAAAGGAAGGAATAATTCCATATATGATGGAGATTTTCTCAATACGAGAACAACTACTAAAGTTGGGAGAAGTAATGTCTGATAGAGAAATACTCACTATGGTACAAAATGTCTTACCAAAAGAATGGAGAGATTCCACTTCCAACATAGATGGAAGAGAAGAAGCCATGCCATTCCAAGGTCTAGGTAAGATAGAAGGATCAAGATTGAAAGAAGAGAATCAAGCCTTTGCTGCCATGTCTGCGAAGAAAGGAAAATTCGGTAAATTTGGTCCTCCAAATAAGTAGAGAAATGTGGACAAAGCACGATGCTTTGGATGTAATGATCTTGGGCATTATAAACGAGATTGTCCTAAATTTAGAAAGGAGAAGAGGAAAAAGGAAGAAGCCCATATCGCAGATATAAGAGAAGAACCTGATGCAAAAGAAACCTAAGAAAGGAGAAGCAAGGGATCTCAACTATGATTAGGATCTTCTTCTCCTTTAAATGATTTCTGTTGGTTGTAAAATAGTATGATAGGAAGCAATGTATATTATAACATCATGATAAAAGCATGATAGGAGCTCTTGGTGTAGCAGTTTCGGGGAAAACTTCTCTGATAAAAATTCTGATAGAAGGCAGTCATCAAGATCAAAGGTCATCATGGAAACAAAATTCTGGGATGTGATGACATATTGATGGAGTAGGCCAAGAGAATGAAGCACTTCATTCTAGAGAAATTGCTACATGATGACTCAAAGGAAAAAGGTATGAGGTATGTATATATTTATTTGCTGACACTAGATGGTGTGAAGTCATGTCATATGGTTGCAGGTAATGAACTTCTGTATTTAGAAATATGATCTATGAAGGAGTATCTCTTAGTGCACGGACAGATGAAATCAACATAACATGTCTTCATGGAATATGAAGTGGTTGTATTTGAACGAGAAACTAGAAAAATTGTAAATTCCTGGGAATGAAGAATGTGCAAAGAGGAAGAGATCATAAAATGCAGCCATGTCAAGAGGCAGGTATCATCCGATAGCCAAGAAGATGTGACTAAGAGATTTTCTATGGAAGATGTGTAGACTTTGACGGAAGTTGGGTAAAGAAGAAGACCCTTGGCAAAACATATCATTAGGAGATGTGTCAATCTGAATAGAGGATGCCGATGCCTACAAGAAGATGTCATGGTGAGAGATCATCACTGAGGTAACCTTTTGTTTTAAAGGGTTCATATGTATATGTTTATCTTGATGAATTGTGCAGGGCTGCTAATCATGAGAAAGGATACATGATCTTTGGAGATGATTTGAAGGAAAGCAACATGGCATAACGGTGGACTAGATGAGAAAGATTGATGAATCACTTTCTGATAGTGGACATGAATCGTGACTGAAAGTGATGGATGATCTGTGCCCTATGAAGCCAAAAGTTGAAGATTCCTCTATATCGAAATCCATGGCATCGAGGGAAGGAATTATTCACGAGTAGCTGGATTGTTGCTGCAGGACCCTGGTTGAGAGGGAGCCTAGTGGTAAATTTCTTACTTGGAAGAAACTTGAAGTATGTCCCTCATGTATTAAGAGGGAGAGACGTATGTAATTCTCTATTACATGTATCATGCACTAGACCAGGACTAACAGTCGTAAGTCTTAGTGAAGGCCATGAGAAAAGAATGGATAGAAACATCATTCTGGTCTTCCCCTGGAAGACAGAATGGAGGATTGGGTAATTGTTGAAATTTGGTTTCCGGAGGATAGGTGGTTCCCTAAGGCTTTGGTCTTTGGCCGAGGGAAAAGTGTCCAAATGTATTTCACTTTTTCTCCTAAAGTGACTTTATAAGTTATAAAGTCAAATCTAATTTAAAAGTGACTTTAAGTGATAAAGTTACTAAGTCTAATTTTAAAGTGACTTTAATAAAGTCAATGTGAAATTAGAAAGTGAAGAGTGACTTTGGAAATAAGTGACTAAGAGGGTCTTTATTAAAGTGGGGTGAATTAAAAAATAGAAAGTGAGATTTAAATACACATTTAATCTCAGCCCTAGATCTAAAGCTGTCTCAGCGATTGGATTTAGAGATTCCCCAAAAGTCACTTAGGGTTAGGTTAAAGGAGGAAAAGAGAGAAAAGATCATTCATTCTTTCATGAGTAGATTGAGAGAGGAGAAGAGAAAGCAAACGAGAAATTTCTGAAGCAGAGGGAGAGCAGCAAAGATACACAACAAATCTATACAACAGCGTGGCACATTTCCCAAGGTAGTATTTTCAGACAGTAGCATTTATTTGGCATGGTTACCAAGACAGAATCTGTACAACATTGTTTACACACTTTTCAAGACAAGGTACAATGTTGTTTTTGAGGAGAAAATTCAATAGTCAAGGCCACAATTTTCGAGGAAGCTTTTCAGGGCACAAAAATCGAGGAGGGATTGCTATACGTGTTCGTACAATTCCATACAGGTAGAATTTGGCACGCATTTCAAGGCAAGGCAGCAAGTACAACATTTAATGCTATAATTTTTCTTGTAATTTTCTGTTTGCTGTTGGCACGATTTTCAAGTTGGAAAGTTGGCACGGAAATCGAGATAAATGGGTTTTGTGTTTGCTGTAATTTTTATTGTGTTTTTCTGTTCATTGTAAAAGCATATTTGGAAATAAAGAGAAGCTTTCGAACTAGTTTTCCCCAAGAGTTGTAGGGGGTTTTTCCAGGGTCATATTGACCAAAAATCAGCGTGTCAAATTTCTGTGTGGTTGATTTATTTTTCTGAGTTTTTATTTCTGCAATTTTCAGCACTGTGAAATTTCCAGAATTTGTGTTTTCAGAAAATATTTATTTTTCCAGCTTGTTGAATGTATGGTTATGGGAATGGACATTTAACTTTATGGGAGAAATAAAGAGAAACTGAAAATTAGAATGTGTTATAAAATTTCTACATGGTATCGGAGCTAGTTTGTTGAAAAGTGCAGTTTGGGACAACAAAGAGAAAAATTACAGCAAGCTGATTTTTCACACATAAAACAGAACCTTTACCACAGTAGTGTCATTTTCAGTTTATTTAGGACAATAAGCATGTCTTTGGGCTTGAGGGTGGATGATAGGTTGGATGGGCATAGCAACTACAATGTATGGAAGGAAAGAATGCAAAGCATCTTTGAGGAAGCAGAAGTCTTGGGTATAATGGTGAGTAGCCAACAACGCCCTGATAATGTGCCTACTAACCCTGTTCAGTAGGCAGACTTTAATAAGAATAATAACAAGGGTAAGAGACTGATTCTGGATGGTTTTAAAGACCATTTCATTCCTCATGTGAGAGGAAAGAGACATGCTCATGAGATGTGGACAACGTTGACCAATCTCTACCAGAGTACCAATGAGAACAGAAAAATGGTCCTAAGGGATAAGTTGAAGGCCATTAAGATGGCAAAGATAGATAGTGCTACTGCATACCTCACAAAGATCACTAATGTGAGAGATGAGTTGGCAGCAGTTGGAGAGGCCATTCCACCCACTGAGTTGGTGTGGATTGCAGTGAATGGCCTTCCCAGTTCATGGCTGAGCTTTTCTGATGGGATTGTTGCACGTGAGACCCTTCCCATTTGGGAGAGGTTGTGAGATGATTGCAGACAGAATGAAATAAGAAAGAACCAGCTTGGGGCAGCCAAACCAGTTGAGGAGGATGAGGATATAGCACTGGTAGCAAGGGGCAAGAAATGCAAAGGAAAGAAGCAAGCTTCCACAAGTGGTGGTGGGGGCAAAGGCAAGGGTAAAGGTAAGCAACTGAACAATGAGAAGGACTATTCCAAGGTGAAGTGTTGGAATTGTCAGAAGATGGGACACTATGTAGTTGTGTGTCCGGAGAAGAAGAAGAAGAGGAAGAGTAAGACCATGGCAGCATCAGCAGAGATAGAAGACTTTTCGGAGAGCTTTGACTGGGAGTTTGGGTTCATTTCTCGCAAGTCCACTAGTGTAGGATCACCTGCCACGGAGGTTGAGAGGGAGTGTGCATTTCCCTCCACTAGCGGAGCATCTTCAGGTATTTGGTATGTTGACAGTGGGGCTTCACGTCATATGACAGGAGTCCGTGGGTACTTCTCAGAGCTTTCAGAGAGTGGCATTGATATAGAGGTAGTACTCGGAGACGACAACATTGTTAGAGCAGTCGGTGTGGGGACATTGGCATTTTATAGGGAACCCAAACCTCCCTTGAAGGTGTCAGATGTTCTATATGTGCTAGGGATGAAGAAGAACCTTATATCCGTCTCAGCATTGGAGGACAGTGGGTATGAGGTATTGTTCAGGAGAGGACAGGTGCTTATATATCCTAGGGGCGCTCCAGCTAATTCAGCTAGAGTGATTGGTGTTCGCCATGCAAAGGTGTACAAGTTTGCGTTTAAGCCCATTTTGGCATTGAGTAGTAGTACCAACAACAGAGCTAGCAGTGCAAAGCTGTGCGAGATTTGGCACCGCAGGATGGGCACATGTATCATGGAGCCTTGAGGACATTGCGGGAGATCACTACAGGTGTGCCAGATTTTAGTTCTGAACACCTAGATACATGCAGAGGATGTGCTATGGGCAAGTTTGCCAAATCCCTTTTTCCCAGCAGTGACAACAGATCGACTGGGATACTGGATTTGATTCATACCGATGTGAGCGGTCAGATGTCTCATGTTTCCTTGATTGGATATGAGTACTATGTTTTATTCATTGATGATCACTCTAGGAGGACCTGGATTTATTTCTTGAAGACCAACAGTGACGCCTTCAAGTGGTTTCAGGAGTTCAGAGCTCTTGTGGAAACTCAGACAGGTCGGAAGATCAAGTCTGTCAGGTCGGACAATGTAGGGGAGTACACCCTTGGCGAGTTTGTTAATTATTGTGCGGAGGCAGGCATTAGGAGGGAGTTCACAGTTCCTTACAACCCCTAGGAGAACGAGGTTGCGGAGAGGAATAACAGATCCATCGTTGGGGTTGCCAAAGCCATGCTACATGATCAGGGGTTACCATTGTTTTTGTGGGCAGAGGCCAGCAACACTGCTGTGTATTTGCAGAACAGGAGTCCACATCGTGCCTTGGGGCATGTGACTCCGAAGGAGGCTTTTTCTGGGAAGAAGTCGGATGTTGGTCATTTTCGTATCTTTGGGTGTATTGCATACTCCTACGTACCCAAGGAGAAGAGGACCAAGCTAGAGCCCACCACAGAGAAGGGTATCTTTGTGGTCTACAGTGAGACCTCGAAAGCCTTTCGGATTTATATTCCTGCATGGAGGAGAGTAGTTGTTAGGCGGGATGTGAAGTTTGAGGAGGACAGGGCCTTCAGGAGGTCATGAGAGTTAGAGTATCTGGATTAGCCAGACCCTCAGGAGCAGCTGAGTCAGTCAGAGGGATCCAGTGGGCAGGGATCAAGAGGTACATCGTTTATGGTGTCAAGTCCATTAGTGAGCAGTGGCTCGCAGAGTCAGAGGGGTGGTGCTTTGGGCAGTATGCAGAGCAGTCTGCAGAGCAATTCACTAGGTAGTCCACTGATGGACAGTTCACATGGTACTTCAGCATTTACAGGTTCAGGTTCAGGCATGAGGACATCAGATAGACAGTCAGGAGTTTAGGCTCCTGATGAGGATGAGGAGTTTCATTCTCCGGTGGGAGAAGTGTGCTCAGGGAAGAGGAAGCCCAAGTGGCTTCAAGATACCTTGAGAGAGGCCACATCTGTTGTTGGGCCGAAGAGACCGGTCAGAGAGAGCAGACCACCTAAGCGGTTTTGTAGCTATATGGCAATGGTTGCCAACATCGTTGACTCCAAGCCTTCTAGCTATGAGGAGGCAGCTAGCCAGCAGGTTTGGAGAGAGGCCATGCAGGAGGAGTATTCTTCTATTATGAAGAATGATGTTTGGGAGGTGGTGCCGAGGCCTGAGGGAAAATCCGTGGTTACTTCCAGATGGCTTTACAAGGTAAAGCATGCTGCAGATGGCAGCATTGAGAAATTCAAGGCAAGGTTTGTGGCTAGAGGGTTCTCCCAGGTAGAGAGAGTAGATTATGAGGAGCAAAGGTCGCTCCCGTGGCTCGATATACTTCCATTCGCTCCATTATATCGATAGCAACAGAGATGGTTTGGAAGATCCATCAGATGGATGTGAAGACCGCATTTCTCAGTGGCTTCATACAGGAGGTGTACATTGAATAGCCACAGGGCTTTGAGGTGCATGGGAAGGAGTCTGTTAGGTCCCTATATTACTAGTATAGTCACTTATTGTTGTTAATGTAACCCTCTTATTGTTATTATTGTACCTTTGTAACCCCCATATTGTTATTATTGTGCCCTTAAATTATTATTGTTAGGTCGACTAGGATTACATTGTGGCCCCATGGACTCCTATATATAGAAAGGAGGTTTTGTAATTTGAATAATCCAAGAATGGTTCATTCATGTAATGTATTGGAGGTTTCCCCCTCGAAGTGGCTTATTTCTAAGGCGTTGATATCTCTTTTCTTCTCTTTTTGGAGCTGGTTTCACAACAGAGTCCCATGTATGCAGACTGAAGAGGGCACTTTATGGCTTGAAGCAAGCTCCTAGAGCTTGGTACTCCAATATTGATACGTACTTGCAGGAGATGGGTTTCACAAAGAGTGATGCAGATCCGAACGTATACTTTATTGTGACAGGTGAGGAGCCTCTCATTCCGGTGTTGTATGTGGATGACTTGGTCATTACGGGTGCAAAGAGACTCATAGAGAGCTGCAAGAGAGATCTTGCATTGGAGTTCGAGATGAAGGACATTGGCTTGATGCATTACTTTTTGGGCTTAGAGGTATGGCAGGAGGAGGGGCATTTCTTCCTGAGACAGGGGAAGTATATTGTGGACATCCTTGGCAGATTCCACATGAAGGATTGTAGACCCATGTCGACACCGATGATCACCAACTGGAAGAAGCTTCACGCTTCAGATTCTGAGTTTGGTGGATCCCACATTGTATAGACAACTGATTGGTTCCTTGATGTATTTGGTTAACACCAGACCAAATAACACGATGAGCCAGTTCATGTGTGAGCCCAGGAGGGTGCACTGGATTGCTGCAAAATACATTTTGTGGTACTTGCAGGGGACAGTGGATTATGGTTTTAGTTATGAGCGAGGGGATGGAAGTGAAGATTGGCAATTACATGAATTCGATTGGACGAGTTACAGCCTTGATAGAAGAAACACTTGATCATTTTTGGGTTGAGTTCGGCAGTTGTGTCATGGTTCAGCCGAAAGCAGCAGTCAGTAGCATTGAGTTCAGCGGAAGCAGAGTATATGGCAGCCAGTCTAGCTAGTTGTGAGGCCATCTGGCTTCGCAAGATGTTGTTTGGCTTATTTGGTCAGCGGTTGAGACCTTCAGTGATTTACTGTGATAATCAGAGTTGCATTAAACTCACGGAGAATCCAGTGTTTCATGACAGGTCAAAGCATATCGGGATCAAATATCATTTCATCAGAGACTATGTTCAGAAAGGAGCTGTGAAGCTTGAGTATATTTCCACTGATGAGCAGGTTGCAGATATTCTTACCAAAGCCTTACCACGGGGCAAGCATGTCTACTTCAAAGACAAGATGGGTGTGGTGAGGAACACCTTCATCGGTAAGAGGGAGTGTTGAAATTTGGTTACCGGAGGACAGGTGGTTCCCTAAGGCTTTGATCTTTGGCCTAGGGAAAAGTGTCCAAAAGAATTTAATTTTTCTCCTAAAGTGACTTTATAAAGTTATATAGTCAAATCTAATTTAAAAGTGACTTTAAGTGATAAAGTTACTAAGTCTAATTTTAAAGTGACTTTAATAAAGTCAATGTGAAATTAGAAAGTGAAAAGTGACTTTGGAAATAAATGACTAAGAGGGTTTTTATTAAAGTGGGGTGAATTAAAAAATAGAAAGTGAGATTTAAATGCACATTTAATCTCAGCCCTAGATCTAAAGCTATCTCAGCCATTGGATTTAGGGATTCCCCAAAAGTCACTTAGGGTTAGGTTAAAGGAGGAAAAGAGGGAAAATATCATTCATTCTTTCATGAGCAGATTGAGAGAGGAGAAGAGAAAGCAAAGAAGAAATTTCTGAAGCGGAGGGAGAGCAACAAAGATACACAACAAATCCGTACAACAACTTGGCACATTTCCCAAGGCAGTATTTTTGGACAACAACATTTATTTGGCACGGTTACCAATATAGAATCTGTACAACATTGTTTACATGCTTTTCGAGGCAAGGTATAATGCTGTTTTCGAGGAGCAGATTTAACAGTCAAGGGCACAATTTTTGAGGCAGCTTTTCATGGCACAAAAATCGAGGGACTGCTGTAGGTGTTCGTATAGTTCCATACAAGCAGAATCTGGCACACATTTCAAGGCATCAAGTACAACATTTAATGCTATAATTTTTCTTGTAATTTTCTGTTTGCTGTTGGCACAATTTTCAAGGTGGAAAGTTGGCACGGAAATCGAGATAAGTGGGTTTTGTGTTTGCTGTAATTTTTACTGTGTTTTTCTGTTCACTGTAAAAGCATATTCAGAAATAAAGAGAAGCTTTCGAACTAGTTTTTCCCAAGAGTTGTAGGGGTTTTTCTAGGGTCATATTGACCAAAAATCAGCGTGTCAAATTTATGTGTGGGGTTGATTTATTTTTCTGAGTTTTTATTTCTGCAATTTTCAGCACTGTGAAATTTCCAGAATTTGTGTTTTCAGAAAATATTTATTTTTCTAGCTTGTTGAATGTATGGTTATGGGAATGGGCATTTAACTTTATGGGAGAAATAAGGAGAAACTGAAAACCGGAGTGGGTTATAAAATTTCTACAGTAATCATCTGGCATTTGATACTCTTTGAGAATGAGATAGGGCATTTAAGATAAGAGTAGTCGTGGACTGATATTCTTTGAGGGTTGGCTACCCAAGAGAAGAATAGTCCAAGAAGGTCATACTCTCGAAACACCTAGGTGGGGTATGTACCTTGGAGAGACAATGACTATGGTGTCTATTAGTCATGTGTCTCGCCAGCATTGTAGCCCATTGTCTCGTTGAGAGATGGGGTTGTTAGTCAAGGCCTTGTACTAGGACAATGTTGGTTGATATGATGCTATACAGATGTGATTACCAATCCGATTCTTCAGTTTGAAAGTAACCATGTACCTATATGAATTCCTCCCTAGTTAAGAGGGAGTGTTGAAAAGTGTAACTAGGTCGGTCTTCATGTTGACTATGTAATTATGTAGTTATGTAAAGAAGAAGTCAAAGATAATAAAATGTATTTTTGGTGTACTTGCTTCATGGGTTTCATGAGAAAGATTTTATAGATAGACTTCTTCTTGATGTCTATTAGGTTTTTATCTTCTAGGAATAAATAGAATTAAGTGTCTCATACATGAAGGATCTAGTCTAGGTATATATGCTTCAAGACCTTGTGGAAGAAGCTCACAACAACCTTCAATGCAACGATTAAAGACAAGCCTTAAATGTAGTGAAGAAATACCTCTCCAACGCTAGAATAAACTTTATCTTGTTGGCCTAATTCACCATGGACAAGTCGGCTGTATGGTCGGCCTATTTAAGGGAGTATGCCCTATATATATACTCATGCTATGCGGTCATCATTCAAGCAAGTTTAGCGGACATCTTCAATAAGAAAGTGCAGATAAAGGACAACATATAAGTGCGGATAAGGGATAGTAAAGAGTGTGGATATGAAACAGAGGTGTAGGACATGAATGCGGACATCATTGAAACATGAATGCGTTTGTTGAAACATGAATGCAGACTTTGCTGAAACATGAATGCGGATATCACTGAAACATATTGCAGATAAAAAGACGGTATACAGTGCGGGTTTTAGAAGCAATGAATAGGGTATAAAGTGCGGTCTCATCAAAGTCATCTCAGTAACTATAAAGCAAGGAAAGGGCTGCAGATATACCACTGATATTCTATTATTGATGTGTGATTGCAGAACTAGAAAGGTCTTGAAAGAAAAAGGTAAGGGCAGTCTGTTTGAAGGAAGAGTTTTGCTGAAGCTAAGACAGTGAGTATAAGAAGAAAGGCCGACCTTAAGGTGGGAGAAAGTGAGGAAGGTAAATTTGAGAGGTACCTTCCTAACTACAGTTCAAGCAATTCAACTACAAGCATATGCTGATGCAAAACTAAGAAAATTAGTGAAGAGAAGAATCAAGGTTTAAGAAGCTAGATCAAGGTCTTGAAAGCATATCTAGGTTAAGGGTCTGAGTCTTGGTCATGGTAGTTGTCATTTGAAGATCTATAAGAAGAATTCTTTGCGGGTTTTCCTCTCCAAGAGGGAGAGGTTTTGCCTTGGCTTGAGGAGCCTAACTTTTTATGTCTTGTGCATTTTGATAATTGACTTGATGCAAGATTAACTAAGCTAAAAGAAGAGAAGACATAAGTAACTCAAGCAAGCTCACAAGTAATTATCAAGAAGAATTTGTATTAATCTCCAGCCCTACAAATTCTCAACACTTCTCTTATCCGTCTTTATGCCCAAAACAGAGATACGAGTTATTGAACCTTAGATCCTTCCTTTGATTCACTTGCAACCCTGATCTTTACATTCATTTCAGACTTTATAGTTCCTCCTTCACAACACTTGTCTCACACTATAGTTGTAGATCTATTACCAAGATGAATAGACCCTAGACCGAACACATGATAACCATACTTCTTCCCTATATTGCTTCATACCCTTTCTCACACTTCTCTATAGAACTAGACGAGGTAGAATAGATCCAAAACAAAGTTAGTATTATCCTTCTTTTCTTCTCCTATTTTGTACTCACTGCAATCCTTTAATTCACACTAATTCTCAGAGCTTGTCCGCATTCCTTCAGGTGATATGTCACTGTCCCTTCTACGCATCAATTGCAGGTGTATGTCATCGAGTTCATTTCAGACTTGACCGCATTCTCTCCTCTCAAACGAGCCGCAAAGCTACCTTCTATACTGACCTTTCTTCATCTGTTTTAGGTCGACCTTAGCATCTGTTTGTAGGCCGACTTAACCACAACTTCTAGGCCGACTTGTAGGGCTTGTATTCCAGCATGAAGGAGGTTGACTTAAGGGCTATCTTGAGCCATTTCTTCTCTGTTAAATGACAAGGTCTTAAGGCATGTTTTTTTGAATAGACTCTTCATATACATGACTCTTAATTACATTTATAACCAGAAGACAAATCCTAATAGACATCAAGAAGAAGTCTATTGACCTATAATAAAACCTTGCTCATGAAACCCATGAGGCAAGCATACAAAAATATATTTTATTATCTTTGTCTTCTTCTTTACATACATACATAATTACATAGTCAATATGAAAACCAATCCTAGTTACACTTTTCAAGAGGGGGATGGGGGAGACCAAGAGATGGCGATTAAAAAGGAGCAAGTTTTGGTTAGCGAGGACATAATCAACTACACTCGCACCCTTGCCATATGGACGACATGTGAAGAAGCGGGAGTCTAGGAAACAGGGGAGACCATTTAAAATCAACAACTCCAGTTTCCCTCAACTGCAATAGATGTTTACCATAAACTGTAGTGGGCCCCAAAGTATCATCTGACATCCGGCGAAGGCCTACTGAATTTGGATCTATCCCCTGGGTACAAAACACATCCTCTGATTGGTCGTGGAGAGGGATCTGGAGATCTCTAGTACGAGCATTGAAGTCACCTAGGAGGATGACTTCCCCAATAGTAGAGTACTGTGTGATGCTAGAGTACAATTCTATAAAAGGGTCCCCATTTGAGCCATTATGGATGGGAAATGGTGAAGAGGCTGGGGGAAAGTAACAAACTGCAATGTAGATGTCCCTCGGAGGAGAGACTTTGACGCTAATCCGAATCCACATAAATTTGGCAAACTCATCTTCGACTACCAAAGATACCCTGTTCCGGAGTGAGTCACTAGCTAAAGAAGCAACTCCACCTGATCCTCTGACCCCTCCCGAGCTCCTCGTCTCCTGCCTGCAAACTGAGAACCAATGGTAACTGCAATATCTGGGAGAGGTCGAACAAGGCTCACATGAGTCTCGGTCACGAAGAGGATGTCCGTTGATTCGAGAGCGTCATACAAGAGTCCCGGTGATGACTAGAAAGATCCATTGCCATTCCAACAACGGATAGAAATGCCTGTACCCTGTTGTCTCCCTAAGCAGGCTCGTCATTTGGAACCTCCAGTTCGTGGTTCCCACCCAGGTGGGAAGGAGTCCCGAATGAATGCCCGAAGTTTCTTGATAACTGCCCATTTCCCTGCCTGTTGTGCTGCCATAACCTGTTCTCTTGATTGTTTAAGTTCCACAACCTGTGCTCGAGTGAGGTCCTCATCCAAGAAAATTCTGCTGGGAAGAGAAAACAACTTCCGCTTAGCCTTGAGGGCGCAGAGTTGATCGGATGCAGTCAGAAACTTGAGGAAGAGAGTGGAGTTGTAGCCTAGCCAGGCTCTGCCTAGAGCTATAGTGGGGAGGCTAAGTGTATCCCGAAGGAGCCTAGCCCCCTCTTCCATAGGATCCGGAGAGGGTTGAGGTAAGGGGAGACCTCTCACCTTCAGATTCAATTCTCTCGCCCGTCTGGTGCGTTCTTCCACAATTTTTGCTTGTTCCACCTCCTCAACTGTTGCAAGAGGGGTAGGAGTTTTATCCTTTGCCCGAACCACCTGTGCCCAAGAATTGATGTGTGTCTCAGTTTCTTGTTTGAAGGTGGCTTGTTGGGATCAAATTTCTTCCTGCTTGCTTTCAAGGTCGAGAATTTCTACATGCAACGTATCATTTGGAGGATGGATATTCTCCTGCTCTTTGCTTTCATGTAATATCTTCTTAAGGGATAAATTATCCCCTTCCACCTCCGAAACTCTGGTAGAGAGGGTGTGTATTTCTAAATGAAGCTTGTTGTTTTGAGTTTCCAGAAATTCCATTTTCTGCAACATTTGTTTTACTTGGGATGTCCAGAATGAGAAATCCCACTCCATGGCTTTTTCATGGACCCCAGTTTCAAGCTGTACCCCTTGACCCTCAGCCACTATTACTGCAGGTTCAGGCGAAGTTGGGGGCTCTGACAGGATTACAAGGAATTGGTTAACGTCCATGTCTAAGTCCATCAAGAGCATGCATCCCAAAAACACGTTGCAACTCTCTTCCTATCCTGATCTGCCCCTTTGCTGTTGCTGTTCCTGGTCTTTATCTGCTGTTCGCTACCCTGTAATAGGGATGATGTAACCTTTCCTGCAATGGAAAGCCCAAACGGATCCTCTGCAAGTGTAATTAGTGGCTACAGAGAATTATCCACTGTATTTAAAAATTCAGACACAGACAAAGAAGAAGCATGAGAGAATTCTCTGTTGTATTGAAATCGGGTTGCTGTTTCAGTAAGCAATGTGCACTGTGAGTGGAACCTTTTCTAATATGCCCCAACAGAAAACAACGAATAAGGTTGTGTGCTAGCAAAAATGTATCTTAGAATTTGTTTAGTCATCAAATACTTCAGAAAAGAGAAAATGAAAGATCGATCAAATGTGCTACGGACTTTCCCGACCAGTTATTCGAGTGCGCACCTTCACTTTTGGATCTGGGATTCAAACACGAGGCATTTTCGCTCTAATGCAAACCAGATATCGTGACATGCGTGGGAACCTTCTGTTCAGATCCTTCCACGAGTTGGAGCGATTGGATGGCATCGGAGCGTGGAGCTGGAAAAACGTAGTGAAGTATAGCTCTCTTCACACTTCAGTGGAACAACTTCTGGAGTGAGTTGGAGCGTATGCGAGAGTCCTGAGAGTCCCTCTGTGACTCAGTGGCTTGGTCCTGCCACCAATATAGAAATTAGAGAAGTGCCTCACTACAAAGCAAACGTGTGCAGCGTGGTGAGTCCAAAGCCTTCACCTTTGAACTACAAGATGAATTAAACTACCACCCAAAGGCTAATGTACAATAATTTTCAAGAATTTCAAAATTATGCCACGTAGTTCCGCACCCATTTGGTCAATATAAATATAAAAAGGTAGTATTATATGGAGTCCAAATGTGTATGGATGAGTTAAAGAAGTCGCAGGAAGAAGAAAAAGATGCACTTGTTTATCTTCCTAGAATGACTGAGAGGGAGAGCCTCAGCCAATACAACTATGCAGCTCTAACAAATTTCCATTCCACCAACACATCCATGGAGAAAGATACCATTGCCTGGTGAATAATTGTGAGTTAAAAAAGTGTCAGGAAGAAGAAAAAGATGCACTTGTTTAACTTCCTAAAATGAGTGAGAGAGAGAGCCAATACAACTATGCGGCTTTAACAAATTGCCAATCCTTGCCTTGGTGAATAATTGCAAGTGCGTGCACTTAGTTGTCGAAAAAGTAATAGAAAGATGGTGTCACCTCACAAATGGAAACGTGAACTGACCCCATCCTATAACTGTTGTTTCAAATTACCTATAGTAAATATCAGAGGTAAAGGGATCGCTATTGGAATAACTTCACAAAAGATATAAATTTGATGAATTCATATCTTAGCAGACTAAAGAGCATCGTGGGACCCATGTCCAAAGAATTGATATTTTATTAAGTCGCTGTTGAGCAATTATTTTTTAGGCATATAATAGAAATTTCTTCCCAGCATGAGTTATGGTCAGCCTATCTATAGATGATAAGGCACATGATTGATTATGATTTCAGCTCAAGAGAATTCCTTCGTGTAAATACTAAAATATTGTTTTTGAGAAAAAACAATAAAGGTCCTTCGTGTAAATACTAAAATATTGTTTTTGAGAAAGAACAATAAAAGAACCAAAAAAGCTGAAATATCGTAATTGCCTTGAAGGAACTTCAAAAGTTCAAAAGTCATTGATAAGAAAAATTATAAAAAAGGATTGATTAGTTGGGAAAGAGACATTTGTTGTTGGAATTTTGTAAACTCTTTTATGAATTTTAATGAGAAGAAGCCCTTAGGGCCAATTTTACAGGAGAAGCTTGGATTCTAGTGATATGGGTTGAGAACTAATTCTGGTGCTCTTTCTGTTACTAGGGCCACTGTAAGGCTGTATCTTTCTATTATGGACTTTTCTATAGATGATTTACATTCTTGATTTGCTTTTTTATGAGATGTTTGCTTTGAGACGGTGGATGTGAGATTGTGAACAATAAATTCAAGAACATACTTTGCATTTCTTTTTTGTTCATAGATTCATATGTTTCTGTTGTGTTTCTTGAATAACTTTATCTTATATATATATATATATATATATATATATATATATATATATATATATATAATTCACTTGTAAGGTTGTATATTTCTATTATAGTCTTTTTTTTAATTCACTTGTAAGGTTGTATATTTCTATTATAGTCTTTTTTTTTTTTTATATAGATGATTTACATTCTGGATTTGTTTTTTTATGAAATGTTTGCTTTGAGGTGGTGGATATGAGATTGTGAACAATAAATTCAAGAAATACTTCTCTGCATTTCTTTTTTGTTCATATAGATTCATATGTTTCTGTTATGTTTTGTATGTCTTGAATTTATTGTTGACAATCTCATATCCACCATCCCAAAGCAAACATTTCATAAAAAAACAAATCAAGAATGTAAATCATCTATAAAAAAAATAGACTATAATAGAAATACAGCCTTACAAGTGAAGAGACTATAATAGAAATACAGCCTTACAAGTGAATTATATATATATATATATATATTCACTAGTTAAGGTACAATCCTAGCTAGGATAGGTAGAATAACATTGTGTGTTGCATATAGATCAGAAATATTCTACACTTCGCATTCTACCTTTCATTTCCCAATTACATTAGTCAAAATTGCCAGGGCAGAATTTGAATGGGTTCCCTATTCCAAATGATGTGATGTCTAATTGAGACTTCACATTGGAGAGAAACCTCCATTGTTGAGCAGGACACTTTTTGCACAACAACCAAAATTGGCATTAGAAGGAGGGCCTGATTGTATGCTTTGTAGAAATTCTTATTCTTCATATGGTCATTTGACACGGAATTAATCATTATATAATTTGTTATCTATCTTGGTACGTTTTAGGTGGAAAAATTTGGAGAAATTGGCTTGTAGGGTCCATTTTAGTGGCAAGCCCTAGTTTGGAGATCCAGGTTCTAGAACCTTTCACAACCATTTTCAGGCATAAAATTACACTTTTTGGGGTCAAAACTTTATGAGCATAGTTTTAACCCCTTTATGCCATTATACACACAGATCTTTCCAATGGTGCAAAAGTCACTTAAATCAAAGTTAGTATTTGGAAGTTATGCATCTTGCAAGTTGACCTACCTTGTTGACCACCATGGTATTGAGTGAATGCTACGTTAGCTCCCATGATTCACATGCGAGGCTAGTCACATGTGGACTTTCAAGAAGATTCTATAAGGTCCAAAACCTTATCATTGATTGAGGGTTTAGTGTGCCAAAACCCCAACTCCAAACGACTATCAGTCTATGTTAAATGTTGGTCTGCTAATATAAAAAATGGGTCCATTTTTTAGCTTTGTACTTGTTCCATAGTTGAGTGGAACATCTAGGAGTGAGATTTGAGGGCATAACAGAAGCAGAATATGCTTACATAGTAGCCATTTTGACCACAATGTCAAAGACAACTCCATAGTGAGTGCCCCTTTCTTTGTATTTGCATTTTCATAATTGAAGAAATTAGTGTAGAGCATAAGCCTCACGTTCTAGTTGGGTTTTCTCCTATATTGGGTTTCACATGATACATCTTGTGTTCATTTGTGTGGATGGTGTGTTAATTTGTTTTCACATTTCAATTATTTTTATAAATTGGTGCAATAAGCTCGTGTGTATAAATATGAGATCTAAGGAAATAAACCTACATAATAAAATAATTCAACATAATATATGTTGTGTTGAATTGCTCTACTGGAAAATCCATGACAATTTACAAATCATATTGATATCATAACAATTTTCTTTGGGGTATTTGTGGAAGTTGTAGGAGCCAATACTTGGCTTAAGAAGGAAGCCACAAAACCCTAGCCATGGTGCATGAGTTTGTTCATAACAACCCTTGTGATATAGTGGTAGAAATATTTGTGAGGTTGGAGAGTAACTCATTGACATTTCTAGCAATAGGGCCCTCTTCATGGTGGCTTTAGCAAGTAAGTGTGGATCTTTCAAGGAGGTTTCGTGGCTTTAATTTAAAAGTTGGATCGGATTAGAAACTTGAAGATAGTGAAGATTCAAAAAAGGAGTTGAAAAAAGAGGTTGAGAAAGAGCAACCAAGTACCAGTTCCAACACTCCACAACCCATGTTTAAAATGGAAGCGAAATGGACATCAAACCATATTAAGGTGAGATTGATGCTATTAAGTTGAATCGTTAGTTGCAATGATTAGATGCATATTTCAATGCCCATAATATAGATAAAGAGCAGAAAATTTTATTTTCCCCACTAAAACACGAAGGTCATGTACTAACTTGTGGGAGAGCCACACAAACACTTAGGCTAGAGGGTAATCCATCAACAACTAAGTGGGAGGAATTTAAAACCCTCATCAAATCTCGATTATACCCTATTGGTTATGTAGAGGACCATTGGATATGTTGGCATTACTTTAGGCAAAAGCAATGGTAAAGTGTGCAATACTACACTATCAAATTCAAGTAGATGGCAATCATGTTGGATATCTCTCCCAAAAACCTAGACCTACATAGATTATATAGGGCAACATCAGTCTTATTCTTGGAAGACTTGGTCGTAAGAGTATACACAGGGAACACAAATTGGAAATTGGACATTTGTAATGTAGGTGACTTACTTCTAATGGAACTTATTGTAATACAGAACAATTTCGTCATAAGTGGTTATGGTCTTTTCTTTTGTAACCTCCTTACCTTGATTTCGTATGTCATTGAATCAGAAATTTGTAAACATGACATAGGTGAGGCTAATGCAAAACTTCCTTCACCATTTTCTTAGGAAACTCAAGAGCAGATGACTGGGAGTGGAGATGTTCTACTAATTTCTAATAGCTTTAGTCTTTGTCTTGGAAGACTTGGTCATAAGAGTATACACACGTGCTGAAAAGTGGAAGGAGATTTGCAACGTAGCTGACCTTTACTTCTAATTGAATTTACTAGAATACATAACAGTTTTGTCACAAAGCGGCGTTGGTCTTTTATTTGTAAACTCTTTACCTCGATCTTGTATTTCATTGGAATCAGAAATTTGTAAACATGACATAGTTGAGGGTCAAAGCTAATGTGAAACTTCCTTTACCATTTCAGTAGGGAACTTAGGGGAGGATGGCTGGGAGTGGAGATGTTCGATTCATTTTTAGCAAAATCTTTTGGAAGGTTGGTTATGTGTAAGCTACTGTGAAAACATGAGAAAGCCTATATTTTCATTAAGGGTGGAAAGTTTACAATATACTTCTATTTCTTTGAGTTTGGAAGTATTTTCTTAACATGTAAGAGAGATCCTTTTTAACAAATTTTAACATTAGTGCTTCTTTAGGAGTTGCTTTTTCATTGGCTATTGAATTAACACCGGAAACATGGTAAAGGAAATAGCAGGCTACAAACAAATAATAAAGAAATTAGAGAAGGAAGTGCCCCACTACAAAGCAAATGTGAGCAGCGTGACGAGATCAAAGCCTTCACCTTTGAAGTACAAGATGAATTAAATTACGACCCAAAGGCTAATGTACAATGATATTCAAGAATTTCAAAATTACGCCACTTAGTTCCTCACCTATTTGGACAATGTAAATATAAAATGGTAGTATTATATGGAGTCCAAATGTGTATGGATGAGTTAAAGAAGTGACAAGAAGAAGAAAAATATGCACTTTTTTAAAATTCGTAGAATTAGTGAGAGGGAGAGCCAATACAACTATGCATAGCCTTAACGAATTGCCAATCCACAAATGCATACATTGAGAAAGATATCATTGTTGCAATGAATAATTTTGAATTAAAAAAGTGGTAGAAAGAAGAAAAAGATGCACTTGTTTAACTTCCTATAATGAGTGAGAAAGAGGGCCAATACAACTATGCAGCTCTTACAAATTGCCAATCCTTGCCTTGGTGGATAATTGTAAGTGCTTGCACTTAGTTGTTGAAAAAATAATAGAAAGATGGTGTCACCCCACACTTGGAAACATGAACTCACCCCATTCTATAACTGGTGTTTCAAATGGCCTATAGTAAATATCAGAGGTAAAGGGATTACTATTGCAACAAGGGTAATAGATGCAATGCAATATAGTCCCTGCCTCTCCCTCTATCGCTAATTAATTGATTAAAGGTTGTGCAGAGTGATGATAAAACTCTACATAGTGAAAGCAAAAATCTCTTTTCACGAGACTCTTCACACAACGAAAGGTCTCTGCACAAGCTTCAACGATAGTTTAATTGACACACGTACTCATAGGTTAATAGCATGCCCGTCTTGATAGCATAGGTTAATAGGTACATTGGTAATAATAATTGATATTCATACACATGTACTTTGACTCATTGTGCGGGAGTGCATAGCTCCACACAATAAACTTATCTAATTGTGTGGAGCTTCGCATTCTTACACAATGAACCCTCATTAATTCTGATTTCTTCTTTACTGAGATAATGTTATGAATATTATTTATATATTTATATTAATTTTATATAAATTATTTCATAAAAGATAGCTACACTTATAAGTCTTCTATTGTTTATCACTCTTCTTGGTATTTGAACGACTTGCAGTGAAATGACGTTTCGACAACCGACGACAACATTTGTTATGTTTTGGGGCCTTCATGTTGTGCATTCCTCACATTGACTTTTGGTACTCTGCTTTAGTGGCCAGTAAAATTAGGATACAATTGAAATGCATAATGTTTTTGTTTTACCACGTTATAACCGATGCACGTAATATAAATATGTAGGGACTTGTGTTGTATTCACAACGCTGAAGTGTTACCTTGTTATAATGAGTGCATATAATATAAATGTGTAGGGACTTGTGCAACATGTGTAGTGTAAACTTGTCTCCTTCCTCTGTTGGTTTGTTTCATGGTATGTTGGATATGGTTTGATGGCATTTATGATTATTGTATCATCAATGGATTTATTGGCATCTATTTGGTGTATTATGTTTGTTATCATGGCTTCATTATGCTCTTGATAGTAGATGCAATATTATATGCTTGGTTTGATATACAATTCTAGATCTACAAAGGCTTCAACATTTTCTAGTATATTGAGTTGAATGTTGCCACCATGGGATAATTGCCATTATTATTACGAGTTTGTAAGAGAGGCATGACACAGAATGAAGAATTGCTCAGAAATGTCCGACTATCGACCTCAACATCTCTGTCGCACGAATAATACAACTTCCCATGCAATAGAGGGAAATAACCACACCATATCCACATAAATATAGAATCGTAGAGTGCATAGGAAGTTCGAAGGGCCCACAGTCGGAGTTCAGAGATTAGAAATACCTCCACACCTTCGCACTCCCTGATTCCACATTTGTTTACTTCAACATTTGGGCCCACATTCATAATGCAGAGATTAGCCCACAATTAGAGTGAGAAGATTAGCAATACCTCGCGCTTTTGCATTTGTTTTCATATTTGAATTTATTACTTACCAAAGGTTCAAAGTTCCAAAAAAATCGAGAAAATAACTTACAGTCTGTGATACAACCACAATTAAAATGAAAATGTCTGCAAAATTATTAGAGACTGTATGTTGTGTATTTAACGCTACTAATTAGTTAGACTTCGCATTTAGTTTCATGTTAAAATTTCACTGCTCAGAGATGAGTTTCTCCTAGAAGAAATCATATATTTCAGTTCTGTTTGAACCACCTATAATAAAATTTCATTTCTAACAATTCTAAAATGACTTTCCAAAAATAGTAAGTCACATCTTGATTTGAATACGAAAGTTAAGATCATTCTAACTCTTATTATGTATAGAAATTGAACGGAAATGTCTTGGAATTATCTTAATGCGTTCGAGAAAAGTATTATGCTTGCATATGAGTGAGTTGCATGAAGTAACTGAATCAGATGTTAAGTTAAAACATCAAAAAGAAAAGACGCATTAAACGAATCATCGAAGAAATTCAAACTCAAAGATTTGATGATAGAGTTCGTCCCTCCAGGACTACGTCTCCAGGTCCGCTTCAATGTGTGCGTCTGTTCTTATTTTGAATGCTGAAAGAGTTGGTTACATTGAGGATTCGCCAGTCGACCAGTGCTCACATGCACTACTGGTCATTGTGGACTTCAAGCTCTTTGAATTAGCTTTTCAAGATTTGACCCACCGATGGCCAAGAAATGGACGAGACCACAAACGTGCACAAACTTGACTATGAAGCGAAAAGACTTGATGCTGTGACGCTTGTAGATGAACTGAATTTTCTGCCGACCTTTGAAGTTGCTTCTTGCAAATCTTCAACAACTCTCACAATGAAAGTGGACTTCACCAATGTGAACCTGCACAAATTCTCTACAAAGTCTTCTTCCTTCCACATCCTTCCTCTCTCTCTCTGAGGTGACCGAATGAATGAGTGTGCATCCGTCTTCGTTCTCAAAACATACTTGAGTCTTTATAAAGACAAAAACCATTTTAAGCACTTAGGCTTATCCTCTTAATCTTTGATCCATCAAATTAAAAGGTTCATGCCTTTGATTTAGTGCCACCTAAATGATAAGGGTTTTGTTTTAATAAATGGATAACATGAATATCCATTTAAAACCCATTTTAGGTTTTATGATAAAATTGCTCATGACATCATGGCTTGATCTCGAACTCATCGAAGCCAATTTTGGATTGTAGTTGAGCAATGCAAGTTGTGAAGGTCTCGATCTTGATGACACCTAGGTTTTAGTGATAAGGTCCTTCAATTAACCTTAGCACATTTTAATGCAAATACCCAAAAATAGACCTCATAATATATTTGAACCCATTGGTCAGACTAACTGCGCGGAGATCGAGCTGACCGTCACATGTGAGCAGGTGCGGCTGGCATCTCGCAATCTATCCCGACGGTCTTATCGCGGCTAGCATCTTGCGACTTTTCCTCTACTGTGTTCACATTGTAAAATCCCGACGGTTACGGTTTCGAGCTGGCAGCAATAAACTTAACACTCTCCATTGCAATCATTGCTAGCCTGTTTACACGCGGCTCCGACGCGGTTACGGTTCTGCTTGACGGTTAACCCATCACCGTTCACATGCCTCTGACACGGTTACAGTCTTGCGGTTAGGATTGTCTATTTGTTTTGTGATGTTTCATTAATACATGCCCCGAAAGGTTTTTAGACCAAGGGTTTGTACCATAGTTTTAATACCTTGCGCCCAGGACTTAGGGATTTAAGCATTAGTACATTACATTTGCATGAATATCATGCCTAGGACTTAAGATTGTAGCATTAGGATTTAGGCTTTAACATTATGCCTAGGACTAATTACTAACACTTTAACATTTGTCACCTAGATCTAATCTAACACTTTAGCATTTGCTAAATCACTGTGCTAGAGTTTCATGACTTAGAGTTTTAGTGCTAGGATTTTAGGACTAGTGTAGTTTTTACACTTAGGCCTTTTTACATTAGTTTAGCACTTTTACACATTTCACCATGACCATGTCACTTACAATTGTTTTATGTCACATGTCAACAAGATACCATGACGACAATCTGGACCATATCCATCATGAGGAATTGAAGACGACACTGGCGAAATTGACGAAGTTATTGAAGCTGATGAAGTTGATGAAGCTGACGGCGAACATTTCAAGTTGATGTTGACTTGAGGTTGTACTAGATCTGTTCATTTCTTGCACACGTAAGAAATGCTACATGGGACCATCTTGGTCGTTTCGCAAATATCGACAAGATCCTGTTTTTACATAACTCGATGACCAATTGCTTATAAGGGACCATCTTGTTCGATTAGCAATTTCGACAAGATCTTGTTTTTACATAAGTCGATGACCAATTGCTTATAAGGGACCATCTTGGTCGATTAGCAATATCGACAAGACCCTGTTTTTACATAAGTCGATGACCAATTGCTTATAAGGGACCATCTTGGTTAATTAGCAATTTTGACTTAAACTGCAGGATCCAATTTGGATCACATCTCAAATTGGAATTGACTTTCCAAAAATATAAAGTCATGTTTAAGTGATCAAGGATGATCTCGACATATGAAATCCTTTTTAAAATAAAATCAATCATGATTATACAAGTCAAGAATTAATATTTTTATCCTTACTAGTATTATTTTATTATGATACTATTATTTATAAAATAGTCTAAAAGCATTCACCTTTAATGGATTAATAAAATCAAATTCTCTCATGAAGTAAGTAAATTAAATTTAGAATCTCTTAGAAAATTGAACCTCTCTCTTGGAATAAAACAATAACTCCACACTTAAGAGAATGTAACTCTCCTTAAATAATTCAATGTATAGAAAAAATGTAACTCTCATTCAATTCGATTTGTAACTCTCACCAAATATTCTCTCATATCTAAGTGTAACTCTCTCTTTCCCTAATTTGAACCGTAACTTCTTAAGACAAGTTTACCTCTCTCTCTATTCTTGGGATGAGTTTCACATCTCCTCAAGTAACTCCTCCCTCATGGAATTCAATTCTCCTATTATTGGCTCAAGGAATGAATTCATTTGTAACTCTTCTCTTTTCTCATTTATTTAAGCGAGAGCAAGTGAGACTTGAATGTAACATGTTCATTGTGAAGAAAGAGAGCTAGAATTGAGTGTGTGCAAGAGAATTGTGAGAGAAAGTGAAGAGTAAGAGCAAGGGGAAGAACTGGAGCAAGTGTGTAGGATAAGATCTAATCAAGAGAATGAAGAGATTTTTAAGCAAAGAGCAAGAGCACTTCAGCTACAAGTTGATCAAACATTGGTGACTTTAATCATTCTCATTCTCTCTCTCTTTGTACTTTGCTGAACAATTGAAGAAATCTAATAGAAGAATAATCATTTGGGTTTTTCCCTTGTGGTTTTTGCCTTGGTCATTGAACCTAACTTTCAGTGTCTCATATTTGTGTTTGGATGTCTTCATATGATCCTTAAGTTTATGTTCTATCTAGAATTGTTGATCTGAAAAGTTGTAAATAAAAAATTTGCATTTTAAGTATTTGTAACAACATAGTACATTCAATTTTCTGCAAAGTACATTCAACTTTCTGCAAAGTACATTCAGTTTTCTGCAAAGTTCGTTAAATTTTTTTCAAAGTACATTCAGTTCTATTTAGTTTTTATGCAAAGTACATTCAATTTTCTGCAAGTACATTCAATTTTCAACATAGAAATTTCAAGTTTCTGCAAAGAATTTTTAAATTTCTGCATAGAACTTTCAGATTTTAATATTTCAAACAATGTAAATGGGGATAATTTTTGGATTGTTTTTTTTGTTGTTGTTGGCAAATAGATCACATTATATTAACAAGTGAAGGTACATAGAATACAAACATGAGGATTGGAGAAGCCATCGCCTATGGGGCATCTCAGAGATGGTAAAGAGGGAGGTTATCTACCCCTGAAAGGGGAAACTAGAATAACCGTTTAAAGATTCACAGTTTGAAACCATTACATCATTTAAGGGAGTCAAAACCATAAGCAAAACATAAAATTGAGGATAGTCATAGTTGTCGCTTGACCAATCTCCATGGAGAGAACATCCATGGAGAGAACAAACATAAAAAAAATCCATGCAAGAAGGAACTTGGATATGCTTAGTTGGAGCCACGAAGACTAAGATGGATGCTGACCCATTGCCGCGGAGCTCATTCATTGTTGGAAGGGTCAGGTGCACCAACGTCTCTAGAGCTGCGAGGAGGGGAGAGCCCATATGAATTCTGTTGGGCGTGTGCGGGAGGAGATTGGGTTTCTTGAGGTCTGCAAGCTAGTGAGATGTGACCTTCATGCAAAAAGACAGTGGAGGGCGATGAGGAGCACATAGGAATAGAGGCGGAGGTAGAAGGGTCAGGGGAAGAAGAGGAGGGAATGTTTAGAGGATAGGCTATGCCAAGGTCACAGGAGAGATGACGGAGGGACGAGAGAATGTGGTTGGTGCTGGCGGAGATTTCCGTTAACCAATTGGCAACCTTGGTCTAGTCACGTTCCCGAGCAAGGAGTTGATGAGCTAGGAGATTGCAGAGTGTCCAATTCTAAGGCTTTCCCTATCGAGTTTCCTCACCTAATGTGAGCTAGAATAGTGTTGTCGTAGAGGGCAGTGTCATTGTTTGTATCAGGAGCTGTGGGCGGACAACCTATTCCTCTTCCACGTCAAACCCGATGAACTCTCCATCGCTCATGAATTATGGTGTCATGGTTAGGGCCAAGGGAATGTGTAGGAGGCACCGATGTGTTGAGAATTGCAAAAGCATAGCAGGTGAGCGAATGAGGCCAAGCATTACTTGTAAGAACTGAAAAAAAAGGAAGAGTATTCCAGAAGGAATGCATGGTGAGGAGAATAAATGAGCAGTGTATGACAACAAGGTAAGCGTTACTTCTAGGCGTGCGAGGAGTTGGTAATTAAGGATGGTGTTGGCATGGAGAAATGAGTCGGAGAGAGGAGCGCCAGGTGGAGACTGAGTCATGCATTCCGTGAGCAAGTGCCTGGGCTGTGGGTGACACCCAGATCCAGAGTTGGATTGAATCAGTTTATGCATTAAGCATACCAGACGTTTTTTAGCCATTTGAATTGCATGATTGGATTAGTTGATGTATTATACGATAATACCTAGATTGTAAAACGATGAAATTTAACGATATAGATGGAGTATGCACTCAATTTTCTTTGCAACATGCATTAGGGGAATTTTGAGGTCTAAAATGGGCCTCCTAAGGAAAATGTACAATTAAAATTCACTTTATGAGAACCAATCACATTTTAGGGGATGACATCATCCTTAATGGTTAAAATGGCATTGCTTGATTTTAAGGTACTTATTTGTCACACTCTCAATGGTGGATAAAAACTCATGGTTAACCATGGTAGTGCTCTAAGTACTTTTAAAGTCAAAGTAAAGTAGTCATAATAAATGTCAGTTCACACTTTTTGAATAAAAATATATTATTGTCATTTCATATTTCTTGAAAGAAACAATGCATATCCCTATACATTTATTATATTATATTATTTTTATATAGTATATTAATTACATGTTATTATACAATTTAAATAATATAAATTTTAATTAATAAAATAAAATATAATTAATGATTTATAAATTTATATTTATATTTTATTTTAAGTTATTTCAGTACAAAGGACAAATGCATTAGTTGTTAAATGATAATGATTTTTTTTGAAAAACTCATTCTTATTTATAGTCACATCAATACAATTTTTTTATTAATTTTATTTTGGTACAACTTTTGAATTGAATTTAACTATGATTACATGGATTGTGGTGCAAAAAGTGAATTGAAAATTCATAAATATTATTTTATTATTTCGTTAGGAGGCCCATTTTAGACCTCAAAATTCCCCTAATGCTTATTCTCGAGCATCTACTTGCAAGGTCATGTTGGGCATCAAAACCAAGACGAGTGCGATGGACGCTAGAATCGGCCACATGACGAAAATTACAGAATTGATGGCTTAGCCCCAACAAGATGCAATGTAGATCTTTATGAGTATTATGGGTGCATCTGCAGTAGCAGCCGTAGAGAAACTCTAGTGGGTTATGCTTTATTATTTAGTTTCAAACTGATATTACATATAGAATTGAGATACACAAAAATCCGGATCTTGAAAATGAGATGTTAGATTTTAGAGATAGGAGAATGGTTTGGGATGTGCACCCCACTTTATTCTAAAAGCCAAAATGTTAATTTCATAATAAGAATGATATGCCACCTTCATATACATACAAAATGGAATGAAATTGAGCCTTGCAGGTTGTCGAAGAAGTTCATAAGAGATGATTCTTAAATAAAACTACTGATCTTCTATGAACTAAAATAGTTACCTGTCGGGAATTTGCAATCACCATACTTTGGAGACTGGGTAACGACTTAAGCAATGCATTTAAAGTCATGAGTTCCAATCTTGCAGCTGTTCTTTTGATAATAATTGTTAAAATCATATGAAGCATGGGCTTCCAACGTGTTAGAGTTGTAGTAACATGCCCTAGGATGAATCTGCTTGCAATCTGTAATCCCTTCTCCACATGCATAGGCTAATGCCACTTGAAGCTTCTTAATTTCGTAGCTCAGGGACAAATTACCTCCTTTGGACAACCTTGATGAGACCCCTCCTAGCCACACGCCTCAAGATGAATCTTCTTTCAATTTATAATCCTTTCTCCACATGCATAGGCTAATGCCGCTTGAAGCTTGTTAATTTCGTAGCCCGGGGACAGATTCCCTCCTTTGGACAACCTTGATGAGACCAAGGAAAAATTTAATTTTTAAAGTCAAACCACAAGTACACAAAAGTACAAGTCGGTCTGGGCAAGTTAATTTGACCTCCTCAGTCTCATATAAGTAGACCTCATATCACATCACTTTGGAGCATCATCATTTCCTCTTTCTCTTCTCTTGATTGGTTCATACAGGTCTATAATTGGAGGTCCGAGCTCACACATGCAAAGGGAAGGAGGCAATTTTTGATTTCTATGTTGATTTTTTGTCTGGGGACAGTTTGACCAGATGTTCACCATCTTTTACTTGATTTTTTTGGCTTGGTTTGACTTGGAAAAATTTGATTTTTGAAGGACAAATTGACTTGTGAAGAAACCAAAATTTTCTAGGCAGTTTAACTTGGGTTGATTGTAGGCTTATGATTGAAGTTTGACTATAGGCATTCTCTCCTTTGACCTAACTTTTGAGAACTGTTTTGACTGAGGTTTGACCAACAAAGAAGGTCGAGTTGTTTGATTGTTGACCGAGCTCAATTGGAAAATTGTTGACTTTTGACTTTTGGACTGGTTATGGCATCATTTGTTGTTGTTGACTTTGAATTTTTTTGTAGATTTGACTTGTTGACCAGATTTGACTTTGGGGATAATCTTTTGTATATTGGTTGGTTGGTCTCTTGGATAGTCAAAGGTTTTACTTTGACTCTTTTGTTGATGAATTGGAAAATTGGAGTCTCTTTGCTGAACATTGGATGAAAATCTAATAGAAGAAGAATTTTGAAAGGGTTTTCCCCTGGTCTTTGACCAAATCTTATTCATTCTTTGAAAGATAATTTGCTTACATTGGAAAGTTGAAGAAGTCCAAATATATCTATGAAAAGCTGGCTGGGATGTATGTTGTCAACAATTTGAATCACTTTCTCTCCTTGAATACTTAAGTCAAGGATCAATTGCTGACTGCTGGAGAATCCACGTCTGATAGAGAAATGGTACTTGTTGCTATTCAAGGTCTTCCTCCAATATGGGAGACATTCATTACACCTATTAGCAATAATGAAAAATTTTCGACATTTGATGAGCTGGTTGGCAAATGTACGTAAGAAGAAACCATGATGATCTCTAGAGGGAGAATTCAAAAATATGAAGAAGGAGAGCCCTCTGCATTTGCTGCATAAGACAAGAAGATGAAAGGAAGAGGAAGACCACCTATTTCAAGAAAGTATGCCCTTGAATAAAAGGACTCCAATAGAAGTGGAAGAAGAATTGAATGCTTCAATTGCCACATGCATGGTCACTATGCCAGAGACTCTCCATAAAAGAGAGATGCCCTAAGGTCTAACATCAACAACAATCGTGGTTTCAATAACAACAAGTTTAATGTTAGAAGAAGAAGATATGATCCCATGGAACCTATCGACCCCTTGGATCCTCCTCCATGTGATCCCCCTGCCAACAAGAGGTCACTTTGGCTCCATGATACTTTATAGGATGCTGAAAGACATGCCGCTGCTAGAGGAACCTTTAGAGAAAGCAAGAAGGCATGGCAATAACAAGGATATGTTGTGGCTATGAGCTCCATCATAGAGGTTGAACCACACACCTTTGAAGAAACAATGAAAGAGCAGGTTTGGAAAGATGCTATGGCCGAAAAATACGAATCTATTAGAAGAATGATGTATGGGAAGTGGTTTTGTTGACACTGTGATTGACACCCTCCAAAATTTTTCCTACATTTGAATTTTGGAGCCTACTAAGGATCTTATGATCTATCGTTCTATAGTCGCTTCATCATTGATTGATGTTTTCTAAGTGTTTTAGTCTTCTTCTCAGGTTTTAAGTGTCAAAGTCACTTGATTATACATGCTTGGTCCTTAATAAATGCATGAACACACCTTTCCTATGCAAGCCTAAATAGTTGACTGTGAATGCACACTCCCTATTGGCAATCCCTCTCACTTTGTTTGGGATTGTACAATTTTCCCAACTGTCGCTTTTGCGCACCCTTGTTTTCACAAGTGTCGCTTTCATATTCGTGACTGTCATTTTTGCTTGCTTTCATTTTCACAAGTATCACTTCCATGTTATCTTCGCTCTGGCATGTGCCACTTTCAATTTATTTAGTGTTTGCAAGTGTCGTTTTCACATTTTCTTACTGCTGCAGTTGTCAATTTTAGTTGTTTTCACTCATGTATGTGTCACACCTTTGCACAACACTAGAGGTAGTTCTAGAGCACTCTTCTGCATTAGATGGTCCTATATATTATAATAATATGCACTAGACAAATTCCTACAGTTTAGCGTACTTTCTGGTTTCATTTGACACTTCAGTCACAAATTGTATTCCAAGTGTCGCGATGTGGCCTTTTAGTTGTCGCACTTAGGAATAAGTGTCACTTTGCTGTCGTTTCAAGGTGTGATTTTTGTTCATGAGTCCTATGCATTTCTTGCATTGATGGTTTCCATGTGTGTGATCCATGTTTTCGTTTCATTCAGATGCTTTTCTCTCTCTTACTCCACTGATCCCACACTTAGCCAGTTTGGAGCTTTTCTTGGTATTGCTGCCCAACGCAAGTATAAAAGCTTCAACCCTTTTCCAGGTGATGAGCACTGCCTATTCATGAGCCTTATTGATGACATCTCACCTTCCTAGACTTGCACACTAAGCCTTTTCGTGGTCATCTCTTATGATTGCACCTTCAAAATCCTTAAAGCATAGTCACCTAACCCTTCTTGCTTTCACTAACTCACCACACTGAGTTTTGAGAAATTCTCCTATGTATAATGCATGAAGCATTTCTAATGGCCATCTGTAAAAATAAACTGCACCATGCAAGGTTTGTTCCCTCTCATAGTGCAATAAGCCTCTCACGGGGCAAAGTGACTTCCCTTCTGCTGCTTTCCTTAGCCAACTACACAATCTCCTCTTCCAGTGAGCCGTCCTGGGTGTAGAGCACATATTTAGTGAACAATCAACAATGTTTAATAAAACTACGCCTAGAAGAAGGATAGTCCTTCCAGAGCGCACTTCTGGAAAAGAAGGACTTTCTGAGCGCACTTCTAGAAAATAAGGACCTTGTGAGTGCACTTCTAGAAAAAAAGGACTTTTTGAGCGCACCTATGGAAAACAAGGACCTTCTGAGCGCACTTATAGAAAAAAAGGGCCCTCTAAGCACACTTATGGGAAACATGGAAATTTTGAGCACACCTCTGAAAAAAAAGGACTTTCTGAGTGCACTTCTGGAAAATAAGGACCCTTTGTCCCTACGCAATATCAATCAACAAGCCTTAAACCCTTGTTCACTAAGCTTCCCCTTTGTGCTGAACACTTGTTTAAGTCGCTCTCCCTCTCAACGCATGGAACAATCTTAGTGGACAATGGAGCTTCCTGTAGATCAATGTTGAAGAAAAATGTGCCTTCCCTTAAGTCTGCCTCTCATTTATAGCACATGGTGTAGTTTTAGTCAACAAACCATCACCCTTGTCCACTGAGCTCCCTCACTGCGCCAAGACTAAGTCCCGCCCTTCCTTCTAAGCACATGACGTACTTTTAGTCCACATTCAGGTCCTCCCTCAATCACTGTGAAGCTCAACTGCACTTTCATTGTACACTACTTTCTTAAGCCTAGCGCATGGTGCAGTATTAGTCAACAAGCTCATCATACCGTCTCTTGCAATTTCCCACTGCGATAGACCTTCAAGAGCCCCTCCTTATAGAACGTGGCGTAGTTTTAGTGAACATTGGTTCCTTCCTTAGCCACTGTTAAGCTCAACTGCACCCTCTTCATCAAGCCATTCTTTCTCAGTCCTTTCACAGGCCTATCATAAGTGTCTTATTCCATGAGCAAATTAGGGATAGAATAGATGATTTAAAGACATATTTTGCCTTGCCATGAGTGATCTTCGTTGGAAGGTGTACTTCCTCAACAAGGCAAGGTGATACTAAAGGAAGATGTCAAGGAGTAGAATCAAAGAAGCATTTGCATAGAATAATGACAAGGAAGAATCATAATGAAGACATGAAGCAGATCCTGGATTAAGATAGAATGAAGACATTGCATGATGACTTAGAAAATTCCAATACTGATCCAAGACCCTTTGGAGGATGAGGATGAGCAACAAAGTATACATTTCATGAAGATGAATTACGAATTAGATCTATCATGAAGAATGCAAGACAGAGCAACAAGAACAACTTGGCATTGCCACATAATAATGGAGATTCCTAGTCATCATTCCTAAGTCATGGATATGCAAGTGTCGTCACAATGTTATATAGGTCAATGTGTCTTGCCACATCATCATGTGGAATGTAATGATGTAATTATCAAGAAAATGAAAAAATATAAATGTGTGGAAGTCCAAGAGTCACATGTGGAATATGAAAAGTCACACGTGGACAAAAGAGTCTTACAGAAGTTCAAAGGTATTTTAGGAGTAAAAAAGTCTTATGGAAGTCAAAAGGTCACATTGGAAGTTTAAGAGTCACGAGGGCAATTCAAGAGTCACAGGGATATGAAAGGTCATTCCTCTTGTTATAAAAAAAACCTCATAACTCAAGCAAGGTATTTTCGAGGCTTAGGCTTTGGAGAGCTAGCTTTGGATTCTCTAGCTTGACATACGAGAGAATATCATTCCTTGGAGAAGCAAGAAGTGACTTAATGTTCCACTACTAGAGCTAGTGGCTCATCTTTGTAACTGTGTACTTGGGTATTTCACCTAATAATTTAATCTCATTGAGCCAACACATTTTCATGCATGTATCATGAATATTGTAGGACTATTCCTTGTATGTTTGTGTTATATGTTATTTCCATATGTACTAAAGAAATTGAACTACTTCATTGGATTTGTTGCTTATCTTGTTGAATGTGTGTTGTTTTTTCTTTAATGATCATTATTTATATGTGAAATATTTTGCTAGATAACTAACGAATCTTTCCTTTCTCTTGTGTGCCTATGTTAGGATAGTACTACTAATTTTCTTCTAGAGACTCACTCTTGTCTCTCCTCTTGTGAAGGTCTCTATTTACACATTGCAATTGGTGTTTCATTGTGTCAACTTACTTGCCAATTTCAAAGGATATGAGTGTAATCTCTTATGTTATTCGTTGCAACCAAGGAAAACCTCATGTTATGGTGGCCGGGATGATACTCCAGACAAGGCTCATACTCCAAATGATGTGAGGTCTAATTGGGACTTTACATCGGGGAGACCCATTGTATGTTGGTGATATCCACCACAATCAACATTCCGACACTAGAAGGAGGACCAAATGACAAGCTGTGCCCATTCTTATCTTAAATAGCTTTTTTCCAAATCATAATCCTGAGATTTTTTTCTAATAGATAAAATTTTAAAGTTCCCGTGGAATCAATTGATGACTTGTCTCAATCGAAGTTTGATGGTGAGGGTGAAACATTCATAGTCGAGCACACATATTTGTTTCTCAAATTTTATGAACATTATGAAATTAATTGTGAAGATACTGCTAGTAAATTATTCACCCTCACATTTGAAGGTCGAGTTAAGAAATGGTGTCAAATTGTACCAACTGCTTCCATTCATTCATTTGAACAACTCGCTGTGGAACTTCATCAAGCCTTTGACAGGTATGATTATCAAGATGTTTGTAAAATAATTGATTTTTTTAGAATGAAACCTGGTAAATCTCTAGAGGATTTTCTTCATCGATTTCTTCGCCTTGCTATGGATTTCTCAAGGGAGTTATTGATTCAGATTTAATTACAGAAAAATCTCGAAGTTTGATTCTACTCACCTTGATATATTTTGAATCCAAAGCCCTAGATGATTCTTATTCCCCAACTTTGCAAACCATGAGACACCTGAATCTTCCGAGAAGGAACCTACTATTTCTTTTGTTTCTTGTCCTCCTTTTTCAATACCAATTTGGGTGCCTCCTGGTGATGATGTTGAAGTTGGGAACTATGAAAATCATATTGTTGATCCATTTGTTCAACCTCCATCCACTTCCCATGATCTAGATACTATTGAAGATAACTTGGAATGGTTCAGTAATTGCATGGAGCCTAAAATGAAAGATGATGCCTTGTTTTTTCAAGATCATATCGATGTGCATAAACCTAATTTTGAATCTAACCTAATTGAAAACATGGTTGCTGCTAGGGATACCTTAAAACATCTACCATTATGTCTCATGATTCCTTGTTTCATGATCTACTTTATCCACCTACTTCAACTCTTAGTGATGTTCAATCTGTTGTCTCAAGCGGTAATCAAGAACAAGGAAGTTGTATTTCACATGTAGAGGAGAAAAGTGTTGGAGATATGTTCTATCTTTATTCCCTCTTTCAAGATGATAATTTTACATCTCTAGCTAATCACCAATCTGGTAATCTTGATAACTTGTCATATGATTCTAAGCCTTGCATTCAATTTGATACTTTGGACAACCATCACCTTGAAAATCGTGTTTCCACTAATACGTATGGTGATGAGTGCCCAAGTACATCGAATGATATCTTTTCTTCTTCCGAGGACTTGGATTTGCAAGGTATTGAATAAAAACTTGCTTCTTATAGTGTACCATCTCCATTTATGGGTTGGGATACTCTTTCAATTTAGAATGATTATGAAATTCATCTAATTCGTACATCCTCAGATATCAAATATGAAGAGGTAATTTTCCATGATTTTGAATCTTTGGTATATCCAAGTCAATATGAATGTCACATTGATATGCATGTCTTTGACTATTATACAGATGACAATGATATTTATCCGTTATTCTTACAATTTCAATCTGATTTACTTACAAATAGTGCTCCCCCTCTTGAGTCTTTTCATCCTTCCTCACCTCTAGCACACTACTCATTGCATCCAAATATGTTTGATAAGTTTGTTCAATACCAACAATTCTTCTAAATCCTTTAGATCTTTATTCGGATGGTCATGGTTGCAATCATGTACATGATCGTGTGATCTTACAATCAAAGGATGAAAAGTTTGAATCTATTATTCATGATCTGTTCAACTGTAAATCTTTCATAATTCAGGAGGAAGAGGTTCCAACTCGATTTGAACCAGGGAGTTTTCTGATAAATGCATTTAAATGCTCTATCCATCAATAATATAATATGCCCAATCTTAGATATGATCAAACCAGTGGCACTAACAATGTTTTCATTGATACATCTAACGATAGTGGTGCATGTCTACCTGTTGATTTTTCTAAGCCACCCAAATTCGACGGTTCACTGTCAAAATGTTCAGAGATCTACCAGGAAGTCGAGACACTTTAGCCCCTGCTAATGGTTATGACAGGTCATCACAATCCTATTGAGATCTTTGAACTAAGTTGCATCCAAATTTTCATGCATAATTCTTTCCTTAATATTTATACACTGGTTGTGAGTTCATTCTTGAAGGAATTTCAATGTTTCCAAGTTAATTTTCCCAATCCTTAGGATAAAATTTCTGATCAGATAAAATATTCTTGTTTGGTTAGTCTCTTTTAATGTGAATCCTTTTTATTAGACCAAGGGTTGGAGAGCGCATATTTCGTGTATCCTTGTAGCCTTAAATCTTGTCTCATCCTAATTAGCAAGATAAAGGTCATTTTGGGTTGGAGGATTTATCTCTGTCAAAATCTTTCGAATTCTAACATATTCCTATCCATTTTGTGTATATCATGAAGTTAATAATTTTCTAGGTATAAATATCTTCTTGAGTGCTTGCAAATTCTCGAGTCATGTGGTAGATCAAAACCCTTGAGAGAATATGGATATTATAATCAAATTGACACATGAGAATCGAAAACCTTATATGTTAATTGACCAAATCGATCATAATATCGAATATTCTCTTTGTGATTCGAATGTGTTAACTGAAAATTTATTTTCTCATTAGTCTCAGGGTTTCAAAATTGGTTGTTTTGAATATCAATATCCAATCACCGAATGGTTAGAACAATCTTACCACACAAGCTCCATTATAAATAATAAGTTTCAATCTTTCTTAATGTTTGCAAAAATTGAAAACACATATGAATGTACATTTGCAAGCAACCTTCAAGGTTTGTGTGATCGAATTTTCAATGAACAAGGTAAAGTTCGAGACTGGCTCAAACCATTCGGTATGGCACATTCTTTTGTTAATAAGCAATACCTTTAGTTCATTGTGCAATTTTTTTGAGTTATTATTTTTTCTTTTAAAAAATGATTTATATTTCATTTAACTGCTCATATATTTGTGATTGTAGGTCAGGAACTACGATGTTTGCACTGGAAATTCCATTACATTTAACCCTGAATTTCTAGTTCATTAGGTTAGGAGTAGGTATAGCTTCATTTTAATTTCCCTTACATATTCATCCCGCATTGGCTCTCTTTAGTATTTTCTTTGTTTTCCTTTTGTTGTCTCGCATGTTGCTTTTAGTTCAACCTCCATTTGCAGTGTCCTTTTGATTTTGTTTCATGGCTTTGTTATGTCTTTTCTTCCATGTTTTGTTTAATATGACTTATGAAAGATGTTCCTTTTGAATCAAAAGACAATGTGGCAAAACTTGAAAATGGAACTATGATGAAGAACAATGCTTGGCTAATTTGTTGACTCTTCTATATTTGGGTTTACATATCTTTTAAAGTCAATTATGTCTAAACATAAAATATGATTCGTTCCAGACAGAAAGCCTTTGGCCAAACTACAAAGCCTGTATCTCTATTAGGATCTTCATTCATGACACAGCCTTCTATTAAATGGTGTTTTGACTTGTCGACTCAGCGGAGTAGAGAAGGGAAATGATAAAAACTTTAAACGAGCATATTAACTCCAGTCATCATTCAAATCCGTTAGATAAGGAACAACATGTTAGGTCCTTATAATACTAGTGTATCCCCTTATTGTTATTGTTGTGTCCATGTAGTCCCCATATTGTTATTATTGTGCCCCATAAAATCCCACTATTATTATTTTTGTGCCCTTACATTGTTATTGTTATGTTGGCTAGGATTATATTGTGACCCATTAGACTCCTATATATAGAAAGAAGTTTGTTTCATTTGTATCATCCAATAATTGTTCATTTATGTAATGTAAATGAGGTTTCCCCCTAGAAAAGGTTGATTTCTAAGTCGTTTATCTCTCTTTTCTTCTATTTTGTGAGCTGGTTTCATAACATTTGGTACCAGAGATTTGGATTCTAGGGTTTCGCTGCTTCAAACAGGTCGTCGTGGAATTTTAATTATAAATTTTTTTCTACGAAGTTTCAGAAGCTAAAAAAAACCCATTTTTGAAGCAATCCTGAGGAACTTCACGTAAAAATTTCATATCTTGGTTCGCAATATTTTTGGAGATATGATCTATGGAAGTTAGGCTTTTTGTAGGCTCCTGAATTTCATCTCAAAGAGGTGACCTTGGGAAAATCGTCATAACTCTCTCTCTGAGCATCAGATTGGAATTCTGTAAAAAGTGGTCGAAATTATACATATTGTAGTTTCCTATGTATCTATTTCAGAGCCGAAGGAAGAAAAAGTGACACGTGGAATGCCGCAGAAGTTTTCTTAACTGAACCAGTCCATAATTAGGTCATTGTGGGAGATTGGGAATAACTTTGACTTGAATAATCCAAATTGGGTCAGACCTGTGGAATTGGAAAGAAGAATGAGAGGGATACTACAGGACTGAAGCTCAAATATCGGGGATCCGTTATCACAGAGATACATAAGTTTCAATATCGATCTTTTCAAAAGCAATAAAAATGTGTGTATTTGTTTAAAAAAAATTCATAAGTCTTGTTTGAAAAATCAGTTTGAAGTGATTCCAAGGGCATATTGAAGCATTGTTATCAATATTGGGTTCTATAATGCCTCCCAAAAATAATTATACACCCATCAAGCCATCAGAAAACTATACTATGACGCATGAAGAAGAATAATTGCAGTATGATATATCAAAATTATGGTACCAAGTGCAACAAATTTCGATCTCACAAAGAGCAACCAAAGATGACATAGATGGTTTAAAATCAGACATGGGGGCCAGGGTGGATGTTTGGAAGGATGACGTGAAAGCTAATATGGATGATCAAGCAATGGAATATCACATAGAGCATCTACAACAAGTTCTCCAACTCTTAAAGGATAACCTAAATTTGGTGCAGAATCGAATGAAACAACAAGCATATCAACATCACAGAGAAATTTTTTTTGATGTAGGTGACTAGAAATTTTTATGGCTACAACCATATAAACCAATGTCTCTCAAGCAAGATAAGAAGTATAATAAATTATCGCTAAAGTAATATGGTCCTTACAAGGTGATGCAAAAGATTGGTTCTATGGAATACAAATTGGAACTGCCTGCCTACATCTTCCCGAGTGCACCCAGTTTTCCATGTTTCATGCTTAAAGAAGGTTATAGGTGACAAACTCCCAGTTCAAACAATATTTCTAGAACTTGACAAGGAACGAAAAATCATATTGGAACCTGAAGCAGTCAAGGGAACAAGAACTCAACAACTACGAAATCAATAAATTTCAGAGTATCTTAGCGAGAGGAAGAACTTACCCGTTGAAGATTCTACATGGGTGGATGAGAATTGTATACAGAAGCATCTAGAAATAATCAAGCGTTGAGGACAACACTTGTTTGAAGGAGAGGGGCATGTTAGGTCCCTATAATACTAGTGTATCCCCTTATTGTTATTATTAGTATATCCCCCTTATTGTTATTGTTGTGTCCATGTAGTCCTCATATTGTTATTATTGTGCCCCATAAAATCCCACTATTGTTATTTTTGTGCCCTTACATTGTTATTGTTATGTCGGTTAGGATTATATTGTGACCCATTGGACTCCTATATATAGAAATGAATTTTTGTCATTTGTATCATCCAATAATTGTTCATTTATGTAATGTAAAGGAGGTTTCTCCTCAAAGAGGCTGATTTATAAGTCGTTGATCTCTCTTTTCTTCTATTTTGTGAGTTGGTTTCATAACAAAACCTCTCTTGAAAAGTAAATAAGACGGGATACCTCTTCCACCTTCAAAATAAATAAGTTCTTTTGCACATTGTATTAGTAACTAAAAAAAGTGGTGAAGAAGATAAATGTTTCTTGTGCACAGAGGTGAAACAAGCAACTTCTCCGAGGTACTGAACAAGCATGCTGGCAGTGAAGCGATGCTTGTGTTTATTGAGGTGACTCTGTCGTGGTACTGAACAAGCTCACTAGAAATGAAGCAACACTGACCCAATGCGCTGAACTCTGAATATCAAAATCTTGGTATATTCATTATCCTTCTCCCATATTGAAAGAGTCTAGGTATGACTAGTCTTATGTTGATGCGTTTCGATTTGAGTATGGAATAGAAGAGACTATATCTTAAACTGAGATAAGTGTTAAAGCTGAGGTAATCTATTTGGCAAATCGATACTTCCTAAAAGACCGAGGCCTTGCACTTAAGGGTAAAACCTGGACATAGAAGCTGGAATTCTACCAATGTGTTGCCAAGTGTTGACGCTACGATTAAAACCCTCCAAAATTTTTCCTACACTTTAATTTTGTAGGCTACTGAGGATCTTACAATTTTTCGTTATATAGTCGCTTCATTGTCTTTTGATGTTTGCTAAGTGTTTTCGTCTTCTTCTCAGGTTCTAAGTGTCAAAGTCACTTACTTACACATGCTTGGTCCTTGATAAATGCATGAGAACACCTTTCCTATGCAAGCCTAGACAGTTGAAAGTCCGATGCACACTCCCTATTGAAAATCCCTCTCACTTTGTTTGCAATTGTACTTCTATTTCAGTGAGTTTTCTCAACTGTTTCTTTTGCGCACCTGTTGTGGCTCATTTGCGTTTTCCTTTACTTTATTTAAAAAAAAAGGCATATATGATAAAATGAAAAACCTTCATATGTGTGAAAGTCATTTCATATTCACATATCGACCAATTAATATGTTTTCAGAGCATGTGAGGGTGGGACCGAGTGTTCCAACTAATACCCATGCAAGTTGGCGAGCGGGATTAAAATGAGTTTCATTTGATATAGATCAACAAGAACCCACGGGCACAAATAACCCGCAAGTTAGCAGAGGAGGTGCCTCCACAGTTGACCCCGTTGACTATTAGCAGATCACGAATCAACGGTTCTCATCCACTGTAGAGGCAAGACCCCGACGAATGCTTCGTACCATCAAGCGCCCCTGCAGTGACGTATGCATCCAGTTGGCGAAAACTCATTTGTCATTTCATATGTACCTTTACTTGTTCGTTCAAGCATTAATTCAACATTAATGTTTGAACTCCGCGTCATCTATTTAAAGGTTCAAGTCTTTATTTCTTCTACTAGTCTCTCATTCTCAGTCATCCTCGAAGTCATCCTAGTCATTCTATTTGCTTATCTCCACATACCATTGTCCGCCACCCTGCATTATTCCATGGCTAAGTAATATTCCTTGTCCAGCTCTTCTAGCCATATCCCTCTCATGGATACTGAGCAAGATATTAGGGTACCGTCTGTACCATTGAGAATTTTCCCTTCTACCAGAAAATTCTCTTGAATGAGAAAAAATCTCCCATTTATTCAACCATGGCTAATTATGGTGTTATCTCTGCATGCATCCCCAAAACATATCTTTTTCCCAAATTTGTGCGTTAGTTAGTTTCTGCGCTATATCCTGGTAAATGTTTTGTGATGAATTTATTAGGGGAAAATATCCTTCAGGTTTCAACCCAGTTAATTCGTCAAGCCCTGTGTTATCCTGAGTCTGAGTCTTATGTCCATTTCACTGATGTATCATTGGTAGCATTCTATGATGATCTTGCAGGACAAGAGTTTACCCAGATCATCTCCTTTTTGAAACCGGATACGAAGAAATTTGCAGCAGATGATAAAGAATTCCCATTAGAGAATTTTGACGTAGAAGTCAGGCTTGTGCTACAATATTTGTCAAAGAAACTTGGAAAAGAAGTTGCCACTCAAATTGATAGGTCAGTGTTGGGATTGTTTGCCATGATGATGAAGTCTAAAGTAGTGTTGGATATTCCCTCTTACTGGCAAGAGGCGGTTAATACTCAGCTCATGAGCTTGTCACTCACTGGGTCCTTCAGGTTCCCCTCACTTATCACTTATCTATTTTTGTATCGAAATGTAGAAGAATTTTTACATTCGGAACTGAACATAAGGGATGCAAATAAGAAAAGACAGTCAATAGTTTTATGGACTGATATACTAAGAAATGAACCAGACGAGGGAGGGGTGTTTGATTTTTCTACTTATTTTATGCCATTTTCTTATAAGGTGTTGAATCGGGTTCCTCCTCCATGTTTCTTGCCAAAAGCTCAGGAGTGTATTCAATTAAGAAATAATTGTAATTTGGGGATTGGTTTGTATATGAATATTATTCAGAAATTAGATTATATGGAGCTGGAATAGAACCTTATAGATTGCCAAATTTTGTCCCTATGAGGTTGTTTGCATTGGAATTTATTAGACAAACTCTGAACGTAGATCAAGTTCATTTTGTTCCAACGAAGAAGGGTCATTTGTTTAAGCTGCCTATGTCTGTGGGTCCATTTATAGTAAATATGAGGCAAGCATTTAATGAAGCTAATATGATGTTAGAAGGTATGCACTTGTTTCTAGGTGAGAAATGGGCCTATGATCCTCACAAGGTGATTTCTAACAGAAGGGTTGAAAATGGCTATTCTGCTTTCATTCATGACTGTAAGCCTGAAATAGAAAAGTTGGCTAATAAAAGTTTTGCAGATTCTGTTAGTTCTGGCATACAGACTCCCATCATTTTTGAGAAATTGAGCAAAAGAAGTAAAGAAATAGTTGTTGATTCTGAAGATGAGGAACAAGAGCTGAGAAGAGGGCAAGATAGATTGAAGAAATACCAAGCACTCAGCCTAGTTTCCTCCTTCCATTAGGAGATGATCAGAATGTACCAACTTCACCCACAAGACATGAAGACGTTCATGATCAAGTCCCTTTGATCAAGTAGGTTTTTGCTCAAATTGCAGAGAGGAATCAAAAGATGAAAGCTAGTATGGAAGCGCAAGCTGAATATGAAATTACTCCTGACCAAACTAGATTATTGACTGCCATGGACTTGGAAAAGGACCAGTTTAATTTTTTTTTCTCACCCATCTGAAATGACAGTAGGATCATCAAGTAGTTTTAAAACTGTTAATTTGACTGTTGATGTGAAGAAAATTCCTTTACTTGATAAAGTTAATTTACATATGCAAACAGGGAAATTAATTGTTAATGATCCAACCAAGTCCAATGCAGCTACTCAAAAGGCAGAAAATATGCTAGGAAAAGTGATCAAGCAGTTGAAACTGGAAAATGCTAATTCCAGGGCTCTGTCAACTTAGAATGAAGAGTTGAACAAGATAATTGCAAGGATTGGAGTGAATCCTAATGATAAGTCAGCTATACAAAATTTGTTACAGAGTGCCGAGTCAGAGATAAATGTGCTGAAGAAGAAATTAAAGTTGCCTACTGGAGAACACTCAATGGAAATCGAGGTAGCAGAGGTTGAGAATGAGAATGAGAATATTTTACAATAGTTGCTACAGAAAGAGGAGGAGATTTATAAGTTAAAGGAGTTTGTCCTTAACTTTCAAAATCAAATTAATTCTCATTCTTGCACCATAATCATGCCATCCAGAAGTGATGATCCAACAACAAGATTATCCCAGTTGAGCACATAGTTGAAGATGACAAAAAATGATCTCAAGAAGGCTCAGAGTGACTTGGAGACAATGACAAAGATAATGTAGGCCCAAGAAGGATAAGTCAATAAGTACAAATTAGATTTCCAGACAACCAATAATGAAATCAAGAGTCTAATGGAAAAATTGGAAGGAAATATAACTCTGATCCAAGCAAAAGACATTGTATGGAATGAAATCATTGAAGCTATGAGAACAGCTTGGGAGTCCTTGACAATAGTGTCATAGGAAAAGAACATTATCAGACATTTAGAGGAAATGGTTATGGCAGATAAACATAAGATTCTTAACAGAGCCTTATGAGCAAAGAAATTCATTGATTCCATCAATTATAAGACATATCAAGAGATGGAGGAAAATGAAATTAAAGATAGAACATTGTGTGTTCTAGAGATTAATAAGTTGATTGTAAAAAATTCTTGCAGGAATTCATCAGAGAAGAAGTTGGCAAAGATTAAACAAGCTGTAAATAGATTTGCAACATATTTGACAAAAGGGCCAAAGCAGGATTTCCTTCGTGCTGGGATCTCAAAGGAAGTCTTTTATCATGGAATTCCTATGAGGCACTGTTAGTGCTAGCGAAGAGTAAAATTGATAATACCCATGAGAAAACTGCAATCCTGAAAGGAGCTCCAATTGTTAATTTCTTGCAGAGGCATTTTAAATTACTTTGGATGGTAAAGACTTTGTTCACAGAACGACTTACTTTCAGCAGGATCACTGCCTTCAGGCTAGAATATCATAAGTTGATCAATTCTCCCAAAACCAACATCTAGATATGGAAGAAATGCAGAGCGTGGATGACTGATTCAATGGGTGACACCTCAGCCTCTTAGAAAGACACATCAGCAAATCCGAAGAATATAGTGGCGGCCAATCAAATTCAAATTCAGTAAATAAATTGAGGCTTTAGTTTTAATTATCTTTTTGTTAAAAGATTCATGTTGTAATGAAGTTTTAATTTCCATGTAATAGGTAGTTTATGCAGTTCTAGGTAGTTCGAGAAGTTGCAAGTAGTTTCAGCAGATACAACTGCTTTGTATTGTATTTAAAGAAATGAAAAAGAAAGAAGAGGGTTCCGAGTTTTGGACCTTTGGAGGACTGTAAATTTTGTACTGAATTTTCTGAAAATTAATGAAAGAAGATCAAGTTTCTTGCACCTGTTGATGTTGATGCGTATTTCCAGTTTCATCGTGTGTTTATCCTTCTGTGAATGACGTGAATTAATGTAGCTGCAGGTCTCTTTTTACATTTATAATTTAGAGTTAAATGTCCTTAATGTGCGCTCCTTCACTCCAACTATTCTGTCTACATAAAGTTTCTTCTGAGATTTAAAGTGATAGATTCTATTATTCAACATATCATTTTGAGTTTCCTTCCAGTTTCTTCCTTCCATTTCAATTAATATCAACAAATAATGGCATTGTGAAGACTTTAATTATATCAGATTATTGAGGGTTATAAATAATTAATTTCCAAAGGTGTTAAACAAAGACCATCTGATATCCTAATTTTGTGACATACATTTATAAATGTCTTGAGCACGGATTCCTTGCCACAACCAAGGGATTGTTTCTTCAGATACAACATTTTTTGGCGCTATTGTCGGGGACGAAGAAGCGAAGTTCATTTCCCTGGGTTTTCTTTCTATTTCTTCTGGTTGTTCAGTGAGGAGGAAATATTCGGCTGTGTTTTTTCTTTCTCAGAATTATGGCTTTCAAAAGGCCTCACACGAGGTCAGATACCTCGCAGCAGAAAGTGCCTACTTTGTCAGATCCATTAAAATTGGTTTCTAAAAAGGCTCAGAAACCAAAAACCCCTTCAACACTAGATCCTACATTGCCTGCTCCTGGCAATAGTTCTCATAACCCCTTATTTGAAGATATTTCCAAGGAACTCTCTTTCTTGGAACAATATTCTCCTTCCACACCCACTCATTTTCAAGAACCCAAGTTAAAATAACATTCTTTCGAGTCTGTTTCTTTTAACTTTATACAAGGTCAACCAAATATAGTTGTTGTTTCTTTTGCCATTGTTCATCAACCCACTCCCGTATCAATCTTCTTTCTACCTTCATTCACCTTCACAGTAGGTTCATCGACCTCAACTACCCAAGGAACAATTAACCAGGGTGTCAATATGGCAGCACCAGCTTTCTTAATGAATATATATGCACCTTTAAATATTCCACAACCAATGAATGCCATGCCTTAAGAATACCTCAAATTACTTCCTCGTTTCATTGGAGAAGATGAAGTAACTGCAAAACAACATTTACCTTTGTTTTTCACTTTTGCAGAGAATTTAAATGTTGAACATCTGTACATTGTGATGAGACTATTTGCGCAGTCTCTAAATGGAGAGGCTAGAAAATGGTTCAAAGGTTTACCAAATGGTTCGATAAATAACTGGGATGAGTTGGAAACTCAATTTACTCGGAGATGGGGAGAAAAGATAGATCATGGTTACTCATTGACATAGTTTAATGCAATCAAAAGAAAGCCTAATGAAAACTTTTCTAAGTTTGTAAAAAGATTTAACAAATTGTACAATAGTTTACCTATAGAGATGAAGCCCCCCCCGGTTGGAGCAAAGGTAGTTTGTGCTCGGGATTTTGAACCTGACTTTAGTTTTACATTGAGAGAAAGAAGATCCCCTACTCTTGAACAAATACAGACTGATGCGTTGGAGATTGAGGCTAATATGACTGCAGCTGGAAAAATTAAAGAGAAGCAGTCAATTCAAGATAAGGGAAAAGAAAAATAAGAGTCACCACAGGATCAAAGAATTGATGATATGACAAAGGTGACTAATTTTTTTTCAAACAAGCTAGTGAAGATGGAGTTATAAAGTAAGAACTCCCAAATACCTGCACAAAAAAACAAAGGAGGATTCAATCCTCAATTCAGAAAACAACTCGTGCAAATTTTTCAGAGAGAGAGAAGAGATCAAGACCATGTTCAAGCGCCACTGTACATTGAAGAAACACCTGCGCAGTCAGTAGAAGATGATAAAAAGGAAGCCAAAGATTAAATATATGCTATATAAATAGGAGAAGATGAAGAAGAGGAAGAATGTGAGGGAGAATATGCTGAAGCAGAGGTGTATTTTGATCATGATGAGATGGATGAGTATTGTAGGAAATTTACAGATTTTATGCAAGCCGAGTTGCATAAGAAGTATGATTTGAGATCTAGAAAAAATATCAAGAGTACAGGATGATGAAGGTGAACAACAAGATTTTGTTCCTTCTCCAATGGCGACTCCACCTCAAAAGAACTCAGTAACACAAGTAGATAAAGGAAAACAACATGTGAATCCAGTGAATAGAACATGAGTGCAATAGGCTGAATATTCCCAAGGAAAGTTTGTTGATACTAATATTTTGGAGAAGGTAGTTCCTGTACCTGAACAGGTTTCAAATCCTAGAAGAAATGAAGAAGAACCTGAGAAGAATATCAAGAAGATTCAAGCTTTCAGTCTATCAAAAGAATTAGAGAAGGTCAAGATTCAAGTGCCTCTCCTTGAATTAGCTAAGACACCAGGTTACAAAAAAGAAATTACTGAATTCATTAATCTCTCACAGATTGAAGACATAGGTGATACTGTAAATTTGCAAGAAGAAAAACCAGTAGTCACTTTTGGTCCTCACATTGAAGAAGTAGATTCTTTTGTTCCTCTGTTTTACATTTCATCACTTCTTCATGATTTTCTCCTCGACAATTGCATGTTGGATTCAAGTGCTTCTCACAACCTTATGCCATTATATGTTATGAAAGAGTTGAATTTACAAATTACTAAACCATACATGGACTTGTACTCATTTGATTCTAAGAGGGTGAAATGTGTTGGGCTAATCAAAGACATGGTAGTATATTTAGCTTAGATTCCAGCGAAGAGTATTATGATGGATGTAGTGGTTGCAGATATTCCAGCCAGATTTGGAATGCTCTTGTCTAGATCTTGGGGAGGAAAGTTGGGAGAAGTTTTAAAACTAGACTTCACATACGCTATCATTCCTGTTTTCAATGGGGAAGAAAGGAGGTTGTATAGAGAGAAAATATTTGTGAAAACTACCACAAAGAAAGATGCAGGTAATTCCCCCATTTACAGTCAGGAAAAATATCTTTCTTGTTTTTTGCTGGATGAAGATGCAGAATTTGCTGAAGACACAGAGAAGCAACTCTCTTAAGCAATTGTACATAATGAGTTGTATTCAAAAAATGTTTGGAAATTCTATTTTGATTGTGTCTACTCAAAGGATGGCACAGGAGCTTGATTCTTATTGATATCTCTAGAAGGTAATCTTATGCCTTTTTATTTTAAGTTAAATTTGATTCAACAAATAATGCGGCTGAATACGAGGCTTTGATCCTGAGTCTACAAACTACCAAACAAATGGGAATTCAAGGTATGTCTGTTTTTGGCGATTCTGAATTAATTATAAGGCAGATTAAAAATCAATGTCAGACCAAGCATCCAAGGTTGAGATCATATAGGAACGAAGTTTGGTTTTTGATTAAGAATTATTTTGAAGCTTTCAATCTAGAGTTTATTCCAAGGGAAGAAAACAGGTTGTCTAATTCATTAGCAGTAGCAACTAACACTTTCAAGCCACCTATAAATCTAAGATTGAGGTATGAGATTGAAATCAGACACATGCCTTCTATTCCTGACAATGTGAAGCATTGGCAGCTGTTCAAAGATGATGACCAGATAGACCACTTCTTGACCATGGTCGAAAGTTTTGAAGATGCTAAGATAGATCTAGAAGAAGAACAAACAGAGCAGAGAAGAGAAATAAGAAATTTGAAGCAGTCAATAGGTGAGCAGAAAATTATCCAATTAAAATATAATGTACTTCCTAAGGGATTAGTTCCTCTTGAAATATTATTTGATTCCAATGATGTTGTTGTCAATTCAAAGAAAATGCATCAAGAAGGAGAGATGGAAAATTGTAATCTGGGAACCTAGTAGGAGCCAAAGATGGCGAGGTTATCCAAAGGTGTTCCAAAATATTATAAAGAGAAGTGCATTGATATCTTCAAGAAGTATATGGATGTGTTTTCCTGGACGTATGAAGACTTGAAAACATATGAAAAAATTATAATTTAGCACAACATCCCACTAAAGGAAGGAATTAAACCTCATAGACAAAAACTAAGACAGATCAATCCATTGTTGCTAGCTCCAATTAAGAAAGAAGTGAAAAAATTGATGTAGGCAAAAATTATAGTGCCTCTCAGATATTCAGATTGAGTTTCTAATCTGGTTCCAGTAAGGAAGAAGAATGAAGAGATAAGGTTGTGTGTAGACTTCAAGAATTTGAACAGAGCATCTCTAAAAGATAATTATCCATTGCCGAAAATGGATTATGTCTTATAGAAGATGACATGAGCTTACAGGTTGTCTATGATTGACAGATTCTCCGGGTATAATCACGTAGCAATGGAGAAAGAAGATAACAAGAATACTGCTTTCACAACACCCTGGGGCACCTTCATGTATACAAGGATGCCATTTTTCCTTATGAATTCAGGTGCAACATTTCAAAGGGCCATGGACATACCGTTCGTGGGTGACAGGTTTGTAGTTATATATCTAAATGATGTAACCGTTTTCTCTGGGTCAGATGATGAACACTTGGAGCATTTACAAAAGAATTTTCAAAAGTTCAGGAAGTTTGGTATGTCATTAAATCCCAAGAAGTCTTTATTTGCCTTAGAAGAAGGTAAATTATTGGGTCGCATAGTTTCAAAGCAAGGAGTAAAGATTGATCCAACAAGGGTGGAATCCATTCAGACGATTCATTTACCCAGAAGCAAGAAAGATATCCATAGATTATTTGGAAAAATAAACTTTTTGAGAAGATTTGTGCCCAAATATACTGAGATTGTGAGAAGCATAACATATATGTTGAAGAAAAATGCAGAAGTGAAGTGGGATAAGGAAGAAAGGGAAGAATTTGCTAGAATAAAGGAAGCACTGCATGAAGCTCCAGTTCTGATTAGCTCAGACTATCAGAAAGCCTTTCAGGTATTCTCATTTGCATCCCCTTCTACTATTGCTAATGTATTGTTGCAGAAAAATGAAGATAGTAAGGAGCAGCCAATAGCATTTTTCAGTAAATTTCTTAGAGATGCTGATCTCAAATACAATATTATGGAAAAACAAGTGTATGCTTTCGTCAAAGCACTGAAAGCCTTCCTGAATTATGTGTTACAGTCCCAAATACATTAGGGGAATTTTGAGGTCTAAAATGGGCCTCCTAAGAAAAATGTACAACCAAAATAAACTTTATAAGAACCAATAGGATTCAAGATGATGATGTCAACCATGGGGGTTGATTTACCATTTTTGGAGTAAAAAAGTAAAAATAATAAAATAATAAAACTACTTTTTCAACTCATATTTTGAACTTATCTCCCTAAGTTTTTACTCAAATTTCGAGAAAGAGTACTCGTTGGATGCAAAATTTAATTCCTCATCCAAAGAGTATCCATGTTGCATATTTTCGATGGACCCTGTTATACAAAAAATGAGAAATACATAAAAAAATAACATGATTGCAATAACGTTTTTCATGTATTTCTCATTTTTCGTGTAGAAGGATCCATAGAAAGTATGCAACATGGGTACTCCTTGGATGAGGAATTAAATTATGCATCCAACGAGTACTCCCTCTTGAAATTTGAGTAAACGCATAGGGAGATAAGTTGAAAATACGAGTGGAAAAAATAGTTTTTTTTTTTTTTTTCCCTCTAAAATTTGATGATGAAATTTAATATTATTTTATAATTTCTAGTATTATTTTATAATTTCCTTAGGAGGCTTATTTTAGACCTCAAAATTCCCCTAATGAACAACCTATTTCCCTAATTCTGCTGTGAAAGACGTGCTGCTTCAAAGTGATGTTGAAGGGAAAAGGGGAAAATGGATAGCAAAAATCCAAGAATATGATTTGGACATCAAACCCACCAAGTTGTTCAAGGGAAAGGGTTTAGCGAAATTGTTGATAGAAACAAATTTTCAAGCCCTCGGAATTGATCTGTTGGCACTAGTGGATGGAGCTGTTAATGAAGAAGGTCAGAGCAAGTCCAAGACATGTATTCAATACAAATTTTTGTGCTCTGATTGGTATAAAGATATTGTGCATTACCTGTGTTTCTTTTCTTTTCCAACTTCACTAAATAGAACAAAATACAGAGCTATCAAGCTCAAATATTAGCCATATGTTATAGAAACACAGGCAATGCAGATAATTCTGGGTTCGATCTGGATGGAATCACTAGGGTCATTCGTCCTTAATAAAAAAAATAAGTTTTAAAAATTCTCCTACAAAAAGAAGAAAATAACGCTATAGGACGTCAACTTAAAGCCAAATTCAGTGACCCCTGAAGACATTCAAGAAGTTTCAAAAGTAATTTCTCAAGAAAGTAAAAAGGCAATCCAAAATATGCAAAAGGAAATTGACAAAATCACAACTAACATGAATGAAGAAGTTGCTCGCCTCAAGGACCACAATGAAAAATTGCTAAGAAAATTAAGAAATTGAAGAAGGATAAGAAGTTGTTGGAAAACAAGGTACAACAAATTGTTGAAAAGGAGTCGTCGAAACCGACAAATGTAGAAGTTCAAGTTGCAGGAAAAACGAACATTGATTCAGTAAATGTCACAACTCAAGAAGAAGACAGACAAGTTGCAAACGATACAAACTTCGATGCTGCAGTTCAGACGAGGAGCATTCTAAATGAAGGTTCTGTAACCTACTCAATAACATCCTTGCCAAAAGAAAATAAAAGTCAAACCAAAAAATTTCCCTATCGACATCCAAATCACGGGAGCAGACAACTCAGCTGAGCTATGTATTTAGAACAGAAACAAGCTGATATTATGAAGAATACTAACGAATCATCACAAGTTTCCAGTCATTGTAAGATTCCACAGATGATTGATTTAGGATGGTCCGATCCATTCTGAGTGTGACAATTTTGTTTGTCATTTAGAGGATCATATCAAATTGTATCGACAAGGATGACTGCCCTGAGATGAGAAGATGTTCTTAGTAGGAAAAGAAATCAAGGCCTTTCATTGACAAGCTTTGAGGACAAAGCTTTTTGAGGGGAAGGCAATGTAATGAATAAATAATGTAAATAAATGACAAATTAGTTAATTAGTAATTAGGCTGAAAGGTCATGTCTGATAAGACATGACCTTTCGTGAAGAGGCACCTGCGTAGGTATATAAGCAGGTCTCATTTGTAACATTCAATCATCTCTCTCATATCTTTTATAATATAATATTTGTATCCTCATGGATATATTTGTATTCCAAGTGTTCTGGAGTATTTTAACTTGAGAAGGAACTTTGTTCGCTTCAACATCTCAAGTGGATTCTAAGTGCCACTGATTACTTTACAAAATGGGTTGAAGCAATCCCCACCAAGAAGGTGAATGACCAAGTAGCGATGAAGTTTTTGGAGGACAACATTTTCAGTAGATTCGAATGTCCAGTCAAAATTGTGACTGATAATGCTCAGGTATTCAGCTCTGCTTGTTTCATTAATTTATGTCAAACATATAATGTTATTTTATCACATTCCACAGCGTATCATCCCTAAGGGAATGGATTGGCAGGGTCTTCAAATAAGACATTGGTCAGAATCTTGAAGAAGACAATCATCGAGAATTAGAAGGATTGGGATATGAAGTTGAAGTTTTCTCTCTCGACAGTTTGAGTTACTACCAGCATATCTACTGGTAAGTCTCCCTATGAACTGATTTATGGAACTCAAGCACTATTTCCTACTCAGTTGGCCAAACCAATGATTTATTTCCTTCAAGAATCTCAGGAATAACCTAATGCTCTGGTGAGAAGATTGAACAAAGTAATTGAGTCAAGTGAAAATAGAAACAAAGTTAGGGATAACTTGATTACTTATCAGGAAAAGATGAAGTCTATATTTGACAGAAAAGCAAAAGAAGTTCTTTTCCAAATATGAGATTTGGTACTGAGGTGGGAAACCAGAAGAGAAGAAAAGGGGAAGCATGGTAAATTTGACCCTCTCTGGTATGGTCCATACATAATCTCTGAGGCAAGGTCAAATAACACATTCATTTTGGAAGATCTAGATGGAGAATCAATACAGCTGCCTGTGAATGGATAGTACCTAAAGCATTATTTCCAACATTAAGAGTTTAGTAGTTCACTATTGTACATACCAAGATTATTCACTGTTCATATATCACCAAGAATTATTTGACTCCATGTCCGAAGTGAAGGCACTAATCTGCGGTTCTTCGTGTTTCGTGGAAAAAAACACTATCCCCAGGTGGAGCTAGATATTGTGGCTCATTTGCATTTTCCTTTACTTTATTTTCAAAAATACAAAAAAATAATATATGATAAGATGAAAATCCTTCGTATGTGTGAAAGTCATTTCATATTTTCATATTGACCAATTAATATGTTTTCAGAGATGTGAAGGTGGGACCGAGTGTTCCAACTAATACCCGTGCAAGTTGGTGAGCGGGATTAAAGTGAGTTTCATTTGATATAGATCAGCGGGAACCCGCAGGCAAAAATAGCCTGCAGGTTAGCTGAGAAGGTGCCTACGCAGTTGACCTCGCTGACTATTATTAGATCAAAAATCAACAGTTCTCATCCACTACGGGGGCAAAACCTCGACGAATGCTCTGTACCCTCGAGCACCCCCACAGTGACGTACATCCAGTTGGCGACAACTCATCTGTCATGTCTTATGTATTGTTACTTGTCCGTTCAAGAATTAATTCAACATTAATGTTTGAACTCCGCGCCATCTATTTAAAGGTTCAAGTCTTCTTTTCTCCTACCAGTCTCTCATTCTCAGTCATCCTTGAAGTCATCCTAGTCATTCTATTTGCTTATCTCCGCATACCACTGTCTGCCACCCTGCATTATTCCATGGCTAAGAAATCTTCCTTATCCAGCTCTTTTAGCCATATCCCTCTCATGGATATTGAGAAATATATTAGGGATACTGTCTGTACCATTGAGCATTTGCCCTTCTACCAAAAAATTCTCTTGAATGAGAAAAATTCCCCCATCTTTTCAGCCATGGATAATTCTGGTGTTCTCTTTGTATTCATCCCCAAAACATATATATTTTCCCGAATTTTTGCGTTGGTTAGTGTTCGCGCTATATCGGGTAAATGTTTTGTGATGAATTGCTTAGGGGAAAATGTCCTTCAGGTTTCAGCGCAGTTAATTCGTCAGGCCCTGTGTTATCCTAAGTCTGAGTCTTATGTCCAGTTCACTGATGAATCATTGGTAGAATTATATGATGATCTTGTAGGATAGGAGTTTACCCAGGTCATCTCTAGGCCATATCCCTCTCATGGATACTAAGAAAGATATTAGGGATACTGTCTGTACCATTGAGAATTTTCCCTTCTACCAGAAAATTCTCTTGAATGAGAAAAATTTCCCCATCTATTCAGCCATGAATAATTCTGTGTTCTTTCTACATGCATCCCAAAAACATATATTTTTCCCAAATTTGTGCGTTGGTTAGTGTCTGTGCTATATCGCGGTAAATGTTTTGTGATGAATTGCTTAGGGGAAAATGTCCTTCAAGTTTCAACCTAGTTAATTCGTCAAGCCCTATGTTATCCTGAGTCTGAGTCTTATGTGCAGTTCACTGATGATTCATTGGTATCATTCTATGATGATATTGCAGGACAAGAGTTTACCTAGGTCATCTCCAGGCCATATCCCTCTCATGGATACTGAGCAAGATATTAGGGATACCGTCTGTACCATTGAGCATTTTCCTTTCTACCAGTAAATTCTCTAGAATGAGAAAAATTACCCCATCTATTCAGCCATGGCTAATTCTGGTGTTCTCTCTACATGCATCCCCAAAACATATATTTTTCCCGAATTTGTGCGTTGGTTAGTGTCTGCACTATATCCTGGTAAATGTTTTGTGATGAATTGCTTAGGGGAAAATGTCCTTAAGGTTTCAGCCCAATTAATTCGTCAAGCCCTGTGTTATCCTAAGTCTGAGTCTTATGTCTAGTTCACTGATGAACCATTGGTAGCATTCTATGATGATCTTGTAGGACAAGAGTTTACCTAGGTCATCTCCTTTTTGAATCCGGATACGAAGCAATTTGCAGCACATCATAAAGAATTTCCATTAGATATTTTTGACGTAGAAGTCAAGCTAGTGCTACAATCTCTGTCAAAGATGATGAAGTCTAAAGTAGTGTTGGATATTCCCTCTTACTAGCAAGAGGCGGTTAATACTCAGCTCATGAGCTTGCCCCTCACCGGGTCCTTCAGGTTCCCCTCACTTATCACTTATCTATTTTTTTTAATCAAAATGTAGAATAATTTTTACATTTGGAACTAAACATAAGGGATGCAAATAAGAAAAGGCATTCAATAGTTTTCTGGACTGATATAGTAAGAAATGAACCAGATGAGGGAGGGGTGTTTGATTTTGCTACTTATTTTATGCCATTTTCTTATAAGGTGTTGAATGGGGTTTCGCCTCCATGTTTCTTGCCAAAAGCTTAGGAGTGCCTTCAGTTAAGCAATAATGGTAAATTTGGGGATTGGTTTGTATATGAAGATTATTCAGAAATTAGATTATATGGAGTTGGAATAGAACCTTATAGATTGCCAACTTTTGTCCCTATGAGATTGTTTGCATTGGAATTTATTAGACAAAGTCTGAACGTAGATCAAGTTCATTTTGTTCCAATGAAGAAGGGTCATTTGTTTAAGCTGCCTATGTCTGTGGGTCCATTTATAGTAAATATGAGGCAATCATTTAATGAAGCTAACATGATGTTAGAAGGTATGCACTTGTTTCTAGGTGAGAAATGCGCCTATGATCCTCACAAGGTGATTTCTAACAGAAGGGTTGAAAATGGCCATTCTTCTTTCTTTCATGACAGTAAGCCTGGAATAGAAAAGTTGGATAATAAAAGTTTTGCAGACTCTGTTAGTTCCAACATATAGACTCCCATCATTTCTGAGAAATTGAGCAAAAGAAGTAAAGTGATAGCTGTCGATTCTGAACATGAGGAACAAAGAGCTGAGAAGAGGGCAAGACTGACTGAAGAAATACCAAGCACTCAGCCTAGTCTCCTCCTTCCATTAGGAGATGATCATAATGTACCAGCTTCCCCCACAAGACATGAATACGTTCATGATCAAGTCCCTTTGATCAAGTATGTTTTTGCTCAAATTGCAGAGAGGAATCAAAAGATGAAAGCTAGTATGGAAGCGCAAGCTGAATATCAGATTACTCTTGACCAAAATAGTTTATTGACTGCCATGGACTTAGAAAAGGACCAATTTAAAATTGCTTTTTCTCACCCATATGAAATGACAGTAGGGTCATCAAGTATTTTTAAAACTGTTAATTTAACTATTGATGTGAAGAAATTTTCTTTACTTGATAAAGTTAATTTACATATACAGACAGGGAAATTGATTTTTAATGATCTAACCAAGTCCAATGTAGCTACTCAAAAGGCAGAAAAAATTCTAGGAAAAGTGATCAAGCAGTTGAAATTGGAAAAGGCTAATTCCAGGGTTCTGTCAACTCAAAATGAAGAGATGAAAAAGATAATTGTAAGGATTGGAGTGAATCTTAATGATAAGTCAGTTGTACAAAAGTTGTTATAGAGTGCTGAGTCAAAGATAAATGTGCTGAAGAATAAATTAAAGTTGCCTACTGGAGAACACTCAATGGAAGTAGAGGTAGCAAAGGTTGAAAATGAGAAAGATAATATTTTACAACAACTGTTACAAAAAGAGGAGGATATTTCTAATTTAAAGGAGTTTGTCCTTAACTTGCAAACTCAAATTGATTCTCATTCTTGCACCATAATCATGCCATTCAGAACTGATTATCCAACAACAATATTATCCCAGTTGAGCACAGAGTTGAAGATGATAGAAAATGATCTCAAGAAGGCTCAAAGTGACTTGAGACAGTGACAAAGATAATGCAGGCCCAAGAAGGAGAAGTCAATAAGTACAAATCAGTTTGACAGACAACCAATAATGAAATAAAGAGTCTAAAGGAAAAATTGAAAGGAAATATAACTCTGATCCAAGTAAAAGACATTGTATGGAATGAAATAATTGAAGCTATGAGAACATATTGGGGGTCTCTGACAATAGTGTCAGAGGAAAAGAGCATTATCAGAGATTTAGAGGAAATAGTTATGCAAGATAAACAAAAGATTCTTAACAGAGCCTTATGGGTAAATAAATTCATTGATTTCATCAATTCTAAGACAGATCAAGAGTTGGAGGAAAATTAAATTAAAGATAGGACATTGTGTGTTCTAGAGATTAATAAGTTTATTAAAAAAAATGCTTGCAGGAAGTTAGCAGAGAAGAAGATGGCAGAGATTAAACAAGTTGTAAACATATTTGACAAAAGGGCTAGAGTAGGATTGCCTTCATGCTGGGATCTCAAAGGCATTATTTTATCATGGGATTCCTATGAGCCACTATTAGTGCTAGCGAAGAGTAAAATTGATAATACCCACGAGAAGACCACAATCCTGAAAGGAGCTACAATTGTTAATTTCTTGCAGAGGCATTTTAAATTACTTTGGATGGTAAAGACTTTGTTCATAGAATGACCTACTTTCAGCAGGATCACTGCCTTCAAGCTACAATATGATAAGTTGATCAATTCTCCCAAAACCAACATCGAGATATGGAAGAAATGCAGAGCGTGGATGACTGATTCACCGGGTGACACCTCAACTTCTAAAAAAGACACGTCAGCAAATCCAGAGAATACAGTGGCGACCATTCAAATTCAAATTCAGCAAATAGATTGAGGCTTTAGTTTTAATTATCTTTTTGTTAAAAGATTCATGTTGTAATGAAGCTTAAATTGCCATGTAATAGGTAGTTTATGCAGTTCTAGGTAGTTCGAGTAGTCGCAAGTAGTTTCAACAGTTAAAACGGCTTTGTATTGTATTTAAAGAATTGAAAAAGAAAGAAGAGGGTTCTGAGTTTTGGACCTCTGGAGGACTGTAAATTTTGTACTGAATTTTTTGAAAATTAATGAAAGAAGATCAAGTTTCTTGCACCCGTTGATGTTGATGCATCTTTCCAGTTTCATCATGTGTTTATTCTTTTTTGAATGAGGTGAAGTAATGTAGTTGCGGGTCTATATTTACATTTGTAATTAAGATTTAAACGTCCTTAATGTGCGCTCCTCCACTCCAGCTATTCTGTCTACGTAAAGTTTCTTATGAGATTTAAAGTGATAAATTCTGTTATTCAACATATCATTTTGAGTTTCCTTTCCAGTTTCTTCCTTCCATTTCAATTATTATCAATAGATAATGGCATTGTGAAGACATTCATTATATCAGATTATTGAGGGTTATAAATCATTAATTTCCAAAGGTGTTAAACAAAGACCATCTGATATCCTAATTTTGTGACATACATTTATAAATGTATTGAGCACAAATTCCTTACCACAACCAAGGGATTGTTTCTTGAGATACAACAACACCCTTGCTTTCAAAAGTGTCACTTTCATGCTTGCGACTATTTTTTTTTATTTCTTTTATTTTCACAAGTACCATTTTCATGTTATCTTCACTTTGACATGTGTCACTTTCAATTTCTTTAGCGTTTGCAAGCGTCATTTTCACATTTTCTTACTGTTGCAGGTGTCACTTTTAGTTTTTTTCATTCTTTTATGTGTCACACCTTTGCACAACACTAGAGGCAGTTCTAGCGCACTCTTATGCATTAGATGGTCCCATATATGATAAGAATATGTGCTAGATAAATGCCTACAAATTAATGCATTTTATGGTTCCAGTTGAAACTTCAGTCGCAACTTGTATTCTAGGTGTCACAATTTGGCATTTTAACTATTGCACTTAGGAATAAGTATCAATTTGTTGTCATTTCAAGGTGTGATTGTTGTCATTAGCCTTGTGCATTTTCCTAGCTTGCATTGATGTCTTCCACTGCGCAATATCCTCTTCCATTGAGCCCTCCTGGTCGTAGAGAAAATATTTAGTGAACATTTAGCCATTGTTGAAGAAACCCGTGCCCAATAGAAGGATATTCCTTCTAGAGCACACTTCTGGAAAACAAGAAATTTTTGAGCGCACTTACGGAAAACAAGGACCCTTTGAATGCCCTTATGGAAAAGGACTTTCTGAGTGCACTTATGGAAAACAAGGACCTTCTGAGCGCACTTTTGAGAAGCAAGGACCTTCTAAGCGCACTTATGGAAAGAAGGACTTTTTGAGCGCACTTCTGGAAAATAAGGACTTTCTGAGCACACTGGACTTTTTGAGTGCACTTATGGAAAATAAGGACTTTCTGAGCACACTGGACTTTTTGAGTGCACTTCTGGAAAATAAGGACTTTCTGAGCACACTTCTGGAAAATAAGGGCCCTCAGTCCCTTCTAGAGCACACAATGAAATATCAATCAATAATCCTTAAATGCTTGTTCACTAAGCTTCCCCTCTGCGTTGAACACCTACTCAAGTATCTCTCTCTTAGCACATGGCACAATATTAGTGGATAGTGGAGCTTCTTGTAGATCATTGTTGAAGAAAACTATGCCTTCCATTAAGCATACCTCTCATTTATAGTGCATGGTGTAGTTTTAGTCAACAAGCCATCACTCTTGTTCACTGAGCTCCCTCATTGCACCAAGAATAAGCCCTGCCCTACCTTCTGAGAGCATGGCACACTTTTAGTCTACAGTTAGGGCCTCCCTTAGTCACTGTGAAGCTCAACTGTGCTTTCACCATCTCCTACTCTCTTAAGCCTAATGCATGACACAATATTATTCAGCAAGATCATCACACTGTCTCTTGCACTTTCCCATTGCACTGGACCTTGACGAACCCCTCCTCATAGCACATGGCACAATTTTAGTGAACAATGGTGCCTTCCTTAGCAACTATTAAGCTCAACTGTTCCATCTTCATCGAGCCATTATTTCTTTGTCATTTCACAAGTCTATTGTAAGTATATTCTTCCATGAGAAAAGTATTAATAGAATAGATGATTTCAGTACTGATTCTGCCTTGTCATGAGTGATGTTCATTGGTAGATGTACTTCCTCAATAGGGCAAGGTTATGCTCATGGAATATGTCAAGGAGAAGAAGTAAAGAAGCACTTGCAGAGAAGAAGCACAAGGAAGAATAATCATGAAGACATGAAGTAGATCCTGGATTAAGGCAAGATGAAGAAATTGCATGATGACTAAGAAAATTACAATACTGATCCAAGACCCTTTAGAGGATGAGGATGAGAAACAAAGTAGATATTTCATGAAGATGAAGTACAAATTAGATATATAATGAAGAATGCAAGACATAGCAGTGAGAAGAAAAAATTGGCATTGCCACATCATCATGAATATTTCTAGTCATCATTGCCAAGACATGGCTATATAAGTGTCATCACAGTGTCATATAGGTAAATGTGTCTTCCCACATCATCATGTGGAATGTACTGATGCAATTATTGAGAAAATGAAAAATGTAAATTTTTGGATGATCAAGGTGATACAAAATATGCTCAAAAATAAAAGTGCTCAATTTATCCCAAACCAGTGCCAATCGTAGATCTCTTCATTCTGATTCCAATGACGCTTGAATCACCTCAATACGACACCATATGAGAAAGTTATCACACTATTACAAATAGGGCCAAAATCCAACTACTATTTAGTCGGATATGCGACTTACTTGCATTGAATATTCGACACATTGGTGTTTATCAAATTGTCGTTGGAATTCAATTGAATACACGACGATTTAGTAACCGTCAGATATGCGACGATACATTTGTCGCTTATACGAAAAAATAAAGGTCGAAACGACCATTAAAAAATTGACATTTATAGGTTGGTTTGGCGATGCTACAAATTGTCGAATATCCGACAATCGTAACATCGAATATTCAATAGGTCTTGCACCAGTATATAGTCGGATAATCGACACATAAGTCACTTTTTCTAATGGAAGAAACCGATGGTCACCCGTCGTGTAATCGACTGAATAAGTAAATTGTGCAACAGAAGTGTTGTCTCTCCAACATTTTAAACTCGACAAAGACACATCTGATATGAAACAAATATTTGACACATAGGTCGTTTTGACCAATCAGAAAAACTAGCGTTGAGTCTTCGGTTAATAAACGTAATAAGTAAATCGTGCGATAGAAGTGTTGTAGCTCTGACGCTTTCATATTGATGGTTAAGCTTCAGATATGCCATGAAAGGGAGTTATGTACGACGAGAGTGTTAAGGTACATCCATTTCCTTCCTTCGGTTTGGTCGTTGAGTATCTAGCGAGGATACCGATCGGTGATTGTCGAATATTTGCCGTCTTGCCTATTCCGTCGAATAGTCGACATTGATATGTGTAGAAAAAATTAATAATACACATAGAAAGTGAGTCTCGATGGCTCTGCTACCTTATACATTCGATTCTTGCAACAAATCCGAGGGTTTCTCGGTGGCTCCGCTCCCTTATACATTCGATTCTTGTAGAAGACCCGAGGGTTTCTTAGTGGCCCTGCTCCCTTATACGTTTTTGGCATGTCACTGCATATGGTTTTTGCATAGACTGTGAGTTTTCTGGTGGATCTGCTCCCTTATATGTTTTTGGCATGTCATTGCATATGGTTTTGACATAGATTGTGATTTTTCTCAGTGGCTCCACTCCCTTATATGTTTTTGGCATGTTATTGCATATATTTTTCGCAAAGAATATGAGTTTTCTCGGTGGCTCCCCTCCCTTATACATTTTTGGCATGTAATTACATATTGTTTTTGCATATACTATGAGTTTCCTTGGTGTCTCCGCCCATTTATACATTTTTTTCATAGACTGTGAGTTTTCTCGGTGGCTCCTCTCTCTACATTTGATTCGGTGTGTACACATTTGTTCAAATATGAATCAGACGACGAGTCCTCTCCTTTATTGTCTTGTTTATTACTTCCATTAGACACTTGTTTCCTACATATTTTTAAAGGCAACAACAGACATTAATATGGTGACATACTTGATATGTAAGTCTCTTCCAGTATAGTAACCAGAATCAAGCATCTCATATTCATCATAAATGGACTATATAGAGACATACATTACGATCATTGCTAGACCACATTACAAATAACCAAGTATTGATGATACACCAACATCCAAGCAAAAACATAAGCACAATCCAGGTTGATTTCATCAAATATGTTGTTCATGTACCAAAAGTGTACTATGAAACATTACAACCATAAATTAAAATCTATAAAAATCACAATTTTGTTACTATTTGTCCTAACAAAGTATTAAGCTTCAAGAAATGGTTGGACTTCAAATGTGGAATATCACTTGTGTATACTAATGTTCTCCGCAAAGACCATGAGTTGGTCAGACTGAACCCACATGGATTCCATACAAGTTGCTCCTTTGGTGGACAAGTAGCTTTGTCAATAGATGATGAACACAAATACACATTACTCTTTTAACACAGTGAAACAAATTTAGAAATATTGCAGACATAGGTAGTTCCTTGGTGACTTTCATGCATGGAGGTTCTCGTTTATGTACTCCAACTTTAATTTTTTATCAGATATCATAGTTCACAATTCACTTGGTTTCACTGGAAATGTTTTGTTATTCATGCTCAATATTTTCAGTTTTGTTGAAGATCCCATTCCAACGAAGTCCTTTATCTTGATATGATATCAACAAAAAAATGAACTACCAAAAATATTATGTCAAGCTAAAGCCTAAAAATAAAATCAATCACGAAAACTAACAGAATTTACAAAGAAAAACATATTGATTCAATGACTAGAAAAGTAAAATGAACATGACCAACTCTCACAATTTAAATTGTGAGACTAGAAAGTGGAAGATGAATAACCCCCAAGGCATAGTGAGGAAATATAAAACGTAAAATATATGCAACGAGAACAACACTAAGGATGGCCAACTTGTAATCCTAATGTGCCCTTTTTAAGACAATAACTTTTACAATTTCCAAATGCACATCAATAACGATCCAACAACTAATATTACTTAGGTTTGACTGAAATTGGATCATTGAACAATATGGATGATGATAGTCTAGTTAGTCTCAACTTCACTAGAAAATTGAACATTAATATAACCGAAACCAAATCATTGAAACCAAATCATGATATTGGAATTTGAACTACCTGCAAGGCCTATTGAAGTAATAAAATGTTAGAATGTGCAATAGAAACAAGACTGAGGGTGGTTAACTTGTAATCATTATGTACCTTCTCTAAAATGATGCTTGCTACAATTTCCAAATGCACATTAATACCTATATAATAAATACTATTGAGTAATATTGGACCATATTGACCAAAGTGGATGAGGCAATTTGGTGCCTCAACTGTACTTGATGTGAATGTGAGGAGAATATGATGAACAAACCATTTAAAAAAAAATATAATACACAAGTTTCTTCACTGACGATATATACACACGCACAAACACATTACTATTTTGAAGACTATAAGAATTCCATCACACATAACATCCTTCATTGTTGATCACCCAGAGTTGAAGCTAGAGGATTTTGTGGCTTGTAGAGTTATGATTATCAACAAAAATTAGAAGAGAGAGTATTTTGTGTGATGGAAAGATACTCTAGAATAAGAGAATGTGTCACACAACGCTTTTTCCTTAAAAACCCATGTATATAAACCTAGTTATTTAAACTATTTATTTATGAAAATAAATTGATAACTGGCCTGAATGGAGGGACATACGAATCCAAAGTTCTGAGAGGGAAAAACCATGGTGGGTTGTTGCATGGACATTGAATTCATGCTGCATATTGGTTGGTTTCCCTATGGCGTGTCTTGAGCAGGCCCATACAAACCACACTTAATTGTCATAACTATTTTCCTAATGAAGTACTAGCCTACGCTGAAAGGCATTGAAGCCAGAGCGGGAAACCTAAGTGGAGGATGAAATCATGCTGCCCCCTATTCTTATGAAATGTGCACAGAGAGAAAGGAGGAAGTGGATAGAAAAGGCCCTGAGTGTGAGGGAAGAAGGATTGAGAAAATTTAGTCTTCTGGCATTGTGGAAAGGAGAATGGTCAAATTGTGTAGAGAAGGCATAGATAAATTGGTGAAAAAAGTTCACTATGTAGAGAGTACTTAGACGAGTTGAGTATGAGCACGGCTATTTATAATAATGCATCACATCATGAATTGGTAAATGAGTTTGGGTGAGAACCATAGAACATGAATTAACATGTGTGACGATTGGGTGTAGTTAGTTAAAGGCACACCCCAACCAACACTTGAGCGAATGGTTATGTATATTGCACAAAGGAGATGTGTGTCGACCAAATAATTTTGCTAAGTCAACTTGCATGGGTGTCATGTGTCAAGCCCATAGGACTCGAAGGGACATGAACCTTTTCTCTCCATACACCCCATATATATAGCCAAGTGTGTGGAGAGGATAAGGCATCAGAACTTGGTTGATCACATCAACTTGCATGATTGGTTCATGGTGAAGAAGGATGCAAATTTTCTTGCAAAAAACCGAACTTTGTCGTGTGGATAGTTATGGAGTTTTTGGGCATGTAATTAAGGTCACTCTTCAACCTGAGTTTCATATTGGTTGGATAACGGGACCAATAGAAAGTATAAAACATGTGTGTTTTTGGTAGGTCTATGCTACTCTGTGGTGTTGTTTAGTGGTTACATGTAGCTAAGTGGAAAATGAATTGGCACACGACCCAAGTTTTATTTGTAGGTATTGCAGGTAGGGTCAAGTGAGACTTGAGTCCTTGGTATTTGAATTGTTTTGTATTTATATGGCGTTTTAGGTTGTGGGATGCTTCATAGAATATGTTTTGAAAAAACTTACATTAAGATGTTAGTAGTGTAGAACACATGGTGGTCACATGGAGACACCTAGGATTATCACACCCAAAGTGAAATGTGCTACATGACATGTCAATGGATGTGGCTACTATTGTGTCACTAATGACGTGGAAAATCCAAATAGGATGAACCCAAGTAGAGTGTGACATTGAAACATAAATGGCCATTGACATGTCACTACTAATGTGGAATTTTGGATAGGATTTGGTGTCATGGCATGCTGTCATGGTGTGTTGATGTAGTATGCTGACAGGGAATTCAAAATTTCATAGATTTGACTCATTCATTTTAGAAAAATTTAGAAGAGACGAGAAGAACGAGTTGTAAGAAAAATAAAACCATGCATCTAGATGGATTAAAAAGTTTTGGAAATCCTAGATCTAAAAAAATGGAAATTTGGAAGATCGAATATCTATAAATTTTATAAAAGGATTTTATAGAAATTCTATGATATGAATGAATCAAATAGGATGATATTTCTAGCTGAAAACGTGGCCTTATGAGGAGGCGACATGTGGTAAGGGAAGTTACCACATGTCAACCGACGTGGCATTGTATGGTGCTAACACAAGGCCAAAGGGCTACCAAGTGGATCTAGATGAGTTTATAGGAACTCGTCATAACTAATATCAAGATACTAGATACCTTGGATACATTTTACAACACAATTTAATGAATAAAATTAATACATTATTTAATAATAATATCATTTCTTTATGGGGTTTCATGTAAAAATAATTTAAATCTAGAATAAATGCATGTTACACATAATGAAAATATCCCATATGAACACATATTAGATATCTTGTATTGTCCTAGCTTTTATGTTGTATCTCGATTTGGATCTCTTAAGGAATGGTTTACATGAAAACCTTCCTGATTATGATTATTTTCGCCTTTTTATGCAATCCACGTCCGGTTATATTTTTAAAATAATTCCTCATGTTCTTCACAATTATTGGATACCGGGTACATTTTTAATCATAGATTACATTTGGACCTCGGTAAAAACAAAAAATATTATACCTGTTTTAGTCTAGATACCTATGAGTGCCAAAGCCTATTTCTAGTGTTCTTGTTTGTATTGTGATCTTATTTATTGTCATTGTCTTGATGATGAACACAAAATAATGATGATGATGATGAACTAAAATTATATCATAATAATTGTCAATATAGCAAGAGAAAACATTATAAAAGAAACCCTAATTCTGTTTGCCCTAGGTTTTGTCAACATCTATGGTCTTGAAAGATTTACAATGTAGAAATAAAAAATTGCTTGAAATCAAATGCAACACAAAAAGTCACGCACCTGGTAGCCAAGAACTTGGTGGGCTAAAGTTGAGCAATACTTCGATGAGTTTTTTTTTCACACATATGACTCCAATCGGAGTTAATATTTCAAATCCAGATATGCGAATGAAAATATTCGCAAAACAAAGGAAGGAGGAGAAGTTAGATGCAATAAATAATTAATAAAATAGAAGGAAAATCATACCAGTGCCTTATGCCCATTAGCGTAAGATTTTATCCTACTTCCCTGCATGAAAAATGATAGTTTATGGTCTTTCACTCAAATAAAGACACAATTGTCAAAGAAAAACAAATACTACATGAATTTTTTATTGGAAAAGTTTGTTATTTCTTATAAAAATTTATGTAACCCCAGTCTCCCACTCGGCCAAGAGATATAAGACAAATATCAAACAAATTTTCTTGTCTCACCTAAACCCTTACCATTTTGAGCTCTTTGCTTTAGATAGTTATTCCACTTCAACATCTAAATTGAAACTAGTTGTCCTACACATATTCATGAGACCAATGAGGCAAACTTAGATTAAAATTGACCAAATATTAAAATTAATTTCTTGGATAAATAATAATTAAAAATACTTGTGTGCATGAATACTTGAATGATCTCCTCTTGGTTTCAAGAATAAATTGTTGTAGTGGTTTAATCTTAGAGAGAACCTCCCTCCACTTGACGAAGTAGCAACAAAGTCAACATTGACTTTATTGTTGCTCTGTTGTCTTGAGGGTGTTTTTCTTCAAGATTATCCAAATAATAATTTATTCTCTAATAAACAGGGCCAATGACATGAAGGTGGAAGCTCTCATGGTCCCTACCCCCATCCCCTCCCATCACTCTCAATTACCCAGTACCCAATTATATAGGAAATAATTGAAAGCAAGACATTAAAATACATAAAAAAAGAAAAATAAAACATTCATTCATTCATTCATAAATTCACAAAATATTTCATCCCAATAAATTTTATCATAAAAAATATGTTTACATAATATGAAACATAGTCATGTACATTAAGAGACACATTTAGCAATTATTCATTAATATATAACATTCATTCATTCATTCATTAATCATAGAAACAAAATACTTCATATACTCATTTTTTTTATCATAAAAAATATGTTTTAATAATATGATATATGATGTTTCTATTGATATAACTATTGCAATCATTTATTTTTATTTTTCTTTATTTTTGATGGTCTGGTCGTGTATTCATGGCTCCTTTAGGCTCTCTTCCTTACATGAGTGAAGTCCATCTCACTTATTTCTAGCCTCTCCTTTGGATCCATATATATATATATATATATATATATATATATATATATATATATATATATATATATATATATATATATATATATATATATATATATATATATATATATATATATATATATAATAGATGACTTAGGATCCCTCTTTATCCTTCAAGAGACCCCACTAGACAAATTAGAATACAATATTCATTATCTTGGGTTTTGAGCCCACTCGTTTGTGTGAAAACCCCCAAAATTGGGCACTTGTCCCACAAACCCATCCTTTTATGGGTTTCCTCCTCAAAAACCTAACACCAAAGGATTGTAGGGGTACCTCCCATTCTACCTAATTTTCAACAAAGAAATGAGAATTGCTTCAAATAAAATACATGACACTCACAAAATTGTAGGACAACTAATGGAATGAATCCTCTCTCATTTGCAACATGTTGGATTATATATTGGCCTTCTTATATTTGTTAATCTAAATATGATCCAGACTTATGTAGGAACACAATAAAATACAGGAATACACATAAAAACAGAGATGCAAAATAAATAATACTTCATCTCATTAATATCTCATAACTGAAATATGCTTACAGACAGAATGGAAATAAACTAGCTAGGGCGCTGGTAGCTTATCTCTGAGAAGATATGTGGCAGATACATGCCTATGAACTCTGTTACAATGAGGCTCGAAGGCCTATTTATTATTGAGAAACAATGGAAAACCCTAAACATCCAAAATCCTAACCCTAGGAGATGAAACGCCAGACTATGGGCCTCGTCGGGCTAAATTGGTACATCAATTTCCTAGGGTCGTAAATTTGGCATACTATCTCCATTTGACGCACATGATACATCGTTAGAAAGATATATCTGAGGAATAAAACTGCTGATAGTGAATATTGAGTCTCTAAATCAAATGAGCCATAAATTTCATGCCCAAAAAACGTCGTTTAGGGTCTCAAAACGGCTCCCGAAGTTTAGGACTCGAAAAACTGCCAAAATTGTAAATTGTGCTACAATTAAGGAAACTGAATAACTAAAAGAAACAATGGTGGGGGTCCAAGTGGAATAGGCGGGTGGCCACTAATATCCACCTAGATCATTCCTCCCCCCTTAGGAAGCAATGGTCCCCATTGCGTTGAGTTCCTCCATGAGATGAGGGAACTTTTGTTGAACTTGGTCCTTAGTGAGCCACTTGCCCTGGTGAAGGAGTTGGCATGCTTTGAAAAATCGATATAGTTGGATCCTCTGCTGGTGAGTTTTCTTGATCTCTGTGTCCATAATCCGATCAGTTGTGGCTTGTTCCATGCAGTCTAGGTTTAACTTTGTTGGTGTGAGTTGTTCTGCCATGTCGGATGTGTCCAATAGAGGTGGAAAATAGGGCCAAAGGCGGTCCAAATTGAACACTGGGTGCTGACCAAAGAATGGTGGAATACTGAGCTTGAAGGCATTGCCCCCTACAACCTTGGTAATGGTATATGGCCCATATAGGAGCGGGCGAAGTTTGCGGTGGGGTCCAACGAGGCACTTCTTCTGCAAATGTAACCACACTTTGTCACCCTCCTAGAAGTTGTGTGGCACCCGATGCTGATCATGTTGCTACTTGTAATTAGCATTGGCTCTGTCCAATATGTCATGAACCTATTGGCGGATGTGTTGAATGCACTCAATGAAGTTGTTCGCCTTGTTAGCTTTAGACTGGACATGAGCTCAATCAACTTGAGTAGTTGCGAATGGCATGGCTATGTCAATGGGACATAGTGGGTGGAATCCCAAGCCCACCTGAAATGGGTTGTGGTCGGTTGAGTTGTGGAGGGCCCAATTATAACTGTGTTGTACTTAGGAGAGGCTCTCATCCCATGTGCGCGGATGCCTTGTGTTGTGCATGCACATAATTTGTACGATCATCCTGTTGACGACCTTTGTCTGGCCATCAGTTTAGGGATGGAAAGTTGTGGACTTGGCGAGCTTGGTGTCCAACATTGACCAGAGGCTGGACCAAAATTTACTGAGGAACCTGCTCTCCCGTTCTCAGATGATAGACTGTGGGATCCCAAAGTGTACCCAAACTCGTTCAAAGAATAGTTTAGCAGTGGCTTATGTTGTGATATTATTCTTGCAGGATGCCATAATGGCCATCTTCGAGAATCTGTCGACGACCACGAAAACACAATTGTTTCCATGCTTAGTAGAAGGAAGGCCCAACATGTAATCCATGGAGATGGATTCCAAAGGTCGAGTAGGGGTAGGTAGCAGAGTATAGAGGCCGTGTTTCTTAATGTTCGATTTGGCAATGGCGCAGGTAGTGCAGGAATTGATGCACTTCCCGATATATCGTCGAAGGTTTGGCCAATAGAAATACTTCTGCAGTACTGCTACTATTTTCTCGACCTCGAAATTCCTAGCGACCCAACTGTAGTGTTCTTCCAAAATCATCTTGGCACGCTTGCTTGAAGGAACACAAAGGTGTCCCAGGTGTCATAGTAGTGCATTCTAGAGGTGAAAATTTGGAACTCGGTTACCCACCAAGGGCATCTTGTATGTATGGATGAATTCTGGATCAATCTTGTAGATAATCAGCCAATTGGAAGTTTTGTGCCCACAAGAGTTGAGCACAGTGATTAGCGCCATGATCGGTGGTAGGTTGAGGCAGTCTGAACCCTTATTGGTGCTACCCTTCTTGTACTTGATGATCAAATAAAAATTTTGCATATATGTGGACCACTTTTGATGGAGATCGTTCTGCAAGTTCCCTTGTGTCTATATGAGCTACAGGGGCCGATGTTCTGTGTGGTTGACCGTTTGCTTCCCCAAAATGTAATGCTTCCATTTCCGACAAGCCTGCACAATGGAATATATCCCTTTGTCATAAGTGGGATAGTATGGACTGTGTCAGACAATGTCTCACTGTGATATGCCACTGGATGCCCTTGTTGAGTAAGAACTGCCCCAATAGCATAGTCAGAGGCATCTATATTGATATCAAATGGTTTTTGCAAGACTGGTAATGTGAGCACTGGGGCAGAGCAGAGGCGATGTTTCAACTCTACGAATGCCTTCTGTTGAGATTCAGACCAAAATAATTTTTCTTTCACTCCTCCCTTGGTGACTTGACTCAAGGGCCAAGTGATATGAGAGAATCCCAACACGAACCTGCGGTAGAAATTAGCAAGACCTAGAAAGATGTGGAGCTCTGTTAGAGTGGTTGGGGCTGGCCAATCTTGAATGACTTAGATCTTGGCTGGATTCACATGCACCCCCCGCTCATTAATAATGTATCCTAGATACTGAACCTGGGTCATGCCAAAAGTGCACTTCTCAAAATTTTCACACAACTTGCGTTGCCGCAGTGTTTGGAGGACCTGTCGGATGTGGTGGAGGTGCTCTTCCCAAGTCTGGCTGAAGATCAAGATGTCATCCAAGTATACTACTACAAATGACTTGGTGAATGGCCACAATATGTCATCCATCAGCCTCATGAAGGTTGCAGGAGAATTCATCAACCCAAAAGGCATGCCCAACAATTCGAACATGCCCTCCTTGGCTTTGAAGGAAGTCTTCCACACATCAGAGGGTTCAATTGATATCTGGTGATATCTAGACTTCAAGTCGATCTTGTTGAAATATTTCCTCCCTTTAATTGGTCCAGAAGGTCATCAATCCGTGGGATCGGGTACTTATTCCAGACAATGATCTTGTTCAACACCCAATAGACAATACAAAGTCTCCAAGTCCCATCCTTGTTTTGCACCAACAAGATCGGGCTCCCACAGGGTGATGAAATCGACCAAATGTGACCTTTCTACAACATCTCATGAATCTACCTCTTGATTTCATCGTTCTCCAGAACAGAACACCGATATATTAGTCCATTGGGTAGCAGCACACTTGGGGTCAGATCTATGGGGTGCTTGACCTGACAGTGCAGAGGCACCCCTACGAGTGAGGTGAAGATGTCCCCATACTCCTCCATGAACTTGTCCATTTGTTTTTGTCATGCAGAGGAGCCATGTTTGGAGGTCATGGACACAGCATTCTTCTTTCTCTAAGGGAGGATCATTTGGAAAACAAATTTCCCAGTTTTGGAAATGAGTTTACTACATTTCTTTGTAGTAACCAAAGAGATGGTGACAAGTGGTGCTACCTCCAGTATTATGTACAACTTATTTCCCAAAGTAAAAATAACAACGCGAGGCCGATACTCATATACAACATGTCGCTTCCACAAATATGGTTGGACTTATAATACATCACAAACATCAAGAGGGGCAATGTCACATAATGCCTCATCCGTGAAGGGCTTGATGTTGTAGGGAAGGCGACATTGTTGGCTGGCGCGGAGATCCCATCCTTGGTGAAGCCACCAAATGGTGTATGAATGTGGGTGTGTTGTGGTCGAAAATCCCTACCGCTTCACGAACTCTATTGAAATGAGGTTCTTTTGGCTCCCTCTGTCGACAATGAATTGCAACGGGGAACCCTTTACCCATATTTGGGAATGGAAGAGGTGCTCATCCTCCTTTGGATTTTTCGATTCCTCCTTTTGGATCTTTGTGGTGGAAATGGTGGAGTTGGGATCCAAATCGATAATTTGCTTCCATTTTTCACTCCCCTTGTCGGGTTCTGATTTAGAGTCGGAACATGCATCTGATTCAGAAGGCTTTAGCTCGACCACCAGTGGTTGCTTGGCCCGACACTCACTTGTGTTGTGAGTGGAGCTCTTATGGAACTCACACCACTTTCCCATGTCCTTCTTTGGCTTCACAGTGTTGTTATTTTCTTGCGGCTTTGGAGGTTTATCCTGGGCCACTCTGCCTTAGCTTTTTCCTAGTGTTTTGCGATTTGGGGGCACCTTTTCCTTGCTTCTAATTTGCAGATCCAAAGTCTTCTTCGGTTTGAAATTCTGCTCAATGTTGGCATCATACCGATATGTTGCACCAAGAAAGGAGATGTCGAGGAACTCCATTTCCTCCTGAATGTATCTTTGTAGACAACTGCAGTACTTCAACACCAAATGTTTCTCCGAATATTTGATACCTAATTTTGTGCACATGATATGGAACAAATTCGTCAACTCATGCACATATTGATCCCTTTGCTGCCGCAGCGTAGTCCATTGTAAGTACTTGTCCTCATAGCTCCCCATGGGATAATATTGTTTCTTGATGGCATCTAGAAAATAATTCCAAGTGGGTGCAACCAAAAAACAGAGAGGGTTCCCTCTCGTCCTTTTTCTCACAGTAGGTTTCCCACCAGTCCTTGACATGGGGGGCGGCTTTGAGGAGTGCAAAAGTAATATTTTCCCGGTTGGAAAAGTCATGAACCAAGAAATACCCTTCTAATAGATTCAACCATCTATCTACAATGTTTGCATCTATTTGGCCCTCAAATATGAAATGTCAAAGTTTACTTGTACCTTAAAAGGAGTTGCGCTTCCAGAGTGGATGCTGGATGCAGATGCGCCACCGGTGGGCAATCGTTGAAGAATCTAGGAAAATTTATCCATCATCATGTTCTTTTGTTTCTCGAGGGCCTCCTCAAGCAATATTTTGATATGATCTCCTACTCCCTCGTCTTTCTTCCCCCCCACCCCATGGGTGGCCTTCAGGGTTTGCGAGGCTGATCTTGCAAAGGTTCAACCAGATTGAGCCCTAACTCCTTATACCTCGACCTCATTGGGGACATGCAAAGAAGGATCGAGAAAGAGAAGACCGCTTTGAACCACCGATCCAAACTTATGTAGGAACACAATAAAATACATAAATACACATAAACGCAGAGATGCAGCATAAATAAGATTTCATTTCATTAATATCTCATAACTGAAATATGCTTACAAACATAATGGAAATAAACTAGCTAGGGCGTTGGTATCTTATCTCTAAGAAGAGATGTGGCAACTACATGCCTATGAAATGTGTTACAATGAGGATCGAAGGCCTATTTATTGTTGAGATACAATGGAATACTCTAAACACCCAAAAACCTAACCATAGGAGATGAAACACCAGACTATGGGCCTCGTCGGGGTAAATTGGTACATCAATTTCCCAGGGTTGTAACTTTGGAATACTATATCCGTTTGACGCACATGATACATCGTTAGAAAGATCTATCCGAGGACTACAACTTCTGACCATGAATATCAAGTCTCCTTCTTATATGAGCTGGACCTTTCATTCACAAAAAAATGTCATTTAGGGCCTCAAAATGGCTCTAGAAGTTCAGGACCTGAAACACTACCAAAAATAGTAAATTGTACTACAATTAAGGAAACTGAAAAACTGAAAGAAAAAATGGTGGGGGTCCAAGTGGAATAGGTTGGTGGCCACCAATATCCACCTGGATCAAACTATTAAGGTATTTATTTTAGGATTAACAATTTCATTTAAAGATTTTTTAAAGTTATTCTTCAATATACTCCTTCATATGAGAGGCTTTTATCTCTTGCTTTTCTCTTAATTTAAAAATATCCTTCTCTGTCTCTTTTGAATCTAAAGACAATTAATCAATGAATGACAATCTCCATTCTCGTCAACAAATACTAACCATTTTTTTATTTCTTCCTCCAAAAATCTTTTAAGTTGTCGAAATCATTATCCTAAGATATCTTAATAACTTTCAAGTCTTCTTGTAGCACATATTTTCGAACTAATATGGAGTCTCTAATCATTCTTTGCCCTTGATGGTCTTTGAAAACTTTAATAGCTTTAGAGAAATCATTGATCCTTTGGTCATTAATTTTTGTACACTCGAAAATAACATCTTTTAAGATTTTGATCATGGTAGACTCTCCTGCTTTAATCTATTTTATTTGTTTCACAGTTAGAATCCCTTGTTGGGTTTTCTGAAAGCCACTAAGGCTAATTTTTTTAGTAAAAAACGTTATTAAATCATTATCAACAAAGTGTTAATCATATTCCAAGTCCTTTAGCAAATAGTCTGCAAATGAAGAAATCCTTTGATAAAAATTTATTAAATACAGACATATCTCCCATGCCTCTTCAACAAAAGTTAATTACTTATCGATATTGTTTGTGACATAGGTGATAATGCCATTCAATAGTTTTTCTACCTTCTTGATTCCATTTGGTGTGACTACTGGTGCAAGTTTCGGGGTTGTGATAGCCAATGGGCCATGGGAAAGGGTCTAAGATCGAGAGCTTCTTCAAGTTTATTGATATTCCTTTTCGATCACATGTTCTCAGTTTCTTGCTCCATGACATAATGAGAAAGTGCATCTCCTATAATCATATGTAATTTAAGAAGTCCAATAAGTCTAACTTTTGATACATTTACTTTTTAATTCCATTTTCTTGTCATCTTCTTATTCTTAACATGAACATTCTCAATTTGTAACTTCTTTCCATTATTTTCATAATGAGCATTATGTAGAATCAATGATTGTTCTTAAAAAATAGCCAGTCCTCTGTAGCTAATTCTTCAACCATTTTTTGACTTTTTTCTAGACGTAGCATTACCTAGTTAGGGACTTTAACACTATTTACTTCCCCATTGGTGGGTCGTTCTACTTGTTGTGACCGTTTAATACTAGAATTTATGTTACTTCTAGATGAAGTAATCACAACATAATATTTCTCCAAACGACCATGAGCGGGTGGCCCTTCACCATCATCTATATTAGAGCATCATCAATACTCTATCCATAGGTTTCATTTATCTCTCGTTTTTTAGGGGACAAGGAGGAACTCTAATGGGTTTGTTGGGTTGATGAGGACTGCACATTTCCAGGGTTCTTCCTCTTTGCTTGTTTTTGGCATTCCCTTCTCAATTGACATTAACTTGTGTGACTGAATCATCATTATGTATAATTTGTTAAGTTTAATTTTCTTTTGAAGTCTCTACTTTATTATCTCCACTTTGTTATGTAATATTAATAAACAAGTTACCATATCTTATTGATGATAGATATTGAGAAATAAGCCCTCAAGATAAAATCTTTGGGCAGGTTCAACCTCATTCAAATTAAAAGGTTTTAATGCTTTAGGTAAGTCTATTGAATGTGAAAATTTATTTACTACAACTTATCTAACTTTAAATGGTAGTTAAATACATTTCTTCTTATTTTTCCTATAAAATAAATTTGACTAGGAACAATACTTTCTACACACTTCCGCAACAAAATATCTATTAGAAAAAAAACAGGGAGTAACGAAGATTTGCCTTGATAACCATAAAGTCTTATGTATGTATGACTATCTTATAGTATGTACAATCCATTTACCTTTAATAACTCCACTGCTTCTAGATTCAACATTTGCAGTGCAATTCCAATCAACATATATCTAAATTCCCCGAACAACCTATCCTGGACAAGGTAGAAATGAAATGGTGCCTTATGTCTCTATTTAACATGATACAAAATTGTTCTGGCTCCACTTCGAGATTCATATTTTTCAGTTCTAGTAGCTAGAGCACCTTTATGAAGGTTTTTATAGTCAATAGGACTGGGTTCTCATTATGGTATAACTTTAAGCTTATGGAACCTCCTGGAAGAAAATTTATTGTAGAAATGCCAACATGACCTGATTAAAAAAAAAAAAACTTAGGAAGCTTATCTTCCTCAACCAAAGTCGTGAAAAAATTTAATACATATACAAATCTACAACCAAATAATATAACAATTATATCCATGCTAAATTTCCTAAAGGGTAAATGCATGTACATATAAACTTGTGAAAATATCAATTAAATAATCATGATAAGAGAAACTTAACTTGAGTCAAATATTTTGCAATCTGGAACTAAAGAAGGGTGAGCCACTCTCCACCCAACCATAGGCTCAATTATGTTGCAATAGTTCTCATAACTAGCCACCCTTGAGCTAGATGCTAATGACTTGAGGGAAACGCTAAACTCAGGGATTTAGCACACAATTTTCAAACCAGATTTAACACAAGAAGTAAGGCCACTCTTCTCCACATAGAGGAAAGAATCTCAATGTTAATCCTTTCCATTCCTTGACCATGCCCATAAACATTAAAAAATGACAATGCAGGTCTACACAACACAAGGGAGTCATTTTTTGATCTATGTAGTCCCTTGGCCCTTGCTTATTTAATGCGCTTTGTGCCACACACAAACATGAAAACTCCTAGTCCTCATAACCATCCAGTCCAAGGGAAAAGAACTAAAAAAAATTCAATTCTTGTTATAGAAGTCACCAATTCTCATGCGAATTAAAATTTATGAGTGAGACAGATGTATGAGAGAGTAATAAAAGAGAGAAAAACTAGAAGATTAAGAACCGAGATGAAAAATCCCTTGATTCTCCTCCCTCTTATTTTTATAATCATGTCGTGACCCTTCATCTTCCAAACATTTCAACTTATTGGGAATAATAACTATCACATCAAAGTGAAATATTCACCCAAGGTGTGTTTTTCCTCTTAAGTGAAGCCCCCCCGCCCCTCCCCCCCCTCTCTCTAAAGGCATCATAATTCGTTGGCTATCTCCTTTCTTCACCTCTAGCATTTTTATTAATAGAAATAAAAATTACATCATATGGTGGAGTTTGACATCATAACATCAATTCTTGAACCCCATCATTATATTTATTAATTACATTACAAAATTTGGGGTAATGAAAGGGGTGTTATAATCCCCTCCCCCTTTGAGGAACATTGTCCTCGACACTGTATTATCCATAGAACCATTCTATGCAAAGAAAAGGATATGCCACTTTCATATTAAAAACATTTTCCATGTCCTTAGTTTCCACTTTGAGCAATGTCATTCATTTTTCATGTTTTGTTTACCTTTAGACCTCTTTCCATTCCAACACATTCCTGCATAGTTGTTTGTTGCTTCACAAGGCTTCCATAGGGAACAAGTTCATCTCATTTTTTTCTTGGACACACCCAATGCATTCATGATCCAAATGAGTATGTACATAAATATTTGAAACCTAATTCATTTAAGTCTCCCATTCCATGTAGTTAAGCACCTCCCAAGTTCAGGCATCCCCTTCTCTACCTCCCTTGTCCCTCAGGTGATCCATTCCTTGTAAAGACTTCCTTGCACGAGAAGAGTCTTGAGACTTTTGGAGTCTTATAGCCAAGACATCCTTTTGGATTTTTCTAAATAATATAGCACATTTTTCATAACATAATTCATAGTGATGAATGTATGTCATAGGGTATTAGTGTCACCATAATGGCCTTGTCCCTAGGATATTTAGCTTTACAAACATCATTTATCCTTTTTGGATAGATCATTATCTCACCTATATCAGAAGCATACAATTTCCATGATATTAATTATAATAATTTAAATAAAATATTTTTCCTTTTTTCTTTTCTTTTCCAAACTTCCTTCATATAGGAATCATATTTTCATAAATATGAGATTCTTCTCATGATGTTTGACTCTTGAATATGGTAGTAGTCAACCTCATTATCATAACCAAGGAAATTTCAAATACAATATGTGCTTTCAATCAACCAAACAATGATAAATGTTCACACATACAATATTTTCATTGCAATATTTATAACATCCCCTAAAGTCATCTCAAAATTACTATACACATAATAATTCAATCACTTTCAGTAGATTTAAAAATAATTGAACCGGAGTTATCGTTAAATTATCCAACATTGTCACAACATGCATATCAACATGGATAGGTGCCACTTGTACCATTATATCATCATAAGTTTATCTTCCATATCCTTGATTCCTCAAGATTATATGCACCACCTTCATTGCCTTCCTATTCATGTTTTCAACCTGTTCCTGGTTACATGTTGACCATAACTACTATTAGTCATTTGAATCATGTTATCACAAGAGACTATTCAGAGTCTTTATGTATGCACATCCAATATTGTATGCGCCTAAGATATTTTCATGCATCTAGCATATCATTATTTGATATTTATTCACTGGACATGCATATTTGAACTTTTTCATCTCTTGCATTTTTATCATGACTATGTTATTATTCATCAACATATGACAACTTCTTGAAACATTAAATAAATGTATTAAAACCAGTAAGAGATAAGTTAAGAGTTCCCCCTTCATAGTTATGGCTACATCACTCGACCATAAAATTTTGTAATTCTATTGGGATGTTCTCGGGAAAGTTGTCAACATCCTACATGTTTATCTCATTGCATCAAAATCATGTCAGTCTTTAAGTATCATCAGTGTATTCATATATACAAAAAAATAATTTCAGAAAAGTACACATGCATGCATAGATGCTAATTTAAAACTTAAATCCTTTCATAATCTCGAGCCCATCTAATTTCATTATTGAACCTTAGCTCTGATACTTCTTTGTCACATACCTAGTTCCCTCAATGACTTATAGATGTTATGGGGTACCCAAAATATTCTTTATCTTTTACTAGCTTGACAACAATTTCTCATACCGCTTTGTCACATACCCATACTAAATTTGTCCTAACCACAATTGTAAAAACTTGATTTTCATCTCTCATACATTTTTTCAAACACTTTACATGTAAACCTTTCTTCGAATACTTTGTATGTAACAAATTAAGTAGTATTTTTCTTGTAGACAGGTTGTCAATATTTTGTATGAAATCAAATATGAAACATTTCTCTAATTCCATTTGTAACATACTAACCGAAATATACCACTTAATCATGCAACTTTTGATTTCCATATTTTAGGTATTTGATCAAATAATTTGTATGAAAATTGTAATAAAACATATTTAACACATTTCGTCAAATGTTTTACATGCAAATGGGCATAGATAAACTATAACAATACTATCATACAACATTGCTAACATACAACAATACTATCCCCATCCACAAAACAATATTTTCATTGAGTAATTTCATCAAACTATTTGTATACAATGAATATTAAAACCATTTAGGCATTTCATACATTCAAACTAATATAGAAATTTTCTCAAGAAGTATCTCCCAAATTATAGTAGTCTAAGTTTTGAATATTGAATCAGATGATAAGCGTGATTTCTCCTTACTATGGTCCAATTTTTAGCTTCTAGAACCTCCTAAAATAAAAGCTATACATAAATCCCAACATGACCTATTTGATGCATGATTTTAGGAGCATCTACGAAACTTGAATTACTCTAATCATATCACCTAAAATTTTGTGACACAAGATCTGAAAATTGGACAAGAGAATCAATGAGTTTTCCCCTCACTATGATCCAAGTTTCAAATCCCAAAAGAAAAATTAAAAAAAAAAAAAAACAAACATGAATTGATTAAAGAATAATTGAGGAAGCCTATCTTTCTCAAGCAGTGTTACAAAATTTAATACATATAAAAACTAAAGCCAAATAGTATAATAGCTATAACCATGATAAATTTGCTTAAGGGTAAATGCATGTACATATAAACTTGTTGAAAAGAGAAATTAAATAATCATGCATAAGATATATTTATCTTGAGTCAAATATTTTTCAATTTGGAACTGAAGAAGGGTGAGCCACTCTCCACCCAACCATAGCCTCAACTATGCTGTAGTCTTTCTCATAGCTGGGCAACCTCGAGCTAGAACTTGATTCCTTGAGGGAAAAACTAAACTTTTCAGAAAACATTTAACACAAAAAGTGGAGGACACTCTCCTCCACACAGGTAAGGATATGAGTGTTCAACCTTTTTATTCCTTGAACATGCCCATAGACATTCATGTATGGCAATACAAGTTTGTGCCACACAAAGGAATTCTTCTCTGATCCTTGTAGTCCCTTGGTTCTCCCTTCTTCGGTGCTCTTTTTGCCACACACAAACATGTTAATTCCCAGTCCTGAGAGCGATCCAGTCTAATGAAAAAATACTACAACACATCCCATTCATGTTAGACAATGTTTCACCAATTCTCATTCCAATTCGTATTTCTAAGTGAGAGAGAGATGTATGAGAGAATATTAGAAGAGAGAGAAGCTAGAAGCTTAAGAACCAAGAAGAAGAAACCCTTATTGCTCCTCCCTCTTATTTTTATAATTGCACCTTGACCCTTCATCTTCCCAAAATTTCAAATTCTTGGGATACTAACCATCATATTAAAGAGATATATTTACACAAGGTATAGGTCAAGTTTCCCCCCTCCCTAAGGCATCATAATCTATTAGATATCTCCTTTCTTCAACTCTAGAAATTTTATTAACCAACATAGATCCATCTTAATTACTGATCTACCAGGCACTAGGAGGGATCAAATCTCTCAAGATGCAAATCTCTCTTTGAGAACAAAACTTGAGGAATAATTTGCAACTCGAGAGATTTAATTCATCTCTACTCTTGGTAGATTTGGAGTTAATATTGATTTATCCTAGTTATGAGAAACATATTAAAAAAATAAATATAAGAAATTTTGTATTTTCACTTGTTATATATATATATATATATATATATATATATATATATATATATATATAGAGAGAGAGAGAGAGAGAGAGAGAGAGAGAGAGAGAGAATTGTTTTTGTTATTAATATATATATATATAACTAATTTTGTCATTAATATATTTTAAAATGTTACATGTCAAATTTATATTAGATATTGAAGGAATTCCAAATATCCATCATAGCTTGAGTGAAAGAACTTATTAATGGAATAAGAACTATCAAATAATAATAACAATAATAATTTAAATTACTTTATTTTTCTCTATATAAAGTTGATATACAATCGTGTTATTTAATACGAACATTGAAATATTTGATTTATGGATGACACTATTAAGGAGTGAAGGAATTATATATATATGATGTTGAAATATTTTATATATGATTCACATTTTCCACATTAAAATGCTTCATATTCAAAAGTAGAATAGAGAGAGAGAGAGAGAGAGAGAGAGAGATTTGTTATTAATATATTTTATATATAGAACTAATTTTGTTATTAATTTATTTCAAAATGCTACATGTCAACTTTATATTAAATATTGAAGGAATTCCAAATATCCATCATATCTTGAGTTAGAAAGAATTTATTAATGGAATAAGAACTATCTAAAAATAATAATAATTTAACTTTCCTTATTTTTCTCTATATAAAGTTGATATTAAATTGTGTTATTTAATATGGACATTGAAATATTTGATTTATGACAAACACTATTAAGTAATGAAGGAATTACATATCTCTCTCATACTAAAAAGTATTTTAATTTCAATTACTTTATCTCTCTATATAAAATTGATTACTTTATCTCTTTGTATAAAATTGATTTAAAATTAAGGTGTCAAGTGAACTATTTTATTTATGGCCTATCAATAATATTATTTTCACATGCTATATATCAACTAGTGGAAATAATGTTACTTTTACTATTTTGACATGTCATTTGTGAACTCCATATTAACTAGCAAAGCAATTCGATATCTTCTTCACACTAAAAAGTCAATTAAAAAATTTATACTTTCAATTACTCTTTTTTTTTTTAAATATATAATTTGTTTATTTATTTTTTTCAGAAGAAAAAAACACAACTTTCAATTAAGGAAAATAAAAGTTACATCAGTACATGCACATAGTAGATTCAGAGAATTTGTCCCACGAATAAAACCTGTGTAGAACAGAAAATGAACTGGTTGGAGTAAAAACCAACCCCATATCTTGCAGCATAATTGTTTTTCCTATCATCCTGAAGTCACAAAACAGTTTTACTCTCTGTATCACAAAAAAACATTTTGACAATAGAAAATATCTTCTCTTAAGAGCTGTAGCAATATATATAAAAAAAAAAGTCTGACGCATATAGGAAGCTTAATAAAAAAGAAACCAAAGTAACTGGGGCTTATATAGAAGAGTGATCATAAAAAATCCATTAAACATCGATGAAATATTGGTGCTGCAAATTATGATCTGCCACATATACAGGTTCAATGACCTTCCAATCAACAATAATATGTCTAGAGCCTTCCTTGGATAGAATATCTGCTTCATCGTTCCTTTCCCTATAGATGTGACAATAAGAAATATTATTAAAATCTTTTTTTAACTACAATATCTCTTATATAATTGGAAGCAATGTGTGGTTGTGACATCTTTGAGATTCATTAAACCAAGCTATACCATTTAAATAATCCCTGAAGACTTGAAGAGAGCGACAATCATATTCTAGAGCCCAACACAAGAGAAGTTTTAAAGAGAGAAGTTCTGCAAAATTATTGGATCCCTTGCCTAGAGCGACTTTTGATTTCAAATAGTGTTGATAATTAAAGAAAAGAATGAGACCACCCCCACAAATTCCATCCTCAGATGAAGCTCTGTCAAAATATGACCAACGAATTTGTTGATTAATCTCTTCTTCAAAGATGATGCGAGGTACATGAAGAGATTCCTTTACAGGTAAGAGGGAAAAAATCACTCTAATTTTTGTTGTAATGGGATTAGGAGCTGATGAAGAGTCCCTAAATGTGGCTTTGTTTCTAGCTATCCAATTCCCCCAAAAATTGAGGGGATGAAATTTATAAAAACCTCATCACTTGATGAATCCCACCAAGTCTTCCATGCCTCAATGAAACTATTGTCTATCCAATCCATATTACATGCCAGAAGCTATTATGTTTTAGCTCAAATATTCAACTAGAGAGGGAAACATAAGAACATATGAGAGACAAACTCCTCAACATTTTTGCACAAAATGCACCAATTTGGACCTTCCTTGTGTCTCTTTTGCAGGTTGTCCCAAGTTGGAACTTAGTTCTTAATTAAGCACCATAGGAACAATCTTGTCTTGGACAAACATGCAAGATTCCATATCGACTTCCACCACCACTCTGGATTTACCCTTAATCTATCAACAATCTGATGATTGTACACAAACTTTGGAGTATATACCCCATAAAGGGAGTGTACCCAGCACAAGGAGTCGCCCCTATCTTTGATTTTGACATGCATCCTTTTGAGAGAGGTAATATAATTGGTCCATATTTCAACATGTTCTCCGTGAAGGCCCAATTGGCGCACACTCAATCATAAAGTTGATGTAAAACTGAGGTGGAAAACTTTAATTTTTTTATTAATATATATAGTTTTTAATTTGTTAATGTAACTAATTTATTATTATTTTTAAATGTAACATTACTTGACAACACCTCCTTCATACTAGGCTTTAGAGCGCCTCTCGACCCAATAAAAATAAACATTACATCATATAATAGAGTTTGACATCATAGCATAAATGCTAGCACCCCAACATTATTTTTTCTTAATTACATTACAAAATTTTGGGTAATGAAAGGGGTGTCATATCATTTTTTTCACTGTTCTTTATTTGTTGTATCTCATTTACTGCATGCATAAGAAGAAATAGTGATTTAATAAATCCAAGATTCTAAGGAAAATTAACCCTCATTGTATTTCATATTTTCTATATATTTTAAAGATTTTTTATGACGAATTGTCAAGTGGAATATCAATGACTGATTACAAGTCATATCTAGGCTTTCAAATAAATTCCTATATCTAGTAAAATGGTTAGGACAACCACTATCTAGCAATTAAAGGTCTTTATTATAATTTTAGGAAACATCACAATTAATAAATGTAGACTTGGACTTTATTTTTATTTAGATATGCATGCCTTTTCCTACATTCATCAACATAATGCTCATAATTTTTACAGCATTGAGATTTGTATTTGTCATATCTTCTTTTTATCTTATGACATCTACTACTCCCATTTAATTTTTGAGGGTTATGCTTTAGCGTACCTCTTTTTCTTGAGCTTGAATTACCAATTGTCTTTGTTATATCTACCTCTACCTTCTTTGTTCCTTCCTCTACCTTTGTGACATAAGCCCGTGATTTGATGGAATTATATGAGTCATCATCCTTGTTCATCCTCATCTCATGGGATAGTAGGAATACCATTAGCTCATTTATGGAATGTTGTGTTACATTCTTTGATTCTTCAATGACAATAAATACAAGATCAAATTTGGTTAGCAAGCTCCTTAAAACCTTCTCAACAACCTTTTGGTCTACTATATCTTGGTCATGTATTCTTAGCCAATTTACTACATTCATCATCTAAATCATATATTGACTAAAAAACTAGTAATATTTCAACTTTAGATTCTAATAACTCTTTTTAAGAGTTTGAAACTTTATTTGTTTTACTTTGTATGTGCCTTGATAAACAATTTCCAGAATGTCCTATACTTAGTTGTCATAATCTATTGTACTTTGAGAAAAATTGGGTCTTCTACTTCTTGTTAAATAATCCATGGTGCCCTTGAATCATTCTTTAACTAAAGTCTTGAACATTTTTTGTAATCTATATAGATATCCAATTCAGCGTTGTGAACCCATTTACATTACATCCTAATAAATTCAGTTTTATAATCCCATTTACACTACATCCTAATAATTCTGCAATGATATAAATTTAAATTTTCTCATGTTATTACTGAAATTCATGAAAAAACCTTAAATAAATAAAAAAAAAATTATATAGGAACTTTAACCCAAAATAAACCTAAATCATTGAAAATAATTTAAAAGAAGTATATGTTGAAAGATAAAAGTCGAACAAATTGTTCCAACACATTGTGCCAAACATTTAACCTATTATTATTGTTATAATTGAATTTTAAAAAATAACTTCTCCAAACACAACACAAAGATCAAAGAACAAAATTTATTGCATTAAAAGAGATCTGATTATTCGAGTATTTATGACCTACCGGTTCTTTGATTTGTCCCCTTGTCTACCTGGTACACGAATTTTACAGGTGTCACCCACGTGTTTATGCACTTGGTAAATCGAATGGCGACTTTCTGTATCACCAATGGCAAATTTCTTTTGAAACCAAAAATATTCTATTGGTTCTTCTCTCAATAAGTGGGAAAAACCGTTCAGTGGGCAGTGAAGCAGAGTTGGAACCTAGGGCTTTCCCACTAATTTTTATCCTTAACTTTGTGATATCAATTTGATGGTGAGAGACAGAAAATATTTATTTAAAGAATTTTCATAAGTATAAGAGTAAAGATAAGAACATTATTTATTCTTAACTTACTAGCTTTTCCAAATATATATAATGAAATTGGTAAAAATGGATAAAAACAATTAAATTTTAAAAATAACTAAACGTTAAGCTTTTTAAATTTATTTCCCAAAAAACTTTTAGATACAATAAATAACTAAGTCTGAATATTATTTAACCATATAAAATACACAAACACAATTAATTTAATTAATTAAATAACATCATTAAATTTAAATGAATAATAAACATAAATTTTAATCTTGCATATATGTAAAAGTTTTTTTTTTTTTTTTAATAATATAATCACATATCAAACAACAAACTTAACTCGAAAACCAATAAAAAAATTAATTTAACAAATTTCATTTATGATAAAAAAAACTCCCTTTTATAATATAATCACACATCAAATTCACAAACAAAAACTAACTTAACTAAATAAATTAACAATAATAATAACATCATTTTAACAAATTTCGTTTAATTTAAATAAATAATAAATTTTAATTTTAATATTCTAAATATGAAAAAAGAAATAACTTTTCTCTTTAAAATGTAATCATATTTTCAACCTATTAACCAAACAAAGATCTATCAATAAAATTTAAACACAATTTTCCACCACAATGATAACTCAAAATTTATATCATATACTTTCATTCTAACTAAACTTTTTATACCCATCATTATTAGTTGAGACAATAAAACAACATCAAGTCCCTTTTTGCCTAGATTGATGTAGTGGTTTTATTAACTGGAATATGGTGATATAATTTTGACTAAAATTATATTTTGTTATTATATAAAATATGTTTTTAATGTATAAATAAATTTAGCATTTAAAAAAAATAAAATTAACAAAAAAATATATTAAAAAAACATTTCATAATAAGATTGGCATATTCCTTTCTCTCCAATAAGTCACGGAACTTATCCTTAGGAAGATAGATGGAGTAATTTAGGTGAGATCGAATGTAGATCCAATTTTCTATTCATTTGTGAACCTCGGCGGTACTAATTTTTCATGATTTTTGAATAGTTCACTTAGCCCTCACTAATTTCTCATGATTTTTGAATAGTTCACTTAGCACTCATTGCATCTAATGATACTCACAAGAGTGAAGAAGTGAGAATAAAACTAGTAAAATTAATTACATAGGATCAATCATTAATTCCGAGGATTTCACTCTGTAACCAGATCTTCCCATATAAATCAGATTTAACCTATCAACCTAATTTAGTTTAATCAAAATAACATTAAATAAGTATCATATGTATAAGCTTGCAGATTTGTTCGTTCCATCATAATCCTGATTCTAACTTATCCTCACTTTAATTTAAGCAAAGCCACAATATTTAAGGAAAACAACATCCAATCAAATAGAGTTATATAGAGTTACACCATTTTTGTCTCAACATAATTCAGATTAATCAAAATAACATTGGATAAGTATCATATGTATAGGCTTACAGATTTGTTCGTTCCATCATAATTCTGATTCTAGCTATCCTCACTTTAATTTAAGCAAAGCAACAATATTTAAGCAAAACAATATCCAATCAAATAGAGTTATATAGAGTTACACCATTTTTGTCTCAACATAATTCAGATTCAAGCTATCGACATAGTTTAATTGAAGCTAAGAAACCTTCGATCCTTCCTAGAGACTTTTATAGACAATGGCGCACATTAATGAGAACTGAAGGATCGAGCATGAATGTTCAAAGAAGGAACAGTTGACGAACGTTGATAGGATAGACGAAGCGTTGGTCCCCATCGAGGAATTGTTTGGCAATGATGTTATTAGCAGCTTCAGTAGGATGATACGCATCCCAGAAAACATATTTGGATCGATCTTGGCACATATTGCTCCTTAGTGAACATGGCACTGGTGGTATCACATCCCCACAGCAAGGGTCATCTGCATTCTCGAATCCTGAAACCCATAGGACAATTAAATTTCTGGTTAGTAATAAGGTTTATGACAAGGTGCTCTCCAGCTTTTGCGTAGACATGGGTGGTAGAGATATATGATGAAATCAGCTTGATTTTAGAATAGATAAATGTCTTTTGGATTAATCATATTATTAAGATTTGGTCGTTTTGAACCAATTAATGTGGTTCATCTTCATGACAAGGTGAAAAACCTCAAAGATCTTCCTAAATATATAGTGTAGATGCATCCACATTATTTATTCAGGAAAATTCTTAGGGTTTTTCACCTTGTCTTGTCTTGAGGATGAACACCAAATCCTAATATGAAAGACATTTAGCTACTTTATAAATCACAAAAAACTTAGATGTAACAATATTTTAGAATTTGATAAAGAAATTTTTGATTTCATAATAATTTTATAAATAACTTTTTATTTTATGACATATTTTTTATTTTATAGTTATTCTATCGACAAACTTCATAAAAACACATGTGTTTTCAATTACTTCCAGAATAAGTAAACATTGTGTCTACAAAGATTTGATCTAAGATAAATCTAAACTAATCCTATTATAAAAAATAATGCTATTCATTTAAACTTGTGAAAAATATGAATAAACTGAGAATTTCTATTAACTTCTATTATTTCTTACCATAGCTTCCAAAATTTTGGATGATTTCTAGAACACTATCATAGGCATTTGCATATACAAAGAATGCTCCAAATAGTTCTGTGTTGAGTTCAACAATCAAATCCCTTAGCAACGCATTGTATGCCCTTGCAAGCTCATTTGAGGATTCAACACAGCTACCACGCGGTACCAGATTAATGACACGATCATATGGAATGCAGCCAATCGGTCCTACTGCAGAAATTATGAATTTTCTAGCACCTAGACTGTATAGTTTCTGCAGAATCAATTAAGAAGCCCTGGAATTAATATAGTTATTTGAAGGTAATTACAGTCAGTCAGCCCATGGTGCAGTTTAATCGACTATTTTTTTTGTTTTCCTATAAAGTAATAATGAAATTCAATGTTCAAATCTTCTTAAATCAAATCTAAAAATTAACCTAATTCCAATGTTCAAATCCTCTTAAATCGAATCCAAAAATTAATCTAACTCCTATCTAGACAGCAACCCTTATCTAACCCCTATCTAGACAGAAACCCTAGAGTGCTTCGCTTTTCTCTGCCCAATGATTACAGTTTAATTTACTAAAGAGATTCCATGATCGATTTAATACCTGCAATTGTCGACGGAATTGAACAATCATGATTCTCTCGAACTTGTCAGGAGAAATCCTTGCTCTCTCCGGAATGGAAACTATAGGCTCCAGGTAATTGTTTAAAAAGTCGTTTGCACCAATAGTTACTGAAAATATGACCTTTTTGAGAAATTCCTCCGCATTTTTCTCGCCAAGCATTCCGACTAGCTCTCCTCTTGTATTCTCGAAGTAGCTAATCTGTGTGTCTAGAGAGATCCGTCCTATCTGGCAATAAAATTGACACTGTATGTTAGCTAATATGGTCTGAGATAGATCGATTAGGACATCAATGAATGTTTTTTGGATTAATTGTATTATTAAGATTTGGTTATCAATTTCATTTTAATCCATTAAATTAAATTTTAATAATGTGATTACTTAAAAAAAAGACATTTATCTATTTTATAAATCACAAAAATCTCATATCTAATATAATCTAGATATATAAAAAAGCCACAAATATAAATAAAACACCACCCATTACATGAATTTCTTTTCCTATATATATATTTTGGAATGACATCATTTTGGATATTAGAGACGAGCTTTATTTCCACTGCCATAGGCCCATAAATGCGCCTAGGCAGGGAATGCTCACCCCACGATGATCTACCATTTTGATCTGACCGCCGGCATTCCCTGCCTGGGCGCATTTATGGGCCTATGGCAGTGGAAATAAGAGTCGCCCATATTAGACATGTTCATAACATTAAAAAAAAATAAAAAATTTACCCATTACATGAATTTCTTTCCCTATATATTCCGGAATGACATCATTTTGGGTATTAGACATGTTCATATATATATATTGAAAGAGATTGTACCACTCTAGAATCTCTTTATCCAAACTAATGCTTGAAGATCAAAAGGAAAAGAAATGAAAAAGCATAGATTCAAAACTGCTATATAAAAAATAAAACCATCCAATAGGAATTTAAAAAATAGATAAATAAAATCATCGAATAGGGTTTGATTGGAAAGTACAAAGAGAGAGCCAGTGTCGTTAAGAATTCCAGCTGCACCAGAGGCATAGTTTACGCCTCCCAGGATGGTACTACCGTGAGTAGAGGGAGCCAAATATGGCGGAGAGAAGGACTTCGCTCCCAAAAGCTGGCCTGCAGCATCACAATAAACAGAACCCACATTAGAATATTAAGGATCCGATAAGGTTGGAGCCCTAATTAATTAATTAATTTAATTGTAGAATACACCTGCAAGAAAACTTATTTGAGAACGTTAAGAATGCAAAAAAGGATTTAAGTTATAAATTTTGATACTGTAATCAGCCTGCAACAAATTGTACTGTTTCCACCGTGAATTATGGGATATTTAGATGTATGTTGAGTGTTTTATGAAAATAAATTTTGATTAGATAAAAAATTAATTAAAAAATGGTAATTTTTTTTTTAATAAGTCATTTTAATTTTGATGGGTAGTTTAATTGGTTGAGCTTTTTCTCACTTTGTTAAAAAAGAGCAATAATTTCATTTTTCCTTAAAGGCTAGCCTAAGGGTATTGGGAGGAAAACAAAATATTTTGTTTATTTTATTTATTTGAAAAATAGAAAATTAAGATACCTTTATTTCATATTTGTGAAAGTTGAAATTGATTTTTTTTTGAAAGCTTGATAAGTCTATATCTGAATTATGTAGCAATATATTATTTCTATTGGAGTTTTGAATTGAAATAATGACTTCACATCAAGAAGTATCTTAACATAACACCTTATCACGATCTTTCCAAAATATTAAAATTGAAATATTAATATACAAAAAAAATCACCTTTTAAATATAAAGTACTTTTCTCGTAAACCATCTAATACTTATCAAAATTTCAGTTATATTAGTTTCATAATTCATAAACTTTATATTAAAAAATTCTAAATAAAAAAATAAATTCTACAATTTTTTCATAAATCTAATATTAAAAATTCTAAATATGAAAACAAATCCCAAAATATAAAATATGAAAACAATTCCTAAAATATAAAATACTAAATTTCTTCAAATTAAAAAATTTAATGAAAACTTAATTTCTTATAATTCAAAAATGTAATGAAAACTTAATTCCTTATTTTAAAAATGAATTTTCAAAAACAATTATCATTACATCTTTTCAAATGAAGTTGAATCTGTTAAAGATTTCAAATATGTCAGTTAAATTTTGTTTATTTAATTGATTACGTTTTACAGGATTTGACCATTTTTTTTTAAATATGAATTGCAGATTTTATATATTTAAAATTTAAAATAATTTATATTTCATATTATTTTAATTTTTTTGTTTTAATTAGAAATTCATATATTTAAATATTGTTATTTAGATTAATTGTATTATTAAGATTTGGTGGACATTTCTAGTCAACTATTGTGGTTCATCTTTGTCTTGAAGATGAATCACAATAGTTGGTTGGAAACTTCCCCAAATCTTAATAATGTGATTAATCAGAAATATATTCATCTACATTATGCATCACAAAAGTCTTATAAATCTAACATATCTAAATATTATATAAAAAAATTTATAATATTTAAATATTTAAACTCGATTATAAATTCTTTATATCTAAATATTTAAATAAGAAAATCTATAATGATGAATAACAAGCTTTTGGAAAAAATTATGTTCATAATTTTTGAAACAGAATTTTTAGATAAACTCTTTACCCATTATCAAAAACATGAAACAAGAGTAAAGATAAAAAGAAATAAAGACCAATCCATTTTAAGAACAGTGATACCTTAAAAATTAAACTTAAAATTTATTAAAATTATTATTTTATTTATTATTATTATTATTATTAATAAAACAGCAGGAATCTGCATTCAAAAAAATCTATAATATTAGACACAGGAATGTGCAATGCATAAAAATTCAAATTTTTATAAGAAACTTAAATATGAAAATTGGAGTTGTCTTTAGTGCGACTTTTTGAAGTTTCAGGTGCTCGAATCTGGTGAAAAATTTTGAGGTAAAATCTTGGTTTTTGTTATTCAAACTGGTTTTTTGACTCTATATATGGATTCAGCACCCTCAAAAACCTCTAGGACACTTCGATTGTGCAAAGTTAGCAATCAAACTTCTCTTTTCAATAAATTCCTACTGAAATTTAGAGAAATTACACCATAAAAAATCACCATAAAAACCTTCAAAAAGTCACACTAAAGACTACTTGATAAAAATTCACAATCAACATAAACTCGATCTAACATTACACAGGAATCTACAATGCATAAAACTCAAACTTTTAGAATAAACTCAAGTTGAAAAATTTGCTCAAACTTTGCAAAACCGACCAGGATATTCACAATTCTGAATTTACAAACAACAGAAAATTGTTACCAGCCAAACGTTTCCTTGCAGTACATACCAATGATATCCGAGATTGTTTTTCCATTAGTAAACCGCCCAGTAGGACGTCCCCCCGATGGTGAAAAATCAATCCCATAGGGAGGCGAATCTGCCTTGGAAAGCGTGAAGATATAGTCGTTATTCCCCGCATCCACAAGCGAATCGCCGAATATGAATGCAGTGTAGGAGCTGTTATTCAGCTGAGAGTAACCAGTCACAACTGCCATGGCAGGCATGATGAGCAGCAACAGATTGCATGCATGGAGCATCATAATTCCGAGCAAATTAAGCAAACTGCAAGGCCTCATATTTTTCTTTATCTATCTTCACCAGAGCTGCTATTCAATATCGCCCCACCTTGGGCTTCTAAAATAATACATGAAAGTTGCAGTGTATAAAGCCATCAGAGTACTGATTGGATGGAACAGTAATAGCTGGAGTCCTCATTTGTTGTCAGACTTCTGATATCTCATGCGATTTTTGTGGGAAGATCCAAAATGGTAAAAAGATTTGTTGCGTATCTCTTCGTATCTCGATGATGAGGTGAGTTTATTATAAATTAGTCTTCCAGATTATGCTTGTACAATTAATTCCTCCAATGGATTGGCTGCAACTTAATGCTTGACATTGTCAAAATGCTCTCTGCAATTTCTTGCTGCAGTCCTTGTAAATGTCACGTCAGTCATGGTACCAAAGTCCTGGCTCACACTTTCCATGCATGTGATAGACTGGTTCTTAGGAATCATCGCTGGCTGTACGCCCATGAATTATGATCTAAGATCTTGGATTATCAAGTTCTTCAAACCATATTTGTGACTAAATAGTCTGTACTCACAAAGTTATTGATAGATAAAATGGTTTTTTTGTTTTTTTTTTGTTTTTTTTAAGTTTGGTAGTATTTTTCATAGTTACCAAATTAGCACGTATTGGAGAAAAAAAATACGAGAATTCGGCAATTCGATTCGTATATCGAATAGTTCGGAAAAAAATCGATTCCGTTAACACGATATTACTGTTTGTCTCGAGTTTCAGGTTTTATGGAATATTTGCCTAAGCTTCAGATTTTATGGAATATCCACGTCCCCAGAGAGGTGGCTCTTAAAGCCAAAATAAATGAGATTTTTGTTTTTCAATTTCATTAATGCATACAACCGGTTTAGAAAGTTGGCTTGTGAAGTTAGTAAATCTCTTAGAAATTTAGCTGTTAATTAAAGCCAAAATAAATGAGATTTTTGGTTTTCAATTTCACTGTTGCATACAATCAGTTTAGAAAGTTGATTTGTAAAGTTAATAAATTTTAGAAAGTTGAGTTGTGAAGTTAGTAAATTGGATATAATTTTAAATAGGTTAAAAATTAGTAAATGAGATGAAATTTTAAATGGGTTTAAATTAGATAGTTGAGTTGCTAAATTAGTAAATGAGATGAGTAGTTGAAATTAATTGAAATTTTAAATAAGTTTAAATTTGAAGAAACTTGATATATTTTTAATTTAAAAAATTAAAAAACATACTATTTATCAAATGAATTTAGATAAATTTTAAAATTAGGAAGTGATTTTAGGTTAAAGTATTGAGTTTTGAAAATAAAATAAATTTTGGAGAGAAGAGTGAAATATGGTTTTTTTTGGGAATTGTAATGTCAAAATTAGTGGGAAGAAAATGTGCAAAAGGATTGCTATTATATAAAGAAAAATACATATTTTAGCAAAATAAATTGTTAAAAAATGAAAATATTGTCGAATTTTTTCCGAATTGAAATTTTTTCATTCGAACTTTTACCGTACCGAATCGAATTGAATCCGAATTCGAATTCGAATTTGGTAACTATGGTATTTTTCATTTTCCACTTTTTTTCACCTTTTTTTTTTTAACTCCATTTTCATGAACATGTCCAAATACGTCATCCGGATCGGGGGAAGGGAATTGAATCTATGATGAGTGCTATAACAGCCCATCACAGTTTAACCAAGACCCCATAGACTTTTTGGTATTTTTTTTTGTTGGTAAATATTTTTAAAAATATAAGTTTAAGTTATTTAATTTGTAAATTTCAAGTATTTTTAAAAATTATAATTATAAGTTTAACTAGTTTAATTTAGATCTAAGACTTTTGTGATCCATAATTTAGATAAATGTCTTTTGGATTAATCATATCATTAGAATTTGGTCGATTTCGAACCATCTAATGTAGTTTCATCATGAAAATGAACTACATTAAATGGTTCTAAACTGCTACCAAATTTTCATGATGTGAGGATGAACCACATTAAATAATTCAAAACATTAACCAAATTTTAATAATGTAATTAATCCTAAAAATATTTATCTAGTTTCATTTAATTTAATTTAATTTACAAAATAATTAAAATATCTGTCTCTTAAATCTATTTATACATTAAAAATACATTTTAAACTAGCAATTGCTCATTAAAAGGAGCAAAAGGAGCTAAGGATTGGACAGCAGCACGGTAGGATGACATGGTCTTGTACGCGGTTCTCAAAGAGGCCGCCAAGTGTCAATTTTTTGACAGGATAGAAGAGCGAATCTTGAGAAGATGTCGAACACAGAGATTGGCTAAAATGAACAGTATTTCCTAGTCAATTTCATAAAAGAACACTTTCCGTGTAATAACCACAAACTACAATCTCACACCAAATTCCAACCTATTAAAACGTAAATTCTAAAAAAAATATTTGATTTATTAACTAGACTGCCTCTGTAATATCATATCACTACATGATATCTTCCATTTTATTACATATGAAAAAACACTTTAACCTAGACGATGAACACTTTAGTAATCACAGTATAAGTTTCCACTTAAAAATGGAAATCCGAAAGTTATGGAAATAAATGCAATAACATATATTATTACCATATCTTCGCTGTGTTGAATTAAGAAAGAGCTAAAACATTCTAAACTTTCTGGAAATATATATGGATCAATGGCTGGTTAAAATAAATTCTAAATATCTTACCTCCCTGGGATGTTTCGTTTATTTCTGTGCATTAAATATTATGTTTAGCAGGTTTCCAAAAACAAACTTCTGGAATATCATAATCAAATAAAAGTCGTAGAAAGTCTCTGCACTTGAATGACAGAAATTGTTATTTTATCTTGTTTGATTAAGCCGAGATAAATGCTATAATATGTTATTTTTGTTTTCTCAATTCACTGCAAACATTAGATGTAAATATCAAATTTTGTGAGTTAACTTCGAGAATATTATTAATTAGGATTGGTGGTTGCAAAAGCCAAACAAGATGGAACAATAAGTCATAAAATCCAAAAGTAAAGTATTTAGTTTCAATTTAAAGCATGGTCAAGTATTTGGTATGTTTATGTGAATTTTAAATTATTAAATTTTTATTGTTAAATTAGATTATTAAAATAATATTTAAAAAGAATGTCTTACCATTTTAATAATAGTTTTTAATTGAATCCCTAATGGGGTGTGAATGGCATTGATAAGAGTTTCTTGGGGTGAGCCCGCCACTCATGGGCATTTATGATTAGGGGGTGTGGCTCATTCTTAATATGCAATCAAATGCATGGCATTAGATGACCATCTTTTGTTATAAATTAGTAATTGCTATGGTATTTTGGGAATCATGTGAAGAAGAAAGGGCAGAAGTGTGGTCAGACCTTGACCTCCCTACTGGTGGTGGCAATAATCTTGTACATTGTTGTGGAGTTTTTTTCTATGGGCGTTTTTGGTGTTGTGACGGTGGGTTATTGGCATGTTGAGGTCATATGGATGTGGTGGTGGGATGGCATTGAAGATGGGTGCGTGGAAATTGCGTTCGTGGATTTTGTTCCTAGAGGTTGACGATTTGTGGAGACGCTCCTTTAGTCCCTGTGAGGTGGTGCAAGTCATTTCCCCCCTAACCTTGTTTTTCTTTCGTGTTGTTTTCCTGGGTCGTTGGTCTGGGGTTTCTTGAGTCATGTATGTGGATTGGGAGGGTTGTGAGTGTCAGACCAAGAGGTAAATCCACAAATTGGATGATGAATTTGATAGAGGGTGCTCATGAATATATACATGTGATGCAGGACCATTAGCACTCAAATTAAATTTAATTTTTTATTAGCCCAAGGAGGAGTCAAGTTGTGAATATTGTAATATTCTCTTGTAATTCTTAGCAAGCATAGGTGAGGAATATGCTTAGTTGTTTAGTGTCAATGAGTGATGAGTTAATGTAACAAATCCCCTTGAGAAATGGGATATTAGAGAGAATATTTGTTGTTTATGCTAAGAAGATAGGAGAGTCATAACTTAGGATTTCCTTAGAATAGGAATCAGTTATAAGTTTATAGGAGTTGAGTAAGGGCCAGATAAGCTCTGAATTGAATTATAAATCAAATTGTAAGCTTCGAAGGAAAGGAGGCCAATTTAAAAGAAAGAATATTAGGCCTAGAGAGAGGGGCGAGAGCCAAGAAAAGGCCAAATTAAAGAAAGAAGATCTGGCCTAGAGAGAGAGCCCGAGAGCCGAGATGGTTCTATAGAGAGGAGAAGCCCGAGAATCGAGAAGGTTCTGCTGAAGAGATGAGGGCCATGTAAAAGCACAGCGTGCAAAGTTTGATTGTAAGCAGTTTTAATGTATCTGTACATTTGTTAATTAACGAGAAATTGAATTCATGTGATTGTGTTGTGTCTTGTTTACAAGTTGATTGATCCATAACGAGCAAAAATGGTTTCTGTGTAATAAACCACTGTGGTATGAATTCTGATAAATGTTTAAATGAATGAATAAGTCTTTTGAGTGAATAAGACTTAAGTGGCTAGGTAAAATCTGTATGATTCCAGTCTGGAAGTTAATTTGTTGATACTGTGTGAGAACAAATGAAGTGCAGATAATGATTGTGTGTAGGGCGAGAACGAGAAGAAATCCGAATTAGAGATTTGGAGAAGCAAATACAGAGGATGTTCTGTATTCACGCTTGCGACAGCAAAATGGTTATATGAATAACCAGAAGAACAAGCTCAGGAGAGATCAGCGCTTTTAAGTACTGAACAAAGCTCAGGAAGAATAGCGGAGATGTAAAGTAGCAGTAGTCAAAGAAAACAGAGAAAAGACTAACGCAGAAAAACCTTTAGAAGATTTCCAAAGGAAGAGAAATGGACAGCGAGGATTAAATCGCAATGATTTGAGCAAGACCGACGGTCCAGATTGAGTTCGCAAGTTAAATTGGGGAAGTTGTGAAGTGGATACGTGTCTAGCGGAGCAACCAAGCGCACATCGCAAATCGGCGATTTTAACATTTAAGTTTAAGTCATCACAAGGTAAATGATATAACTTGCGATGCGAAGAAGGGCGAGCAGTGAGGACCGTTAGATCTGGGCGCAGATCAACGGTGGAGGTTAAATCGCAAACAGAGCGATTTCGCATATTGGCGATTATTAAGTTTAGGTGTTAAGGACTTCGCAAGTTAAACAAGATAATTTGCGATGCGATAGAGGGGAGAGCCATATGTCGGCCCAGCGCTCAAGTGCATATCGCACATCGGCGGTTTTAGTGTTTATTGTTAAGGACATCGCAAGGTAAATGACTTAAGTTGCGATGCAATGAAGAGGAGCCATGTGTCGGCGGGGTCCATGCGAATATCGCATGTGATATGGTATAAAGGTTAACCGAGGGAGTTAAAAGGCGCGACATGTGAAGAGGTATAGCAAGACCGTTGGATCCGGCGTAGATCAACAGTGGAAGTTACATCGCAATATCGCGAAGATCGTTAAGTTGTGAATCTGCAGGGAGGTAAGTTATAAGAAGTGTGAAACAGCATGATTGGTCACCGTTTGGGTGGGCCATAACCCACAGGTCTGTGAGTTTGTATAAAGTTGCAGCAGTGTAAACAATACGAGTTTATATTGTGATGTGATATGGTACAGTGATACCGTATGCGGTGCATTTGTTAATATAGAAGAGGCGGCCACGAGATAAAGGTTTAAGCGCATCAGCGAGAAGGATTACTTTGTGATAAAATGGGTTCCCATAAAGTTAATTTCCGCGCGTAAATTGAACTGAATACTCTTTTACGAGTACTGGATCTTGGGAACGGGCAGACTTATTAAAAGTTTCTGCATATGTGGGTAAAGCGGCCTTTTGGCTGCATCATTTTTGGTATTGGAGCAAGTTAATGAAAAATTGTTATAAATGAAGATTGCAGAGCTAACCTATGCAGAAGACATTTGGTAGCAGAACAGAATAAGGTTCAGCGTGAACTTAAGAGGAGATTGCAGAAGCATAAAGAAAGCACAGTGATGGTTGTTTTCTTATGGAGAATAGAGATTCACTCGAATGTGAAGAGTGGATGGAGACTGCTTGTGAAATCATGCAGGTATTTATTTGTTTAACTCTGATTTGAGTTTTGCAGGATAAAGCTCTTTTGAGAGAAAATTAGAGCAGGAGGAGAGTAAGTTTACTCTAGTAAAGGAAAGAGAACACCAGAGAACAAGACAGTGTTCGGTGAAAGGAAGGAGACGGGCCATTAGTAGTCTGTAAGAAAGAAAAGTTTGCATGCAAGTGAATAAGAGGCTTGTAGCCTAAATAGTAAGTTAGATAGTGATAACTACTTTGGGAGGAGTGACTGCATGTAAGTGGTAGCAGCAGAAGTGAAGACATCTCAGCAAAAGAAAATCAAGCCTTTAGAAGCAATGATGAGAGAAGCTGGTAAAGTTTCTGAGTGAAAGAAGAGTGTGGCCAGAACCTAGTATTTCATTTGCGATTGAAATACAAGAGGACAATTGTGTTCTTAAAAGTGCAGATGAGTTGAAGCCTAGAAAGAGCAGAGGAATGCTCAAAGAAAGTTCCAGAGAGGGGACAAGTGACCAAGTATAGAGAAAAGCTTGGTGAGATAAGTTGTAGCAGAGAGGACTTGCTATTGCGGAGGCTTAAGTACAGCTCATAGTGAGTGAGGAACTCATGAAGATGAAGAAGAAAATGACTACTGATAGTCATAGCAGAGGTTCAGGAAGCAGCCACAAAGTGAAGAAAGAAGATGCCAAAGCAAATGGCATATGGAGACAGATGAGTGATGAAGAATATGAGAGAAAGAACGCTGAGATAGAAGTCCATCTGGGAGTCATGATGGAGTTGTTACGGAAGAATAAGGAAGACCAGAGGTGTGGTTTTCTTATGAGAAGAGAGATGAGGTGGCATACGCTACAGAAGAGGAAAGAGCAAATGATAAATGCTCGACTGAAGGAAGAAATACTCAGAATAAGTGAGTATCTGGGAGAAGACTTGAACACTAAAACTTCAAGTGAGGCCAAGAGCTCTCAATGTTTTAAAACTGACATCTTGTGTATGTTTGCAGGTGAAATAGGTAAAGAAAGACAATTTGTTGATGTTGTCACGAAGGAGGAAAAAGATAGACAGAAACTTAATTCTGTTTTGAAAGAAGAAGAGATAATTGAGTCTCATGTAAATGCACATGTACAGTTGAGTGAAGGTGATATTTTTCAGCATACTGTGAAGGTTGAAAATAGAAAAGATTTGGCTTATGATGATGGCCAAGAACAGAAAGAAGTGGAGGAGGATATCAAGTATTTAACTGATATGCTTGAGGAGGTTGATAAAAAGACCATTGAAAATTTTTTGAGTCATGTAGGGGACTTAGAACAGCGAGAGGAAGATTTGGTGATTGGATCATCAAATGAGACCATTGGGTCTTGTGATTTTGAGATTGATAATTTGACTGTGTTTGCAAGTGTTGCAGAAGGCAATCCATCTCTTGGAATTGTCTTGAATGAAGTTGAGAATTGTCAAGCAAAGTTTGATGATGATTGTCTTTCAGATGAATATCAAGTTGAGTTATTGCAGCAGAAGGCGTTCATAAATTCCTTGCTTAGTGAAGAAAGTATCTCCAAGGGAGATGAGACAGTTATGTCTGATAATGAAGAACCTTTTATTGTTGAGGACAGGGAAGAATTGGCTTATTTGTTGACCAAGAGAAGATTGTAGGACAGACCTTTAGAACTGTCACAATAATGGAGAATCAGAATTTTATTCTAATGAAGAATGAAGAAGTAGTGTCACCAAGAAATTGGACTTGTGACAAAGAAGGAGATAGAGAGGATTGTATAGAGCATTTGGAAGTAGTTCCAAGTGAGATGACAGATTTGTGGTATGAGCTAAGTCTTTTGGAGAATAGACTAGCAAGTCAAAGAATGAATATTCTGAATGTACAAATGAAATTGGGTAAAGGTGAGACAGGCATGTCTCATGCTAAAAAAGAATCAGCCTTAGAACTAAAGGAAGGTGAACTGACTACCAAGATTAGTCAAAGAATTGAAGAACAATCACTAAGGGTTGTCAAAGAAGAGGAAGAAAGATATGTTGGAATTGATGAACAACATAGTGATGAGGTGTTTGAAAGGAATCAGATAGAAAGTGAATTGTTGAAAGCATCTGAGTATGATGTTTTTATCAAAGATGTTGAACAAAGGTTGTTTGGAGATGAGATGAAAGTTCAGAAGCAACAAGAGGGTAAGGATGTAAGGGCGGTAGTAAGAATCCAACAACTTCAAAGAGAAGATAACAAACAGCAGTTTGAAGATAATTGGCAGAGAAAGTACCAGTTAGAAGATACGCTGGACATAGAGATTGAAGGAATAAGAAGGTTGATGGTGAAGGTGTCTCAAAAGAAGACAATAGCAAGAAAGCAAAGCAGCAGCAGCAAGAGAAAAACAGCAGAAGAATGTGAGAGCATAACCAATGGGGAAATGCAGCATAAAGTATGGAGACCTGGAGAACAGTAACCAAAGACAGTGGATCATTACAGAGCAAAGTGTGGGATCCAGGAAGAAAATGATTGGAACACATGATCTGGAGATCATGATTATTTTCTACTTTGGGAGTCTGATGCAGGAGCATTAGCACTCAAATTAAATTTAAATTGTTGATTAGCCCAAGGAGGGGTCAAGTTGTGAATATTGTAATATTCTCTTGTAATTCTTAGCAAGCATAGGTGAGGAATATGCTTAGTTGTTAGGTGTCAATGAGTGATGAGTTAATGTAACAAATCCCCTTAAGAAATGGGATATTAGAGAGAATATTTATTGTTTATGTTAAGAAGATAGGAGAGTCATAAATTAGGATTTCCTTAGAATAGGAATTAGTTACAAGTTTATAGGAGTTGAGTAAGGGCCAGATAAGCTCTGAATTGAATTATAAATCAAATTGTAAACTTCGAAGGAAAGGAGGCCAATTTAAAAGAAAGAGTATTAGGCCTAGAGAGAGAGGCGAGAGTCAAGGAGGCCAAATTAAAGAAAGAAGATCAAGCCTAGAGAGAAAGCTTGAGAGCAGAGAGGGTTTTGTAGAGAGGAGAAGCCTGAGAACTGAGAAGGTTCTGCTGAAGAGATGAGGGCCATGTAAAAGCACAGCATGCAAAGTTTGATTGTAAGCAATTTTAATGTATCTGTACATTTGTTAATTAATGAGAAATTGAATTCATGTGATTGTGTTGTGTCTTGTTTACGAGTTGAGTGATCTGTAACGAGCAAAATTGGTTTCTGTGTAATAAACCATTGTGGTATGAATTCTGATAAATGCTTAAATGAATGAATAAATCTTCTACGTGAATAAGACTTAGTAGCTTGGTAAAATCTGTATGATTCCAGTCCGGAAGTTAATTTGTTGATACTGTGTGAGAACAAATGAAGTGCATATAATGATTGTGTGTAGGCTGAGAACGAGAAGAAATCCGAATTAGAGATTTGGAGAAGCAAATACAGCGGATGTTTTGTATTCAGGCTTGAGACAGCATAATGGTTATATGAATAACTAGAAGAACAAGCTCAGGAGACATCAGCACTTTTAAGTACTGCACAAAGTTCAAGAAGGATAGTGGAAGTGTAGAGTAGTGGCAGTTGAAGAAAACAGAGAAAATACTAAGGCAGAAAAGCCTTTAGAATATTTCTAAAGGAAGGGAAACAAACGATGAGGATTAAATCGCAAAGATCTAACCGATAAAGACTGACGGTCCAGATTGAGTTCGCAGGTTAAATTGGGGAAGTTACGAGGTGGATACGTGTCAGGCGGAGCAGCCAAGCGCACATCGCAAATCGACGATTTTAACATTTAAGTATAAGTCATCACAAGTGTTTGGTCAATTTAGTGTGTCCTAAATTGCTACATTAATTTGTCAATCCGGGATTCGTAAGCTGACGAAGTGTGGCGCACTATATGTGCAAATTAACCTATCTCTTACTTTTTGTCGTTTTTGGGTTTTTTATTTATCTTGGGGGTTTTTTTTATCTTGGTTGGTTTCCTAATGTGAGATGGAAATTCTAAAAGAAAAGTATGGATATAAATGTTCAAGGCAATGATGTCCTTTATAATGATTTCCCAAAATTCAAACTTCAAAAGGGTTTTAAAACATGCAATGACAAAATTAATTCCTAAAAGAAAATGAAAATGTGCCACTATACTAGTCAAACAAACAGTGAACTATTGATCATGAAATCCATTACCCTTGCTGCTGTCTAAATACAAAAGAAACTGTGCTCAAAGAAATCCAAGAATTGCAAGCAAAGTAAAGCTAAAATCAAATTACATCAACTCATATTATGACCCCTCACCATTAGTCTCGCTATGGCTTTCGGAGGTAATCATAAACAACTTGAGCAATCTGATATCTAATTTGCAGAAAAATAAACTAATATCAAATTACACACTCATACTTTAATCCCTCACCATTAGTCTCGCTATGGCTTTCGGAGGTAACTGATAATGACATGAGCAATTTAATATCTAACTTGCAGAAAAATAAACTAATATCAAACTACACACTCATACTTCAATCCCTCACCATTAGTCTCGCTATGGCTTTCGGAGGTAACTGATAATGACATGAGAAATTTAATATTT